>CM029013.1:66623806-67223806 GCA_016801055.1 Panax notoginseng | reverse complement strand
TTCTCTAAATATTATTGTGAATAATAAGGGGCTAATTTGATATAATACTTTGGTTATGGGTGAAATGTGTAAATTTTGCAAAATAAGCAAGTGGTTATAAAATATTCATTTTGTCGGGGAATATTCGTTTGGTCGTGGAATATTTTTGCTGTCGGGGAATATTCGTACGACGGCGCAGCCTTGTGTGGGCCCCATAACGGAAAGCGATTGGATGAAGAAAATGACAAGTATAAGTTATTTATAAATAACGGCGTAGTTGTTACCATTAATACTGTTGGAATACCCGGTGATTAAAATACATTAGCACACGGTATTGCACCAATTATTAATTCTTACTTAAGAAGGCACTACTCAATAATTGTTACAGTAGTTATTGTTCAATATTTTATTTTATTGATTCAATAATTGTTGCATTGATATTTTATATTATTGTTGTTTCAATAATTGTTGCTGCACAGTATTTTCCATTATCAGATCAATAATTCATATTATTTGAATAATATTATTATATAACATTATTGGCAATGTCTAGAAAGTTCTGTCTAAGGAGAGGTTTGGTCATCTAATTACGCGCCAGTAAGGAGAAATCCTTATTGAAAAGCCCCCTCTTTCCTGGGAACGGCCTGGTTGTCATAAATGTGATTCTGTAATATTATTTGTGAATAATTAATTATTGATTCATATGATAAGGAAATATTTATTTTATGTGGATATAAATAAGGGATATATTTTTGTGGTTAAAAATGAAGGAGTTAATGTTGAGGTGTTTTATCAGTATTTTTATCGGAATGGAGGTATTAAAAATCAAATCAGGGTTTTTGAGAAATATTGCGGGTGTTATAATTTTTAATCCGACCGTTAGATCGTGGTAATTTTTGGATATGTTATACATATATAAGTTGAGTATATGTCCACAAATTTTGAACCGTTAAAAATGAACGTATGATTTATTATGAATTTTACGAGATGACTGGTTCAGAAATTGTTGAATTTTCGGAGTTTATCATTTTGATGGAAAATTCTAGAATTGGTGGGCCCCACTTGTGGTTGGTGAAGAAATGTGCTGAATTATATTTCAAATGTGGTGGGTGGGAATAGTAGCAGGTAAAGCCATCAGGTTGCAGGTCAAACCTACTAAAATTTTCCTATAAATAGAGGGCTAAGTTAGAATTGAAAATCACACCAGAAACAAATTTTCTCTCTTTCTCTCTAGAGATTATTGAGTGTGTTTTGTGAGTATTTAGATACTTTGAGAGTTTCTATTCATCAGAGCAAGTTTCTTTCAGCCTTATACCGGTATTCCGACCAGAAGTACTTATATCTTGAGGTAAGGGATATTATTTTCTTCTTAAATGATATTATTTTCTTCAATATCATTATGCTGAAATATTGATATGAGTTTTTATCAAATTTGGAACTTTTTGTGTCGGGGTTACTATTTATGTATACGACACTATTCACGTATACAGCACTATTCACCGAAAAATAAAATTTTTCTTTTTTGTCCGAGATGTCTATTATGGTTACTATCTTTGATTGTATCCATGTTTTGATCTTTATTTTTGAATTCTGCTTCACAATTGATTATTATGAAGTATTATTGATCTTGGATAAACTGTTATACGAATCCCTACTATTTGTCCTTCTGTCTCATTGGATTCGTTCTCTTTAAGATATTTTTCATCATCCTCAGTCCTAAATGATGATATTAATGAATATTTTTGGCCTGTAGTGCAAAGATGTATGATTACTTGATGAATATCTTTGGCCTGTAGTGCAAAGATGAACAGGTGTTGAGATGAACATGACTGACAGGTGATACAAATGAATATCTTTGGCCTGTAGTGCAAAGATGAATATTTGGATAAAGATGATTATTAATTGATGTTACAGGGATAAAATATTGATGATGGACTTTTAAATCTTAGAAGATAGTAGAATTCTTTCTCTACTTGACTCTTCTAATGGTTTGCTGTTTCCGCTGCAGTTGTTGATCTAAAACTTGTTGTCGATTATATTCTATCAGATTTTTCCCTGTTGAAGACTAACGATAATTTGTTTGTATATTATCTTAGTCATAATATTCTTTACTGGGCTAGTTGAGCTCACCCTTTTCCTTTTTGTTCCATTTTTCTTCTCAGGAGGTGAGAACATAGCAGGATCTAGTCGGGGTATGGAGTGATGGTTCTAGAAAGATGTTTTAGCAGTCCTCACTATTTCTGTAAAATAGTGTTTGAATAATTGTAATGAGGATTTATTTGAGTGTGGATATTGTCTAGAAGACAATATTTGTATTTAAACTCACAGTATGTGTTGTCGTATTTTGCACGACATTTGTATTATTGAAGTTGTAGTTTGCTTTCTGTACCATGTATTTGGCGACTCAGAATGGGTGTTGTATACCTATTTTGGGGGCGTCACAGTTGGTATCAGAGCTTAGGGATATGATCCCTGGCTGAGATGTGAGACAAGAACTAGGAGGGGAGAGACGGGGAATTTCTTCACTAGTATGACTTGACTAAGTTTATTTGGTGTTTATTTGGTCGGTCAGAGTATAGGGATAATATATGACATGACTATTAACCCTTGTTTTATGGCAGTATTTAAGAATGGCAGCTGAGAACGTTAATAATGGAGTAAATCAGACCGTGGAGACACCTTTGATCACCACCCAGGGGAACGTGCAACAGGAAGGCAATATTCCTCCTGTAAACAACGTTACCGAGCAAACGATGAATGATGGAATGTTTAGGAGCTTTTTGCAGTTCATGCAAAATCAGACGAGGGAGACTCGTGTGCAGAATACGGGTGGAAATGATAACGCGCGGTTTGTCACAGCTAAGCAGTTCAAAGAATTGGGACCACCAGAATTTAAGGGAAAGCCGAATCCGATCATGGCGGAAACGTGGGTCAAGCAAATTACCAAGATATTCGATGTCTTGGGATGCACGGAGGAACAAAAGGTTCCATTCGCCACCTTTATGTTCCGCGGTGAGGCAGACTACTGGTGGGAGTCTGTGAAGCGTACCCAGCCTGACGCACTCAACATGTCCTGGGAAACATTTCAAAAACTGTTCAATGACAAGTACTTTCCTGAAAGTATTCGTCATATGAAGGAGGTAGAGTTTATCAGACTGGAACAAAACAACATGACGGTGTCCCAGTACGAGGCGAAGTTTGCAGAGTTATCCAGGTTTGCACCTCATTTGGTCGAAAATGAGGAACGAATGACAAGGATGTTTCTGAGAGGTCTAAAACCCGAGATTCGACAATATCTTATCTCTCATAAATTTTCTTTATATTCAGATGTTGTAAATAGGGCTCAATTATTAGAGCGAGATAATGAGTATGTGCAACCGAGGGACCACAACCAGGGTCATACCGGTGGCGGCAGTCATCGAAGCAATGAAAACCAGCAGGAAGGAAAATATTCGGACAAAAGCGGTAACCACTCTGGTGGTAATCGTGGTCGTGATAATAGAAGGAGCGAGTCGGGAGGAGATTTCAAGAAGAGAAGGTACAACAATGATAATGTGAAGACGTCAGCACAAACATCAACTGTTTCTAGGGGAGGAGAACGACCACCGGTCGTATGTTACAAATGTGGGAAAGAGGGACATATCAGCCCAAACTGCCCACAACAATCCAAGGTATGTTATAACTGTGGAAAGGAGGGTCATATAGCTCGAGAGTGTTCTGTAGCAAAACCAAGTTCAGCGGGGATGGTGACTCCAAAAGCTGTCCCGGATAAGTCGAAATCAGCGGTTCCTGGAAGGGCGTTTGTCGTTACTGGCCAAAACGCGAGAAACCCGAACGAGGTGATCACGGGTAAGCTAATCTTGAATTCTTGCGAAGTTTATACTTTACTAGATACCGGTTCTACCCATTCTTTTATCTCTCCTGCTTGTGCTCAACGTTTAAACTTGACTCCGGAGAAATTGGACTTTAACTTATCTGTTGAAACTCCGTTGGGTGAAACCTTCGTTACATCTACAGTTTATAAATCTTGCATGATCCAAGTTGGCACTATCACATTACCTGTTGATCTTATCTCTTTAAAGATACTTGCTTTTGATGTGATTTTAGGAATTGATTGGTTAACCACTCATCATGCTAAAATTGATTGTTTTCGTAAGGTTGTTAGTTTTCATATTCCTAACCAACCTGTCATACGAATTCAAACTACTAAACCACTAAAATCAGTCACTGTCATATCGAGCCACAAAGCTATTCGTTTATTGAAAAACGGATGTCAAGCTTTCTTAGCCCATGTTATGGATTTGAACAAAGACAAGTCAGATTTGAATAATATTTCTATTGTTAGAGAATTTCTCGATGTATTTCCTGAAGAACTTCCTGGTCTACCCCCAGAACGTGAAGTTGAATTCTTTATTGACCTTGAACCCGGTACAAAGCCCATTTCTAAAACTCCATATCGAATGGCTCCTATTGAACTTCAGGAGTTAAAAGTCCAACTACAGGAGTTGTTGGACATCGGTTTTATTCGTCCTAGTACGTCTCCTTGGGGTGCTCCTGTTTTATTCGTAAAGAAGAAAGACGGGAGTATGCGACTTTGTATCGACTATCGAGAATTGAATCATGTCACTATCAAGAATAGGTATCCGCTACCTCGCATTGATGACCTGTTCGACCAGTTACAAGGAACACAATTCTTTTCAAAGATCGACCTTCGTTCTGGATATCATCAGCTGAAGATTAAAACTGAGGATATTCCAAAGACTGCCTTCAAACTCGGTACGGGCATTATGAATTCTTAGTAATGTCTTTTGGATTGACTAATGCTCCTGCTGCCTTCATGGATATGATGAACCGTGTATTCAAAGAATATTTGGATCAGTTCGTTGTTGTCTTTATTGATGACATCCTCATCTATTCCAAAAGCCGTGAAGATCATGAGCGCCATTTGAAGCTGGTACTGCAAAGGCTTCGTGAAAATAAGCTATATGCCAAATTGAAGAAATGCGAGTTCTGGCTTGAGGAAGTAGCATTCCTTGGGCACGTGGTGTCAAAACATGGAGTATCTGTCGACCCGGCGAAGATTGAAGCCATACAAAGTTGGGAGCAACCGAAGTCGGTAACCGAAGTACGTAGCTTTCTAGGCTTAGCTGGTTATTATCGGAGATTTGTGGAAGGATTTTCTCGAATCGCTACTCCGTTAACTCAGCTGACTCGGAAAGATACAAAATTTGTATGGAGTGAGGAATGCGAGAAGAGTTTCCAAGAACTCAAGAGGAGACTCATTTCGGCACCTGTTCTGACAATACCATCTGGTTCGGATGGATTTGTTATCTACAGCGATGCTTCAGGCAAAGGGTTAGGATGTGTTCTCATGCAACATGGGAAAGTCATAGCCTATGCCTCACGACAACTCAAAGAATATGAGAGGAATTATCCTACTCATGATTTGGAGTTGGCAGCAGTCGTTTTTGCGTTGAAGATCTGGAGACACTACCTGTATGGGGAGAAAGTGGAGATCTATACAGATCATAAAAGCCTCAAATATTTCTTCACCCAAAAGGAACTCAACATGCGGCAGCGACGTTGGCTCGAGCTGTTGAAAGATTACGATCATACCATCCAATATCATCCTGGAAAAGCAAACGTAGTAGCTGACGCATTGAGTAGAAGATCATATGCGGGTACGAGTGCAATATTGTTAACACAAAGGCCCATTTTGTATGACTTGCAAAGGATGGAGATAGAGATGAAGGCTCCAAGTACCCACATGATGATATCAAATATACGAGTAGAACCGACTTTAATCGATAAAGTTAAAGCTGCTCAAGCTACGGACATGGAGCTGATGCGTATGAAGAAGAAAGTGCAAGAAGGTGCTATTCCAGAAGCAAGAATCGATGAAGAAGGAATACTTCGAGTCAACTCCAGACTTTGTGTTCCTAACGATTTTGACTTGAAGCATAGAATAATGATGGAGGCACACAACACACCGTTTGCAATCCATCCTGGGAGTACCAAAATGTATCACGATCTTCGACATACATTTTGGTGGAGCAATATGAAAAGAGAGATCGCGGAGTTTATCTCGAGGTGTTTAACTTGTCAACGTGTAAAGGCGGAGCATCAAGTGCCAAAGGGTCCATTGCAACCACTTGAGATCCCGAAATGGAAGTGGGAACACATTACTATGGATTTTGTTACGGGTCTTCCCAAGGTTTCTCAAGGCATAGATGCGATTTGGGTTATTGTTGATAGATTAACCAAGTCCGCTCATTTCTTGCCGATACGTGAGACTTATTCCCTTGAACGTCTTGCTAGTATGTACGTGAACGAGATTGTGAGATTGCATGGCATGCCAGTATCCATAGTTTCGGATCGTGACCCAAGATTCACTTCACGATTTTGGGTTAGCTTGCAGAAAGCTATGGGCACGGATTTACGATTCAGTTCGGCATACCATCCTCAAACGGACGGACAATCAGAGAGGACTATTCAAACTCTTGAAGATCTATTAAGACTTTGTGTCCTAGATCTCAAAGGGAGTTGGGATAAGTACCTACCATTGGTGGAATTCTCCTACAACAACAGTTATCAGGCGAGCATAGGTGTGGCTCCATTCGAGGCGTTGTATGGAAGAAAATGTCGTTCTCCAGTATGCTGGGACGAGGTGGGTGAAGCAACATTGTTGGGACCAGAGTTGGTACGCATTACTACAGAGAAGATCCAAACGATTCGACAACGTATACAAACGGCACAGGATCGACAAAAGAGTTATGCGGATCTTCATCGGAAGGACGTGGAATTTAATATTGGGGATCATGTATTATTACGTGTTGCACCATGGAAGGGAGTTACAAGATTTGGGAAGAGAGGAAAGCTCAATCCAAGATTTGTTGGTCCATTTGAGATTCTTGAGCGAATAGGAAATGTGGCATATAGACTCGCATTACCTCCAAGCATGTCTCGTGTTCATAATATTTTTCACATATCTATGCTTCGTAAATATGTTAAAGACCCGAACCACATTATTGAGTTAGAACCAGACGAGATAGCTGAAGATTTAACGTACGAGGAGGTACCTGTTAAGATCTTGGATAGGAAAGAGCATGTCCTACGCACGAAGGTTATACCACAAGTTAAGGTTTTGTGGAGAAACCATGCTATTGAAGAAATGACCTGGGAGTTGGAATCAGAAATGAAAGCGAGGTATCCTCACCTTTTTGAAACATCAGGTACGTACGTCAATTTCGAGGACGAAATTTCATAAGGAGGGGAGGTTGTAAGACCCCAACTTATTAATGAATAAAATCAAATTTTCTCTAAATATTATTGTGAATAATAAGGGGCTAATTTGATATAATACTTTGGTTATGGGTGAAATGTGCAAATTTTACAAAATAAGCAAGTGGTTATAAAATATTCATTTTGTCGGGAAATATTCGTTTGGTCGTGGAATATTCTTGCTGTCGGGGAATATTCGTACGACGGCGCAGCCTTGTGTGGGCCCCATAACGGAAAGCGATTGGATGAAAAAAATGACAAGTATAAGTTATTTATAAATAACGGCGTAGTTGTTACCGTTAATACTGTTGGAATACCCGGTGATTAAAATACAGTAGCACACGGTATTGCACCAATTATTAATTCTTACGTAAGAAGGCACTACTCAATAATTGTTACAGTAGTTATTGTTCAATATTTTATTTTATTGATTCAATAATTGTTGCATTGATATTTTATATTATTGTTGTTTCAATAATTGTTGCTGCACAGTATTTTCCATTATCAGATCAATAATTCATATTATTTGAATAATATTATTATATAACATTATTGGCAATGTCTAGAAAGTTCTGTCTAAGGAGAGGTTTGGTCATCTAATTGCGCGCCAGTAAGGAGAAATCCTTATTGGAAAGCCCCCTCTTTCCTGGGAACGGCCTGGTTGTCATAAATGTGATTCTGTAATATTATTTGTGAATAATTAATTATTGATTCATATGATAAGGAAATATTTATTTTATGTGGATATAAATGAGGGATATATTTTTGTGGTTAAAAATGAAGGAGTTAATGTTGAGGTGTTTTATCAGTATTTTTATCGGAATGGAGGTATTAAAAATCAAATCAGGGTTTTTGAGAAATATTGCGGGTGTTATAATTTTTAATCCGACCGTTGGATCGTGGTAATTTTTGGATATGTTATACATATATAAGTTGAGTATATGTCCACAAATTTTGAACCGTTAAAAATGAACGTATGATTTATTATGAATTTTACGAGATGACTGGTTCAGAAATTGTTGAATTTTCGGAGTTTATCATTTTGATGGAAAATTCTAGAATTGGTGGGCCCCACTTGTGGTTGGTGAAGAAATGTGCTGAATTATATTTCAAATGTGGTGGGTGGAAATAGTAGCAGGTAAAGCCATCAGGTTGCAGGTCAAACCTACTAAAATTTTCATATAAATAGAGGGCTAAGTTAGAATTGAAAATCACACCAGAAACAAATTTTCTCTCTTTCTCTCTAGAGATTATTGAGTGTGTTTTGTGAGTATTTAGATACTTTGAGAGTTTCTATTCATCAGAGCAAGTTTCTTTCAGCCTTATACCGGTATTCCGACCAGAAGTACTGATATCTTGAGGTAAGGGATATTATTTTCTTCTTAAATGATATTATTTTCTTCAATATCATTATGCTGAAATATTGATATGAGTTTTTATCAAATTTGGAACTTTTTGTGTCGGGGTTACTATTTATGTATACGACACTATTCACGTATACGGCACTATTCACCGAAAAATAAAATTTTTCTTTTTTGTCCAAGATGTCTATTATGGTTACTATCTTTGATTGTATCCATGTTTTGATCTTTATTTTTGAATTCTGCTTCACAATTGATTATTATGAAGTATTATTGATCTTGGATAAACTGTTATACGAATCCCTACTATTTGTCCTTCTGTCTCATTGGATTCGTTCTCTTTAAGATATTTTTCATCATCCTCAGTCCTAAATGATGATATTAATGAATATTTTTGGCCTGTAGTGCAAAGATGTATGATTACTTGATGAATATCTTTGGCCTGTAGTGCAAAGATGAACAGGTGTTGAGATGAACATGACTGACAGGTGATACAAATGAATATCTTTGGCCTGTAGTGCAAAGATGAATATTTGGATAAAGATGATTATTAATTGATGTTACAGGGATAAAATATTGATGATGGACTTTTAAATCTTAGAAGATAGTAGAATTCTTTCTCTACTTGACTCTTCTAATGGTTTGCTGTTTCCGCTGCAGTTGTTGATCTAAAACTTGTTGTCGATTATATTCTATCAGATTTTTCCCTGTTGAAGACTAACGATAATTTGTTTGTATATTATCTTAGTCATAATATTCTTTACTGGGCTAGTTGAGCTCACCCTTTTCCTTTTTGTTCCATTTTTCTTCTCAGGAGGTGAGAACATAGCAGGATCTAGTCGGGGTATGGAGTGATGGTTCTAGAAAGATGTTTTAGCAGTCCTCACTATTTCTGTAAAATAGTGTTTGAATAATTGTAATGAGGATTTATTTGAGTGTGGATATTGTCTAGAAGACAATATTTGTATTTAAACTCACAGTATGTGTTGTCATATTTTGCACGACATTTGTATTATTGAAGTTGTAGTTTGCTTTCTGTACCATGTATTTGGCGACTCAGAATGGGTGTTGTATACCTATTTTGGGGGCGTCACAATAATTATAATAAGTAATGTGTGGTAGATATTTGTACCATTTATGTTATAAAAAAGGGGTTTAGCATGAGGCGTTTATTTTAAGTTTGACTTATTATTCTATGGACCCACCATTTACCAATTTGTCAAAATTGATGGCAAAGTTAATAGTAATAAAACATAAAACTTTTTATAAAATAGTAAACTTTTATAAAGTTATTTATTTTATTTGAATATTATTAGAATATATTATACTCCCCTCGTTCCTTAATGTATGTTATTTTAGAGTTGTGCACAAGTATTAAGAAAATAATTGTAAAACATTAAATATAATATCAATTGTCTATATTGCCCTTATATTAAAAAAAGAGAGTATTATTTATTGGACAAAAAATAGTGAGAGAACAAAAGTTATATTTAATACTTGGGGTAATATTGGAAACTAAGCAATTAATGTTTACTTGAAATTTTTAAACGACTTATATTAAAGAACAAAAATATTTCTCTAAATCGACTTATATTAAGGAACGGAGGGAGTATTATATATAAAGTTATTTGTTTTATTAGAATATATTATATTATATATAAAGTTATTTGTTTTATTAAAATATTTTATTGTATAATAAAAATAAGACGAAAACTTTCGAAATCTGTGGGCGAAGCGTATGAGTTTGTCAAATAAGGTGTGCTAAGTATTTTCTTATAAATTGTTTGTTCAGCTGAGTAATGAAATTCACACCAAAATCACAAATTTCTTTTTCTATAATATTGTGTGTATTTCTTTTGAGTATAAGGATACTTTGAGTGTAGCTAATAGTGCAAGATTTTCTCAAGATAATCTCCTTTATATCAGTCAGATCCAGTCTCTTACTAAGGTAAGTAATATCATTTCTTTCATATTCGTAAAGGATATCATTTCTTTCATATTTATAAGGGATATCACTTTCTTTCATACTCATAAATCTAAACTTACTATGATAAGTATTGCCTATATAATTCCTAAAATGATTAAAAATTCCTTGGAGGTTTGCGCTTCATCTAATATTATTTCAACTTTTTATTTACCTAAATCTTTTTATTGAATTTTAATCGTTATCTTTAAAATGTGAATTTTGAATATCATTCTTGAAATTGACTCCACATTTTGGTCAATATGTTGACAATTTAGATATTATTGGACTCTTAACAAATTAAATATTAAATCTCGAGTGTTTATTCTCTTATCTCATTATTCATACAACTTCTGTTCATTCTTTATATTATTATTACTTGTACTAATCATCAAAGAATCAAGTTATGGTGAACGTCTTTGGCCTAGGTGCAAAGACGATATAATTGTTTGGTGTCTTTGGTTGGTATGACAAAGACACGTGGTGAAAGTTCTCTTTGGCCCATAGTGCAAAGATGGACTGATGATTGACATAATCATGACCATTGGTGCTATAATTGAATATCTTTGGCCCGCAGTGCAAGGATAAATTGTTGATTCGCGTGATTATAAACCGAAACCGTGGGTTGATAAAATCATGATTCTTAGTGTTACAGGCAAAGACAGGTAATGAAAGTTCTCTTTGGACTGGATGCAAAGATGAAATGTTGATTACTGTTACAAGGAAAAAATATTGATGGTGAATTTTTTTAAGTAGAAGAAGATAGTAGATATTATGTTCTACTTGACTCTTCAAATGGATTGTTTGTTCCGCTGCAGTTATTATTAATAAATTACATTATCACAACTCTCTGATTTATTATTGTTGAAGGTTAAAGATAATTTATTCTTAATAATCTTAGTCATGATATACTTTATTGGGCTATTTAAACTCACCCTTTTCCTTTTTGATCCATTGTTCTTCTCAAAAAATGAGAGTGTAACTGAGACTAACTGGGGAATGAAATGATGGTCTGAAACTGTAGAAGTATCTCAATATATTATAAAATAGTGTGACAATAATTGTATTGAGAATTTAAGTTGGGTGTCAATATTATCGTACTAGATATGGTACAATATTTGTATTGAAATTCACAGTATGCATGTTATCATATTTTGCATGACAGTTTAATAGTTGTAACTATGAAAATTTATATTTGAATTCTTTAGTATGTATTTTGACGACTGAAAATGGGTTGTGTGGACCTATTTGGGGTGCATCACAATCCCAATTTAATGTTGTTTTATTGTGTTAGCATCCCAATTTAATGTCTGTTGGGTTGACATCTAAATTTAATGTTGTTCTGTGGCATCCCATCATTGGCAACCCAACTCTGTAATACTGGGTGAACATTTTGATGTCTAAACTTTTTCGTCTCTCTCTATCTCTCTCTCGCTTCTTCCAGATAGAGTTTTATATGTCTTTGTATTGTAACATATTTAAGCTTTTCGTTATATGATCATGATTTGAAAATCAAACTCTTTTCTATTCTTTAACTTGGTACATGCAATGTTCACATAAAAAATTTCTCTCTGCAAAAAAAACTAGTGCAAGATTGATTCAATTTGAGGTAAAAAATTCATATATATATATATATATATATATATATATATATATATATATATATATATATATATATATATATATATATATATATATATCCCCTATTTAGCTATTTAATTTCTGAACTTTATTCATGCCTTTTTGTGTTTTTATTATTATTTGTAATTGAGGTAATATTTTAGTTTAAAATAGATAAAATATTTCTCTATGAACAATCATTTTTTCCTATAAACTCTAACTCTTTTTCTTTGATAATATGAGGGTTCGTATTGTGTCTTTTTGCAATGGAAGCAAACTTAACATAGTTTATTATTAACATAGAAAAAATATTAATAGTTTTGAATTTTATTTAACTCTTACTCATTCCCATGACGAGACCTGTAAATTATATATCATATTTAAGAAAAAGAAACTGAAATTTAGAAGAAAAAAAATACAGAAGCATTTTGAATATTACCATTTCAAAATGTGACAATCACTATATTATTTGTTTAGGCTTTACATTACTTGTTTATACATATATACAAGTAATGTGTTTGTTTTAATTTAGTGTTGATTTTGTGTCTATATTAGGATGCATATACAAGTTGGTCTCATAAAAGTAAGGTAAGATCCCAACCTTTATGAATAATGCTTATTTTTCTCGAAATATATTTTTGAATATTATGGTGTGGATTGGATATAATATTATAGTTGTGGGTAATATTTACAAATTTTGCAAAGTAAGCAAGTGGTTATAAAATATTCGATTGGTCGGGGAATATTCGTTTTAACAGGAAATATTTGTACGACGGCACAATCATGGGTGGACCCCACAACGGAAGTATTGTCGTAGTTAAAAAATGACAGAATTATCTTTTTATAAAAATAATGGCAAAAGTTTAACCGTTAAACTGTTAAAATATCCAGTGGTAAAAAAACAGTAATACGCGTGGTTGCATATAGTAGCACACGATATTAATTATTGATGCTTACGTGAGAAGTCACTCAGTTATACTCAATTATTACTGCAGTAATTGCTGCATAATATCTCTCATATTATTGACACAGTACCATCGGCATAATATTTGATATTATTAAATCAATAATTGAGGCGACAAAGTTATTCATATTATTATTAGCAATATTGATGATGTCTAGAAAGTTTTGTCAAGGAGAGGTTTGATCACCTAATTGCGTGCCAATAGGGAGAAATCCTTATCGAAAAGCCCCAACTTTTCCTAAGAATGGTCTGGTTGTTAAATATTGTGAGTTATAATATTAATGATGAATAAGTTCGTGTCGATTAAAGATGAAATTAATATTTCCATTATGTTGGGATTATTAGTGTTAGTGTAAATCGACATTTATTTCGATAATAATTGATTTATGGAGGTTATATTGACCAATCGGATAATTAATCGGATAAATGAGCAATTAATTGCTATTAATTCACATGCAACTTACTGTTGGCTCACATGTATGGAACTATTGATTCACATTCATGTACTATTGATTCACATGCATGTACTATTAGGGGAGGTGGTGCAAGTTTGATAATACTTGTAGGACTAAATTAAAAATAGAGGTAAAGATGAAGGTACTATACTGTAATCATTCGAGCCCCAAAACGTGTAATTATCGAAACTACGTTTGTGACGCCCCCAAAATAGGTATACATCACCCATCTTGAGTCGCCAAATACATGGTAAAAAATTCAAATACAACTTAATTATACAACAGTCGTGTAAAATACGACAAAACATAATTTAAGAGTTTTAATAAGAATATTTTCATCTAGACAATATCCACACTCAATGGAGTCTTCATTACATTTATTGTCATCTGGACCGTCACTCCGTTCCCCGACTAGTCCCGACTACGTTCTCATTTCCTGAAGAGAACAGTGAAAGAAAGGGTAAGCTCAACTAGCCCAGTAAGAAATATTATGACTAAGATAATGCGGAATAAATTATCCTTATCCTTCAACAATGTTAAACTGATAGAATATAATAGACAACAAGTTTAACTGCAGCGGAATAAGCAATCCATTAGAAGAGTCAAGTAGAGCATGATATCTACTATCTTTTATGATTTAAAATATTTTCATCATTTTTTATCGCTGAGACTCAGCTTAATAAATAAACCACATCATCGAATCATCCCTATACTACGGGCCAAGGATATTTATTAAATCATCAATGGTCATGACTATATCGAATAATCCCTGGCCATAATCATACCAAAAACTGTTCATCAATGCACTACAGGCTACTGAGAATTTTTACCACATCATTCGTCACATTACGGTCATAATTATACCGAATAATCCCTGGTCATAATCATACCAAGTCCATCTATGCACGTAAGCCAAAAATGACTTTAATCACAATATAAGCATGAGGATGATGACAATGACATAATAATTCAATAAAACAAGTTCAAGGATAAATTTTAAAGATTTATAATTTAATTTATCCAAAAATTAATAACGTCCAAATTGTCAACATGATACTGCTTTGTAGAGTAAAATTCAAAAATAATATTCATGTACAAAAAATAATTTAGACATAAAAGAATATATTTTTTGGGTGAATAGTACCCTGTGAATAGTACTTCGGGAATAGTACCCCGAGAATAGTACCCCGACACGAAAAGTATTCTGAATACCCGAGTGAATGATACTAGAGTGAATAGTACTTCGGGAATAGTACCCCGACACGAAAAGTGTTCCGAATACCGAGTGAATGATACTAGAGTGAATAATAATCGAGTGAATAGTAACCCGTGAATAGTAACTCGTGAATAGTATTTCGGCATGAAAAGTGCCCCGAATACCCGAGTGAATAATACTAGAGTGAATAGTAACTGGGTAAATAGTAACCCATGAATAATAACTCGTAAAAGAAAAATACCAAAGAAAATGATATTCCATGACGAGTACAAAAGAAATGATATCTCATACGAGTATAATAGAATATATGAAATTGCAAATAGATTTTCATCCGCCATGCGATAATCCACATAGACAGTTCATTTCCATAATTTAATAAGGAATGAATACAAAGGATCATTCACCATGCATGCGGTAGTCCACATAGACATGTTATTCCAACAGAATAATAAAGAATGGAATAACAAAAGAATTCACCAGACATGCGATAGACCGCACAGACAGGTTATTCTAACAGAGTAATAAAGAATGGAACCAGGTCATGCATAATCCACACAGACAGGATATTCCAACAGAATAATAAAGAACGGAAACAGGTCATGCGTAATCCGCACAGACAGGATATTCCAATAGAATAATAAAGAACGAAACTAGGTCATACGTAATCTGCACAAAATAATAAAAAATAGAATAACAACAGAATTCACCAGCCATGCGATAGACCGCACAGACAGGTTATTCTAACAAAATAATAAAGAATGGAACAACAGAAAAATTTCACCATGTATGCGGTACTTCGTATAGACAAGTTATTCCAACAAAATAATAAAGAATGAAATAACAACCCTTACGAGTATTGAAAAAAAATAACTCTCTTCATGAATACGAAGGAATAATACCCCTTACCTTAGAAGAAACTGGATACTGGAATAGTGAGGTAGCAAACTTCTCTTCTTCTTTCTCTCTATAATAATTTCTCTATAGCTTTTGTGAATTGGTGAAAAATGAAAGAAGAATGAGCTTCTATTTATAGAAAAATATATTTTCAATAATTACAAATTTTGGGGCACAAAATATTACAGTATAATACCTTCCTCTTTTTTTTATTTTTAATTTAGTCCTGCAAGTATTATCAAACTTGCACCACCTCTCCTAATAGTAAATCATGTGAATTAATAGGTCATTCATGTGACTCAATAGTATAATCATGTGAAAAAACTAATTACAGTATAGTACCTTCAACTATACCTCAATTTTTAATTTAGTCATGCAAGTATTATCAATCTTGCACCAATTCCCCTAATAGTAAATCATGTGAATTAATAGTACACACATGTGAATACATAGTTATAAACATGCGAATTAATAGCAATTAATTGCTCATTTATCTGGTTAATTACCTGATAACTTCCAGACATCAATTATTATCGAAATAAATATCGATTTCCATTAACACTAATAATTTTAACACAATGGAACTATCAATTTCATCTTTAATCAACACAAACTCATTCATCATTAATATTATAACTCACAATATTTAACAACCAGGTCATTCTCAGGAAAGAGGGGGCTTTCCGATAAGGATTTCTCCCTATTGGCGCGCAATTAGATTATCTAACCTCTCATTGATAGAACTTCTAGACATTATTAATATTGCAAATAATAATATGAATAAATTTGTCGTCTCAATTATTGATTTAATAATATAACATATTATACAGATGATACTGTGACAATAATTGAATCAATAATATGAGAGATATGATGCAGCAATTACTGTAGTAATAATTGAGTATAATTGAGTGACTTCTTACGTAAGCATCAATAATCAATACCGTGTGCTACTATGCAACCACGCGTATTACTGTACTTTTACTACCGAGTAGTTCAACAGTTTTAACGGTAACACTTTCGCCGTTATTTTTATAAAAAGATAATTCTGTCGTTTTCTTACTGCGACAATACTTCCGTTGTGGGGTCCACCAATGATTGTGCAGTCGTACGAATATTCCCCGACAAAAAGAATATTCCCCGACCAATCGAATATTATATAACAACTTGCTTACTTTGCAAAATTTATAAATATTACCCACAATTATAACATCAAATCTACACCATAATATTAAAAAAATATTTCGAGAAATTTAAATCTTTATTCATAAAATTTGGGGTCTCACAACGTTTTTCTATAAATAGAAGCTCATTCTTATTTCATTCTCACCAATTCACTAAGACTCACAAGAGCAATTATAGAGAAAGAAGCTATAGAGAGAGAAGTTATAGAGAGAAAGAAGAAGAGTAGTATGCTACTTTACTATTCCAGTATCCAGTCTTCTTCTAAGGTAAGAGATATTATTTTTGTTCAGTATTCGTAAGAAATAATATTTTCTTCCATACTCTGTAGTATGCGAGTAATATTATTTCGTTTCGTATTCTTAATTCTACACTCATTCTGTTAAAGTATTGCTTCTATACTCCGTGAAATTAGTAGAATATCCTTGATATTTACGCTTCATCCAATATCTTTTTATGGAAATGTTATTCTGAGCATTCTTGATAATTATTGATCTTTTCACGCTGGAATACTATTCACGGGGTACTATTCACAAAGTACTATTCACATGTACTATTCATAAAGTATTATTCACGGGTACTATTTACAAAATACTATTCTGGGTACTATTCACAGAGTAGTACTATTCATGGGGTACTATTCACTCGAGTACTATTCACCTGGGGTACTATTCATGACAAAAATTGATTTCTTTGCTGTCTAAATCATTTTTGATATAGAATTATTCTTGAATTTTACTCCACAAAGCAGTATCATGTTGACAATATGGACATTATTAAATTCTGGATAAATTAAATTATAAATCTTTAAAACTTTATCCTTTGCTTTCTTTTAATTGAATTCTTATATCATTGTCATCGTCCTCATGCTTTTATTATGATGAAAGTCATCTTTGGCTTACGTGCATAGATGGACTGTTGATTGGTATGATTATGACCAGCGATTATTCGATATAATCATGACCATAATGTTATAAATGATGTGGCAAAAGTCCTCATTGGCCCGTAGTGCATTGATGGACAGTGGTTGGTATGATCATGATCATTGGTGGAAATACGAATATCCTTGGCCCGTAGTGCATGGATAATTCGTGGTCATGATACCAATGAATATCCTTAGCCGTAGTGCAGGGATGATTCGATGATGTGAATTATTTATTAAGTTGAGTCTCAGCGATAAAAGTGATGATAAACTTTTTAAATCATAGAAGATAGTAGATAATAGTCCTCACTTGTAAGACCCCGAATTTTATGAAATAAAAGTATTCAATTTTTCTTATAATTACTATTTAGTAAATGGTTAAATTGATAAATGTTAAAGTTAAGGGTGATATATAAAATTTTTTCAAAATACACAAGTGGTTATAAAATATTCATTGTTGTCGGGGAATATTCGCTTGGTCGTGGAATATTCTTACTGTCGGAGAATATTCGTACGACGGCGCAGTCTTGTGTGGGCCCCATAACGAAAAGCGATTGGATGAAGAAAACGACAAAAAAATGAGTTGTTTATAAATAACGGCGTAGTTGTTACCGTTAACACTGTTGGAATACCCGGTGGTTAAAACACAGTAATACGCGTTGTTGCACAGTAGCACACGGTATTGCACCAATTATTGATTTTTACGTAAGAAGGCATTACTCAATAATTGTTACAGTAATTACTGTTCAATATTGTATTTTATTGATTCAATAATTGCTGCGTTGATATTTTATATTACTGTTATTTTAATAATTGTCACTACACAGTATTTTCTATTATCGGAACAATAATTCATATTATCTGAATAATATTATTAGATAACATTATTAGCAATGTCTAGAAAGTTCTGTCTAAGGAGAGGTTTGGTCATCTAATTGCGCGCCAGTAAGGAGATATCCTTATTGGAAAGCCCCCTATTTCCTAGGAACGGCCTGGTTGCCAGTACTGTGATTCTGTAATATTATTTGTGTATAATTAATTATTGATTTATATGATGAGAAAAATATTGATTTTATGTGGATATAGATGGAAAGAAAATTTTTAATGTGACAATTGTTGAAAATTAATATTTTATCTTTCTCTGATAAAATAATTCATTTAAATATATTATTTTAATAATATATTGATGGTGATATTTTTACAATGAATATGGAATATATGAGTATATGAGGAGGAAGAGTATTTTTGTGGCATTAAATGATTAACACATGTTTCGTGTGTTGGTGGACACAATTTTTGACCGAAAATATATTATAGACTTTAAAATCGGCCGTTTATGGATTTCGGTCAATTTCTATTTGGAATTTGGAAAAACTTTCTTCTGCAAAGTTGTAGAGAATTGAATTTCCTATAAAAAGTCGCGAGATTCGAATTTTCTGATAAAAGGGCTATTTATTATGAATTATTGAAGTTCCGAAGTTCCGAAATAATTGATTTTTAGAAGTTTTATTTATTTTTATTAACAAAAAAGTTTTTTACACTTTGGTAGGCCCCACTTGCACATGTTGATGGCTAAATCCAGATTTTCAAAGGTGGGCTAAGTAAAATTTATAATTATATTATTATTTTATTAAATTTTCTGCTTTGGTGTTCTAAGCAATTTCCTATAAATAGGGTGCTTAGGTTAGAATTGAAAAACACACCAGAAACTGAAGTTTTCTCTCTATTTCTCTCTCTATATATCGAGTGTATTCTTGTGAGTATTTTGATATCTTGAGTGTTGCTATACGGTGCAAGTTGGTTCAGCGTTATTCCAGTTAGGAGTACTGCTCTTTTGAGGTAAGGGATAGTAAGGGATATTGTTGTAAGGGATGTTATTTCTTCTTAAATGATATTATTTTCTTCAATATCATTATGCCGAAGTATTGATCTGAACTTTTTATCAAATTTGAAACTTTTCATGTCGGGGTTACTATTCACGAGTTACTATTCATGAGTTACTATTCATGAGTTACTATTCACGAGTTATTATTCATGAGTTACTATTCACGAGTTACTATTCATGAGTTACGATTCACGAGTTACTATTCACGAGTTACTATTCACGAGTTACTATTCACGAGTTACTATTCATGACAAAATTGGTTTATTTTTCTAACCAAATTATAGTTGATTTATGAATATTACTCTTGAGATTAAAACTATATATTGATCATATTGATTTTATTATCATATATAACATTTTTATAACCCTGATGTTGAAATTCTCTTTCACTAGAGTGTAAAGATGGGTAGATTATTGGTATGATCATGACTAGGGTTCTCTTTGTCCAGTAGTGAAAAGTTGAATTGTGACTGGTATGATCATGACCATTGAATTTATAATTGAATATCTTTAGCTTAAGTGCAAAGGTGAAATGATCAACATGGTTATAATTATTGGTTATATAAATTCTGAATTGATTATATATTTCTTTGAGATAATAATATATTTGGCCTGTAGTGCAAATATGAACTATTGAGGAATATCTTTGGCCTGTAGTGCAAAGATGAGTTGTTGATGAATATCTTTGGCCCGTAGTGCAAAGATGACTTGTTGTTGAATATCTGTGGCATGTAGTGTAAAGATGAATTGTTGATGAATATCTTTGGTCCGGGGTGCAAAGATGAATTTATTAGTATGATTATGAACAGGAACTGTGATTTGGTATAACCATGATATTTGATGTTTCAGGTAAAGACAGGTGATAAAAATTATCTTCGTCTTGGATGCGAAATTTAGAATCACAATTATGATTATGAATTATTCATATGATTGTGGAAAGGAACTGTTGATTGATGTTACAGGGATAAAACATTGTTGGTGGACTTTTAACATGGAGAAGATAATAGACTTTATGGTCTATTTGACTCTTCTAATGGATTGCTCGTTCCGCTGCAACTATGGTTGAAATTTTTATCATTTACCATATGTTCTAAATCTCTGATTTATTATTGATGGAGGCTATTGATAATTTAATTATCTTTAGTCAAGATATTCTTTACTGAGCTAGTTGTGCTCACCCTTTTGCTTCACAATTCCTTTCAGGTAATAAGAGTGTAGCTGGGTCGAGCGAGGGTAACGGGGAAATAGAACGGTGGTCTCTAGCTGTGGATGTTCTCCCGAAGCAGTATAGAAAAGTTCATTTAGTAGTTTTATTTGGTGAATCCAATAGGGTAAGGTGTACCCAACGTTGGAAGGGTGATTTGCCACTATCATACAAGATGTCTAACGACATACAACCTCGTGTCATCATAAGACAGGGATGTGCTCATCCACTTGCTGAGTATATATACGAGCGCTACCTATATAATTTTGGTGTTTGTTTGAAGTATAATTCTCAATTAGAGACAGTAGAGATAATGATATGTCAAGAGAAGACTCACCATTGGGAAGAATATGATAGTAATCTTCTCGTTTTTCTTTGGGGTCTATTGGGTCAACCAAGAATAATTCTGTGGCCATATGATATCTATCATAACCTAGACGCATGGCCTCCCATGTACGAAGGTTTCCTTGAGCACTTCCCAAAGATTCTAATTTCTAAAACAGTTTTTGACTATACCTTTATGTAAGGTGTCATTGTGAGGTGATGTCCACGGTTGGAACATGAGTCACATTTGGTATATATTTGTATCCAAACTCACAGCATATGTGTTGTTGTATTTTGCACGACAATTGTTGTAATAAGGTTGTAGTTGTTTTCTGTACCATGTATTTGGCGACTCAAAATGGGTTGGATGGAATGGACATATTTTGGGGGCGTCACATCACTATTATGCATTATCTTGTTTATTAGTTTAACACTGTTGAAGGCTAACGATAATTTATTCTGCATTATCTTAGTCATAATATTTCTTACTGGGCTAGTTGAGCTCATTCTTTTGCTTTCATTGTTCTCTTCAAAAAATTAGAATATAGTTGGGACGAGTCGGGAAATGGAGTGACGGTCCAGATAGGTGGCTATAATAGTCATCACTATTATGTGAAATAGTGTAATAATAATTATAATGAGGACTTTATTTGAGTTTGGATACTCTCTATGAGACACTATCCGTGTAAAAACTCTCAGCTACGCTATTGTCATATTATATAAAAGAAATTTGTATTTGATTTCTGTAACATGTATTTGGCGACTCAGAATGGGTGATGTCTACATATTTTGGGGGCGTCACATTTGGTATCAAATTTTAGGGATATGATCTCTGGCTAAGATGTGAGACTAGAACTAGGGGGGAGAGACGGGTAAATCCTTCGCTAGTATGACCTACCTAAGCTTATTTGTTATTTAATTGGTCGGTCAGAGTATAGAAATAATATGTGGCATGTCAATTAACCCTTTTTTTTATAGTAGTGTTTAAAAATGGCATCCAAAAATGTCGATAAGTAATGGAGCACATGAGATCGTTGAGTCGCCACTGATCATTACCCAGGATAATGTGCATCAGGAAGGCAATAATCCTCAGGTGAACAACAACACTGACCAAATGATGAACGACAAAATGTTTAGGAGCTTCCTGCAATTCATGCAACATCAGGCAAGAGAGACTCCTGTTCAAAATACAGGTGGAAACACTGGCAACTCTCGGACGGTCACCGCTAAGCAGTTCAAGGAGCTGGGACTACCGGAGTTTTTGGGAGAGCCAAAACTACTCAAGACAGATGCGTGGATAAAGCAGATCACAAATATATTTGATATCTTGGGACGCTCCGAGGAGCAAAAGGTTTCATTTTCCACCTTCATGTTGTGAGGAGAGACATATTACTGGTGGAAATCCGTAAAGCGTACTCAACCTGCCGCACTGAAGATGTCCTGGGAGAAGTTCCAAGAACTTTTTAACGACAAGTACTTTACCGAAAGTATTCGTCACATGAAGGAGGTGGAGTTTATCAAGCTGGAATAAAATAATATGACCGCGTCGCAGTATGAAGCTAAGTTTGCTAAGTTGTTCTGGTTTGCGTCCCACTTGGTTGATAATGAGGAGAGAATGACGCAGATGTTTCTAAGAGGTTTGAAACTCGAGATACGTCAATACCTAATTTCTCATAAACTGTATTTGTATTCAGGTGTTGTAAATAGGACTCAGTTATTGGAGCACGATAATGAGTTAACCCAACCAGGAGAGAGCAGCCGGCAAAATGATAATACCAGTGGTAGCAGTCATCGAAGCGGTGACAACAAACGTGGAGGTAATCAACATACCAGAAATGGTAACCACTTTGGTGGTAATCATGGCCAAGACAATAGGAGTGGAGATTTCAAGAATAGGAGATTCAACAATGATGGAAAGATGTCAGCACTAGCACCCGTTGATAAAGAAGGAGAATGACCACCGATCGTATGCTTCAAATGTGGAAGGGAAGGACACATCAGTCCAAACTACACGATGCAGTCCAAAGCGTGTTACAATTACGGAAAAGAAGGTCACCTAGCCCGATTTTGTTGTTGATGATTGGGTAATATACCCATGAATTGGATATATTTGGACTTAAATTATTGTAATCTCAAGTGATTTAGAAGCATTTTTAGTGTGTTTAGTTGTTGTTTTGCAGATTCGGGAGCTGTAGGGACGAATTGGGGAATTTTAGCTGATAAGGGCAAGATGGTAATTTCGCTGACTACCAGCGCTGGGGCGCTACATATAGTGTTAATCCCAGCGCCGGGGCGCTGGGCCGTGTCATGAGTTGACCGAGATGCGAGCGTTGACTTTTCGGCTGACTTGAGTATTGAAGGTTATTTGAAGCCTAATTGGATTGGGATTGTGGCAAGCTATAAAAAGAGATTAAGTGCTAAAATTAAAGGGGATTTTTTCATCTATTCATTCATTCGTTGGAGGCTACATAGAGGATTACTTGAAGACTAAGGATTGGCTAAAAGTTTTCTTCTTCTTCTCCTTATTTTCAATTTGTAATTCTTTAAGGATGATTTGCAAACTATTATTGGTTTTTATTTCCGTTATGAACTAATTCTTTCATTAAGATTTCAATTGAACTTTTTATAGCTATAAATTAGTTATTCAGTTTATTCCAATTATTGATGTTGAAGTGAATTGTTTATCATGCCTTGCATCTATTGATTAATTATTTGGCCAATAATTACCTTGTTACTCTAGAAGGAATTGAAAGAGGAATTCTAGGGTTAGAACTGGGTTTGATAACGTGTGACTTAGTTAATTGCACAGTGAATAATTAGGTTTGTAAATTGAATGAAAATATCTGTTCACCGCATGTAACACATAAGGAATTGGAATTGAAAGAGTTTAATTCACTTGTTTTGCATAGGAATATAGCAAGATTAACCTGGATTAAATAGAAGTCAGTTGATTACTTGGAAAAGGACTTTTGACATTTGAGAATTTCTGTTAACAATTCAGTAGACATAATAATTGGGATAACTGGATAATTGAGTTATAGTTCATAATTGGGGATATTGAAATCTTAATCCTTATTTATCGAAAATCATTTATTCAAATTTTAGTTTATTTATTTGCCTATTTTAGAATAATATCTTTAATTGTTTAATTTAGTTTTAGTATTTCAGAAAATCATAATTTATCGTTGTTTAAATAAAATTGGGTTGATATAGTGCTAGTAGTTGGAATTTATTAATTAGAATTCTCTGTGGGAACGATACTCTACTTTCACTTTATTACTTGTTGACCGTGTATACTTGCACGTATTCATTGATTGCGAAATCAATCAAAAAGTTTTTTGGCGTCGCTGCCGGAGAATTTTTATTAATATTAATTTCATATTAGTTATAATCAATTAGATCTTAATTTAAACGTTACTTATTTTTCTTCTTGGATTGGCAGGAATTCTTGTGAGTGTATGCACACTAGATCAAAAGCTAAAAAGGAACTTTTTCCGTATACAAACGACATCAAAAGGAAGTTCCAGAAATTACGGTTGAATAGTGAGGTTATACATTTGGAAGAAGAACTGGCAGACCAGGAAATACCCGTGAATATGGCAGGGAACGAACAGAAATCACTTAGGGATTACGCCATGCCGAATGTCACGGATATACAGTCAAGTATTAGGAGGCCGGCAATTAATGTGAACAGTTTTGAGATTAAACCGGGAACAATTCAGATGCTACAGAATACATGTCAGTTTGGGGGTAATTCAATAGACGATCCTAATGAGCATATCTTAAGTTTCCTGGAAGTTTGCGACACCTTCAAATTCAACAATGTATCGGAAGATGCTACCAGGTTACGAATGTTCCCGTTTACCTTGAAAGATAAAGCATGGAGTTAGTTACACTCTTTGACTCCAGGCTCAATCACCACTTGGGATGACTTAGCTCAAAATTTTTTAGCTAAGTTCTTCCCACCAGCGAAGTCGGCAAAACTACAGAACGATATTCACACTTTCGCACAATTTGATTCGGAATCGTTATATGAGGCGTGGGAAAGGTTTAAGGATATGCTTCGTAAGTGTCCTCATCATGGAATTCCGCAGTAGATGCAATTGGGAATATTTTGTGATGGTTTGCACGCGTCCACGAGGGCTAGTATTGATGCAGCAGCAGGGGAAGCGATCATGTTTAAGAGTTTTGATGAGGCATATCAGTTGTAAGAGACAATGGCCACCAACAACTACTAGTGGCCCATGACTAGGTCTAATCATCTGAAAGCATCGGGAAAGTATGAAGTGGATGCGATGACAACATTAACAGCACAAGTGGTCGCAATGGCTAAGAACATGGAATTATGGCGTCCACAATCCACACAGCAGGTAGCAATGGTTTGTGAGTTATGTGCTGGGGGTCATACTACGGATCAATGTGCCATAAATTCTGAATCAGCTCAGTTCGTAGGAAGCTACAATCGATCAACTCAACCGTATCCGACTCAGAATGCATATAATCCGGGTTGAAGAAATCATCCGGGATTTTCATGGAGTAACATTCAAGCTTCAGCTTAAGCACCTAGACAACAAAACACCTCCGAATTTCAAAATCAGACTCAACAACAACCAGAGAGGAAATCAAGTTGGGAAGAAGCCTTGGAAAAATTCATTAGAGCGTCTAACAAAAGGAACGAGGAACAAGATAAGAAAATGAATCAAGTAGAGCTGACTTTGCAAAGCCAAGGGGCATCGTAAAGAATCTGGAAAAACAAGTGGGGAAAATAGCACATGCATTGAATAACCGTCCACAAGGAACACTCCCGAGTGATATAGAAATAAATTCGGGCAGAAACGAGTACTGCAAGGCGGTAACTTTACGCAGTGGGAAGGACTTGCAAGAAACAGTTAAGTATAAGGAAAAGGGGGACAACGCAACAGATGAAATTGAAGAAGTTGTGGAAACCGGGAAACATAAAGATGAGATCGCAAAGTAGAATGAGCTGGAACAGCCTATCACAATGCCGCCCATACCGTATCCGCAAAGGTTTCAGAAATCTAAGTTAGATAAGCAGTTTTCCAGATTATTGAATTTAAACTTGCTGGGCAATCCTTATGCTCACCCTTGCTATATCATGATAAACATTGCAGATTAAGGCGAATGCGTCGAATACAAGAAAAGGTTAAAGACAGTTCCAGCGTTAGGATATGTGTGCAGCTAAATTGTATAAGTGTTGTATTTTAAGGTTATGTGTTAAGTGAGTTATGTAATGTGTATTAAGTTAAGGTTACTCGACCTTGGGGAATAGTGTGTTAAAGTGTACTGTATAAACAATTTATGTTTATATCTTCCGCAAATAGTAATAGTTGTATAGAATGATCGAACCAGATCCGAGGTGATTTGGGGCTCGGATTTAGGGCTTTCACAGTTTGTATCAGAGCTGTTGGTTATGAACCTTAGGTAGGAATACCTGAGACCAATAACCGCAGTGCTTAGGATAAGTACTAACTCACATAGAGTTAGTTTGGTCAGTAAGATTCAAAGACGAATCTCGACGAGTTATAAGATACAGAGTTCCCTAACTCTGATAATAAAGTTGAACAGTAGTGAGAAATAGATAGAGTATAAAAGACTGAAAGTGCAGTGATAGGAGATCGTAAAATAAAACGATCTAGATATAGAAATGAATCGTAATGTATACGATGAGATCACTCCGTGATCAGATAAGGTTATAGTATGGAGAAGGATCAAGCGAATGATTGAAAAGTTACAGCAAGTTTGCTGGGTGACAGTTGTACTATGAATTGGTACAGATTCAAGAAAGGATTATGAATACGAGTTGAATGGAATTCGTATTGAGAAGGGGGTTAGTGTTAGGTGGGGATTCAATTGAGGATTCATGTCGGCAGCTGAGTTGTATGATTCCTTATGTGGGCAAGGAATTGTACTTGGTGCAACAACTACTTACTTCTGATAATGATAATCATTGAAATGTTTGTGTCGCGCTATTTGCTATATGCATGTTAAGAGGGTGATTCCTTTCTCATGTGTATAACAGATAGATAGGTTATAGGTAGAGAATATTAGGTTAAGTACGAGTTCTTAAAACTCATACTTATGTGACATTCTTGATTCATAGTTATATGAAATGTTTATGAACCCCTTAGCGAATGGACGCCAAAGGTCTGACTAGGCCAAGTTCTTAAACTCATATGATTGTGGCAAGTAAATGAACTCATAAGTGTGGTTTTATGAACTGGGCATAGTTATGTATGAATGCAGTATTGAGGATAATAAGAACAGATAGATTACTAAGCAACTGATTATTAGTGGAGACATAAGTTTTCCGAAACTCCTAGCTATGCTAGACTTCGAAATGATTGACATCAAGCTAAATACGCACTATGTGCCTTTAAAAAAAATATGTAGACTCGTAACCATTTTTGAAACGGTTTAAAGTATAGTCTATGCTACTTATTTCAGCTAGACGCAAATGATTTGAAATATCAAAATATATTTTATTTATCACTCATGTACCATGTATCCTGGTGCAGTGATGATAAAAAGTTGATGGAGTTGTAAATACAGGAATACTTAGTGTTGAATTTGATCTAAAATCGCTGTTCCACTATTGTATGATGTGTTATGACAAAGTTATATAATGACGGCATCCTCAAACGGACTGTTAATACAGTACGACATCAGGGCGTCATTCTCAAAAATATTTTCAAAAATTTTAATTTGCCAACGGGGTTTGGCTACACTTAAATAATTCGATTGAATTGAGTTATTGATATGAGTCTATGCTATTCGATTCAGTTAGACTAAAGTTTATGAAAACTCTAAGTGTTCATTGAAAGAAATTTTTTGAACCAAATTGTATTGGTGCGGAATCCAACAAGACTGAGGTAAGAAATTTGTGCGCCTAAGGCAGATAAGAGGAACAAATTGTTCCGACCAGCAGTACTTGGCCAGTACAGGGAATATCGGGTTAATCACCCTTTGTGTCTGTAAGTTATGACGGTTTGCGGATGAATTTCCATATAACCTTTGCGAAAATGACAGACAAATAGTCTATATGACTCCTCAGCACAATTTGAAAAAAAAAACTTTTACTCTTGTGAGTGGTGTATTGGGTAGCATGTGATGATGTGTGAATGGTGTAAGCAGTATGGTGTAAGGTGTAAGGTAAATTTCGGGGATGAAATTTTTAGAAGAAGGGGTGAATGTGACAACCCGAGAATTTGAAAATTTTTAAAATTTTTTATTAATTTATTTAGGGTTCAATATTAGAACCTAGACATAAAATAAGTGTATGGGTTTGATATTTTTAAGAAGAAATTTTGAGGATTTCAAAATTTTGTGAAGGATTTAGGTGAATTATTCAAGATTAAGTGACTACGTGAATATGTTCTGTGTATATGTGTACATGATGTGGTTAAGGGTCAAGGGTTGACCAGATAAACGATATCTGTAACAAACCCTAAGTATATATTAAGAACGTCAATGTTCGATTAGAAAACCCTAGTATTTAACAAGAAACCCTAGAAATCGGTTCTGAAAACCCTAATTTTAGTTCCGGGAATTCGAAACCCTAATTCGGTGTATAAAATCCTAAATTGTGAACTTAATGACATAAGTGTAAATAATTATAAGATTATTTAGGGTAAAGCTTAAATAATTAGCAAACCCTAATCTAATTACGAAATCTAATTTCTAAAATAGAAAATTAATTTTCTATTAGAAAACCTAATTCTGGGTTTAAAATCCTAAATGACCAATTACGACCCTAATTGCTAAATTAGCGATTTTAATTAGGAAATACTAATCATAATTAGCAAGATTAAAGTTATGATTAAGAAATTTTAATATAATTAGTAAATCCTAATTATAATTTAGAAATATTAAATTTCTATTTTTAAAACCTAAATTTGGAAATTTTAGAAAATTAAATTTGCAAACCCTAAGGGTTTCAAACCCTAAAGTTTTCCAAACCCTAAACCCTAAGGATTTGACCAAATGTCAAAAATGCCATTAAAATTAAATAAAAAATGACTAGAATGCCCTTTATGTATTCTTTAATGGGTGGAGTGTAGATCTTGGCAAGATAATGGGTTGGTGACTAAACCAGTAAACCCTAACCCTAGCCTTAGCTATGTGTCAATTATCAGCCATTTAAATTTGCTAGAAACATTGAATCACATCATTTATATAGATTAAGGAAGAGAAAATGCATACTTTCATTTTCATTTTTCTCCTACACTTTCTCTCTCTAGAAATCCGAAATGTAGAGTGAGAGAGAGAAAAAAGATAAGCCAAGAACACTTCTTAGCTAAACAATATCAGATCACAAAGTCAGAAGTCAAGATCAAGCACTAGAAAGGTATAAGAACCCTAATCCTAGAAATCTTTTGATCTGATGTTGTATGTTGGAATTAGTTTGTTAAAGTTGTGTATTAGGGTGTCTATAAGTGATCTGGGTTGATAGATCATGGATCTATAACACTTAGATGCATGAATCAAACATTTTTAGAAATCTGGAAATCTGGAAAACAAATGGCCTGACAGTCATATGTCAGAGGCCTTAGATCTATGTGTGTTTGATGTTTTGTGTGTTTTGTGTTTTGGACCTGTTCTCTGCCATGTAGGATTTCATCTGGAACTTGAATTAAGGTTATATCATGTTTAGATTTCATTTTATAATCAGTCAAACTGAGTTGACCGGCCACGAAACTTGGTTTTTGGGTAAACCCAGAATTTCCAGAACGCCTGACAAGTTTTTGCAGTCGCTAGATCTTGCTATTTTTAAGTTGTTATGAGATGTTGTTGGTTTTATCTTGTAGACTGACATGCAGGCTATACATATATACCTTTAGATCACTCAGATCCATACCCTAATCGTAGCAATTAATGGTCAAACTATCGTTGACCGAACTGCTCAAGAACATTTCTGGAAAACCCAGAAATGTTCAAGAACAGTCCGGACTACTACTTTGACCGGCTCCTATTTTTCATGTGTGATGTTGTTAAGTTTATATTATGTGATTTAGTGGTACACTGACATAAGGACTATAGACCAAAACCATAAAACCACTAAACTAATTACCAGAACCCTTAGATAATTGAGCTTAAAAGGAGACACTCGAATTGCCTTGGGTTTCTGGGTTACCCAGAAAACCCAGGCATGATCTGACAAGATGTTTGAGAGCCTAGATCTCTCTGATTAGATATAATATGGCTATGTTGTTTGTTTAGGATTGTAGTATTACACCAATACTATAATATGAGCACTTAATCAAACCCAGATAACTCGGGACCTATGAATTACCGTTGGTCAAACCTATCACCTTGTCCACTGACATGAAGCTCAAGAACAACCTGAAGAACACCTATATCGACGGTTCTGTCGCTATAGGGCTCTTTAGTGACAGTTTTATTTTCTGATTTTCTGAAAATTAATTAAAAATAGAAAAAATAGATTTTAATTATTAAAAATACAAAATAAATTCTGAAAAATTATTTTAAATTATGAAAAATAGTTTTTAATTATTTAGAGTATATTTCATAAATATTTAATATTTTTGGAATATAAATGATATTTAATTTATTTAATTATAATATTAAATAAATGATTTAAAAATGATTTTAATACATGAAAAATCATGAAAAATAATATTATGGTAAAATAAAATATTTTAAGTTATTTTCAGTAACTTTTAATATTTTGTGATGAAATTCATTAATAAATTAATATTAATGATAATTAGTTTATTTAATTAGTATATTAAATAAATTATGGAAAAATAGAATTAATGCTTTATAAATCATATAAAAATGATTTAAGTGTTATAAAAATATTTTAAGATATAAAATATAACTTTTGATATTTTGTCATGAAAATATTAATATTTTAATATTAAAAGTAATTATCAGATAATGATTTTAATTGTTTAAAAATCACATAAAGGTGATTTTAAGGTATTAAAAATACCTTGTGATATTATAAATATATTATAATATTATGACATGTAGTCCATTAATATTTGATAATAAATAAATATTAATGATAAAGGAATTATGTGGTATTTAATTCATTTAAATACGTTTTAATGATAGAAATTTATAATAAATGATAATAATTATGTGAAAATTATTATGAGACTTAGAAAAAATATTTTGACTGATAGTAATTATCTTAGATAATGGTTAAGTGTTTAGTCAGAGTTTAATTGAACTTAAACTCGAAGTTTTGTCCGACCAGACCGTCGGGATGTCAGAGTTGTGTCGGGTTCAACTCAGACTGCAATAGTTTGACTTGACACCGAGTCTTATAAGTGTTATAGACTGATAGGGTTATATGTTATGTGTTTAGGTTATTCTGTGTATATATATATATAATTGTATTATATTGTGATGATATTATTCTAATATTGGAGATTTATATTACTAATATTAGGTCTTCGGATAAGGTGATATAATTTGCGTAGCGGTAATCAACGGTTTAGGTAAGTTTATTTTTACTTAACTCTACTAAGAGTGTTTCATTCAGATAAGCTTGTGGTTAATCATTGCTGGTTATCATGAATTGTACTCTGTACATATTGCATGTATAAGTCAGGTATGAAAGGTTGATCACCTTCATTACCAGTTGGTTCAGATATATTTGTTCATGTATAATACTTGTTCAGTCAAAAGTTTGTTCCTGCTAGTTCACAATTATATTTTTGAATTATAGCCAGCTTATTATTCAGACTCTTTCAATCATGATATATCGTTATATTATTGAATTTAAACTTGCTGGGCAATCCTTATGCTCACCCTTGCTATATCATGATAAACATTGCAGATTAAGGCGAATGTGTCGAATACAAGGAAAAGTTAAAGACAGTTCCAGTGTTAGGATATGTGTGCAGCTAAAATGTATAAGTGTTGTATTTTAAGGTTATGTGTTAAGTAAGTTATGTAATGTGTATTAAGTTAAGGTTACTCGACCTTGGGGAATAGTGTGTTAAAGTGTATTGTATAAATAATTTATATTTATATCTTTCACAAATAGTAATAGTTGTATAGAATGATCGAACCGGATCTGAGGTGATTTGAGACTCGGATTCGGGGCTTTCACACCAGTTTCCATAGTTTCTGATCGAGATCCAAGATTCACTTCACGATTTTGGGTTAGTTTGCAAAACGCTATGGGCACGGATTTACGATTCAGTTTGGTATATCATCCTCAAACGGACGGGTAGTCGGGGAAGACTATTCAAACTCTTGAAGATCTATTAAGACTTTGTGTCCTTAACTTCAAAGGAAGTTGGGATAAGTTCTTGCCATTAGTGGAATTTTTCTACAACAACAGTTATCAAGCAAGTATTGGCATGGCTCCATTCGAGACATTGTATGGATGCAAGTGTCGTTCTCCAGTATGCTGGGATGAGGTGAGAAGCAATATTGTTAGGACTGGAATTGGTATGCATGACTACGAAAAAGATTCAAATGATACGACAATGTATAAAGACCTCACAAGATCGATAAAAGAGCTATGCTGATCTTCATCGAAGAGTCATGGAATTCAATGTTGGAGAGTATACGTTGTTACGTGTTGCTCCATGGAAAGGAGTTACAAGATTTGGAAAGAGAGGAAAGCTCAAACCTCGATTTATTGGGCCATTCAAAATCCTCGATCGAGTAGAAACTGTGGCTTATAAACTCGTTTTACCGCCAAGTATGTCTCGTGTTCATAACATTTTTCACTGATCTATGTTACATAAATATGTGAAAGACCTGAACCACATTATTGAATTAGAACCAAACGAGATAGCAGAAAATTTATCGTATGAAAAAGTACCGGTTAAAATTTTGCATAAGAAGGATCATATTCTATGCTACAAGGTTATACCTTAAGTCAAAATTTTGTGGAGAAACCACGATGTTGAGGAAATGACCTGGGAGTTAGAATCTGAAATGAACTCAAGGTATCCTTACCTCTTCGACATACCAGGTACGTACCCTAATTTCGAGGACGAAATTTCATAAGAAGGGGAGGTTGTAAGACCCCAGCTTTAATGAATAATGATTATTTTTCCCGATATATATTTTTGAATATTATGGTGTGGATTGGATATAATATTATAGTTGTGGGTAATATTTACAAATTTTACAAAGTAAGCAAGTGGTTATAAAATATTCGATTGGTCAGGGAATATTCATTTTAACATGAAATATTCGTACGACGGCACAATCATGGGTGGACCTCACAACGGAAGTATTGTCGTAGTTAGAAAACGACATAATTATCTTTTTATAAAAATAATGACGAAAGTTTTACCGTTAAACTGTTGAAATCCCGGTGGTAAAAGAACAGTAATATGCGTGGTTGCATAGTAGCACACAGTATTGATTATTGATGTTTGCGTGAGAAGTTACTCAGTTATACTCAATTGTTGCTACAGTAATTACTGCATAATATCTCTCAAATTATTGATTCAATTATTGTCACAGTATCATCTGCATAATATTTTATATTATTAAATCAATAATTGAGCCGACAAAGTTATTCATATTATTATTTGTAATATTGGCGATGTCTAAAAAGTTCTGTCGAGGAGAGGTTTGGTCACCTAATTGCGCGCCAATAGGGAGAAATCCTTATCGAAAAGCCCTTTTTTCTGGAAATGATCTGGTTGTTAACTATTGTGAGTTATAATATTAATAATGAATAAGTTCGTATCGATTAAAGATGAAATTGATATTTTCATTGTGTTGAGATTATTAGTGTAAGTGAAAATCGACATTTATTTTGATAATAATTGATTTATGGATGTTATATTTACCAATCGGGTAATTAATCGGATAAATGAGCAATTAATTGCTATTAGTTCACATGCAACTTACTGTTGGTTCACATTAATGGAACTATTGATTCACATTCATGTACTATTGATTCATATGTATGTACTATTAGGGGAGGTGGTGCAAGTTTGATAATACTTGTAGGACTAAATTAAAAATAGAGGTAAAGATGAAGGTACTATACTGTAATAATTCGAGCCCCAAAACGTGCAATTATCGAAACTACGTTTTCCTATAAATAGAAGCTCATTCTTCTTTCATTCTCACCAATTCACTAAGACTCACAAGAGCAATTATAGAGAAAGAAGCTATAAAAAGAAAGAAGAAGAGTAGTCTGCTACTTCACTATTCCAGTATCCAGTCTTCTTCTAAGGTAAGGAATATTATTTTTGTTCAGTATTCTTAAGAAATAATATTTTCTTCCATACTTTGTAGTATACGAGTAATATTATTTCGTTTCGTATTCTTAATTCTACACTCATTATGTTAAAGTATTGCTTCTATACTCAGTGAAATTAGTAGATTATTCTTGATATTTGCGCTTCATCCAGTATCTTTTTATGGAAATGTTATTATGAGCATTCTTGCTATAATTATTGATCTTTTCATGTTGGAATACTATTCACGGGACACTATTCACAAAGTACTATTCACGGGTACTATTCATAAAATACTATTCACGAGTACTATTCACAAGTACTATTCTCGAGTACTATTCACAAAGTACTATTCACGGGTACTATTCATGAAGTATTATTTACGGGGTACTATTCACTCGGGTACTATTCACCCGGGATACTATTCATGATAAAATTATTTTTTTGCTGTCTAAATCATTTTTGATATAGTATTATTCTTGAATTTTACTCCACAAAGCAGTATCATGTTGCCAATTTGGACATTATTGAATTCTGGATAAATTAAATTCTAAATCTTTAAAAATTTATCCTTCGCTTACTTTTAATTTAATTTTTATGTCATTGTCATTATCCTCATGCTTATATTATGATGAAAGTCATCTTTAGGTTACGTGCATAGATGGACTGTTGATTGGTATGATTATGACCAGTGATTATTCGGTATAATCATGACCGTAATGTTACAAATGATGTGGTAAAAGTCCTCATTGGCCCGTAGTGCATTGATGGACAGTGGTTGGCATGATCATAACCATTGGTGAAAACACGAATATCCTTGGCCCGTAGTGCATGGATAATTCATGGTCGTGATACTAATGAATATCCTTAGCCGTAGTGCAGAGATGATTCGATGATGTTGATTATTTATTAAGCTGAGTCTCAACGATAAAATTGATGCTAAACTTATTAAATCATAGAAGATAGTAGATATCATACTCTGCTTGACTCTTCTAATGGATTGCTTGTTCCGCTACAGTTAAGCTTGATGTTTATTATATTTTATCAGTTTAACACTGTTGAAGGCTAACGATAGTTTATTCTGCATTATCTTTGTCATAATATTTCTTACTGGGCAAGTTGAGCTCACCCTTTTGCTTTCATTATTTTCTTCAGGAAACGATAATATAGATGGGATGAGTCGGGAAATGGAGTGACGGTCCAGATAGGTGGCTATAATAGTCCTCACTCTTATGTGAAATAGTGTGATAATAATTATAATGAAGACTTTATTTGAGTTTGGATACTCTCTATGAGACAGTATCCGTGTAAAAACTCTCAACTACGCTTTTGTCGTATTGTATAAAAGAAGTTTGTATTTAATTTCTGTACTATGTATTTGGCGACCCAAAATGAGTGATGTATACCTATTTTGGGGGCGTCACAAGTAATCTTTAATACAATTATAAGAATGGGCAGGAAAGATATTTTATATCACTAGAAATATATGTACGATTGTAGATTAATAACTTAACGATCGTAGAGTAATGACTTAGATTGTAGAGTAATGACTTAACGATCGTAGAGTCATGACTAAACGATCAGAGGGTAATGACTTAACAATCGTAAAGTAATTGTGATGCCTCCAAATTTAGGTCTATACCACCCAACATGATCCACCAAAATACATAATACAAACACAAATTTTCTTATTTAAATTATAACAATGTTGTATAAAGTACGTTGGTACTTTTGATGCCCCCAAATTTAGGTCTACAACATCGACTTTGAGTCACCAAAATAAATTATTATAATGCCATGAACTTACGACAACACACATATTTTAATTTCTCAGTACAATTATTGTCACACTATTTTTCAATGGCAAAACTATGATTTTCACCACTAAACTTGGCACGTTTTACTTAATACACCACTGAACTTTTAATTTTTTGGATTACATCATTAAACTAATTAAAATTTTTTAATTGGGTCATTCCGTCCAAAATAGTTGACAGACGTTAAAGTGGCGCTGATGTGGCAAAAAAAAAGAATAAACAGATTTTAAAAAAAAAAATTAATATTTTAAAGTTTTAAAAATAACAAAACATAATAAAATACAAAAAAAATTAATATTTTTTTTAAAAAAATGGATTTTTTTAAAAAATATATATTTTTTGAAAACAGATTTTAAAAAAAAATAGAATTCTATAAAAAATGAAAACAGTTTTTTTAAAAAAAATTAGAATTTTTTGAAAAAACATATTTTTTTAAAAAATAGAATTCAAAAAAAAAATTTAAAAAAATATTTTTTTAAAAAAAATTGAATTTTTTTTAAAACAGTTTTTTTTAAAAAACATATTCTTAAAAAAATAGAATTTGTAAAAGACAGGATTTTAAAAAAAAATAGATTTTTAAAAAAATAGATTTTTAAAAAAAACAGTTTCTTTTAAAAAGAGCTTTTTTTTTTAAAATATAATTTTTTTTAAAAACAATTGTTTCAAAAAATCAATTTTAAAAAAAAAACAGATTTAAAAAAAAATAGAATTCTAAAAAAATATAATTTTTTAAAAAAACATAATTTTTTTTAAAAAATAGATTTTTTTTTAAAACTGTTTTTTTCAAAAACAGATTTTTAAAAAAAAGAGAATTTTAAAAAAACAGATTTTTTTAAAAATGGAACTTTTTAAAATATATATTTTTAAAAAAAAGTTTTTTCAAATTTTTTTTTAAAATAGATTTTAAAAAAATATACTTTTTTAAAAAAACATATTTTTTTAAAAAAAAAAGATTTTTTTTAAAAATAGCTTTTTTAAAAAATCTGTTTAAAAAAATTTCTACCGGTTTTTAAAAATCTTTTAAATTCTATTTTTATATAAAAGTTTTAAAAAATTTCTACCGTTTTTTAAAAATCTGTTTTAAAATTTTTTTACCGTTTTTTACAAATTCTATTTTTTTAAAAATCTGTTTAAAAAGCTATTTTAAAAAAAAAATTTAAAAAATATGTTTTTATAAAAAAGTATTTTTTTAGAATTTTATTTTAAAAAAAATATATTTTTTCAAAAAAATCTGTTTTTTTTAAAAAAATCTACTTTTTTTTAAAAAAATGTTTTTAAATTTTTTTTATTTTTTATAGATTTTTTTAAAAAACTGTTTTAAAATCAAATTTTTAAAAAAAGTTCTACTTTTTTGAAAAAGCTGTTTTTTTAAAAAGTTCCATTTTTTAAAAAATCTTTTTTTAAAATCTGTTTTTTTAAAAAAAGCTGTTTAAAAAAAAAACTATTTTGTTAAAAAAGTATATTTTTTTTAGATTTCTATTTTTTTTAAAAATCTGTTTTAAAAAGAAAATTGACTTTTTTGAAAAAACTATTTTTTAAAAAAATATATTTTTTATATAATTCTATTTTTTAAAAAAAAAATCTGTTTTTTTTAAAAAATTTAAATTTTTGTTGTATTTTATAATATTTTTGTTATTTTTAAAACTTTAAAATGTTAATTTTTTTTAAAAAAAATCTGTTTTTGATTTTTTTTGCCACATAAGAAATTTTTTTTTATTTTTTTGCCACATCAGCTGTAAGACCCCAACTTATTAATGAATAAAATTAAATTTTCTCTAAATATTATTGTGAATAATAAGGGGCTAATTTGATATAATACTTTGGTTATGGGTGAAATGTGCAAATTTTGCAAAATAAGCAAGTGGTTATAAAATATTCATTTTGTCGGGGAATATTCGTTTGGTCGTGGAATATTCTTGCTGTCGGGGAATATTCGTACGACGGCGCAGCCTTGTGTGGGCCCCATAACGGAAAGCGATTGGATGAAGAAAATGACAAGTATAAGTTATTTATAAATAACGGCGTAGTAGTTACCGTTAATACTGTTGGAATACCCGGTGATTAAAATACATTAGCACACGGTATTGCACCAATTATTAATTCTTACGTAAGAAGGCACTACTCAATAATTGTTACAGTAGTTATTGTTCAATATTTTATTTTATTGATTCAATAATTGTTGCATTGATATTTTATATTATTGTTGTTTCAATAATTGTTGCTGCACAGTATTTTCCATTATCAGATCAATAATTCATATTATTTGAATAATATTATTATATAACATTATTGGCAATGTCTAGAAAGTTCTGTCTAAGGAGAGGTTTGGTCATCTAATTGCGCGCCAGTAAGGAGAAATCCTTATTGAAAAGCCCCCTCTTTCCTGGGAACGGCCTGGTTGTCATAAATGTGATTCTGTAATATTATTTGTGAATAATTAATTATTGATTCATATGATAAGGAAATATTTATTTTATGTGGATATAAATAAGGGATATATTTTTGTGGTTAAAAGTGAAGGAGTTAATGTTGAGGTGTTTTATCAGTATTTTTATCGGAATGGAGGTATTAAAAATCAAATCAGGGTTTTTGAGAAATATTGCGGGTGTTATAATTTTTAATCCGACCGTTGGATCGTGGTAATTTTTGGATATGTTATACATATATAAGTTGAGTATATGTCCACAAATTTTGAACCGTTAAAAATGAACGTATGATTTATTATGAATTTTACGAGATGACTGGTTCAGAAATTGTTGAATTTTCGGAGTTTATCATTTTGATGGAAAATTCTAGAATTGGTGGGCCCCACTTGTGGTTGGTGAAGAAATGTGCTGAATTATATTTCAAATGTGGTGGGTGGGAATAGTAGCAGGTAAAGCCATCAGGTTGCAGGTCAAACCTACTAAAATTTTCCTATAAATAGAGGGCTAAGTTAGAATTGAAAATCACACCAGAAACAAATTTTCTCTCTTTCTCTCTAGAGATTATTGAGTGTGTTTTGTGAGTATTTAGATACTTTGAGAGTTTCTATTCATCAGAGCAAGTTTCTTTCAGCCTTATACCGGTATTCCGACCAGAAGTACTGATATCTTGAGGTAAGGGATATTATTTTCTTCTTAAATGATATTATTTTCTTCAATATCATTATGCTGAAATATTGATATGAGTTTTTATCAAATTTGGAACTTTTTGTGTCGGGGTTACTATTTATGTATACGACACTATTCACGTATACAGCACTATTCACCGAAAAATAAAATTTTTCTTTTTTGTCCGAGATGTCTATTATGGTTACTATCTTTGATTGTATCCATGTTTTGATCTTTATTTTTGAATTCTGCTTCACAATTGATTATTATGAAGTATTATTGATCTTGGATAAACTGTTATACGAATCCCTACTATTTGTCCTTCTGTCTCATTGGATTTGTTCTCTTTAAGATATTTTTCATCATCCTCAGTCCTAAATGATGATATTAATGAATATCTTTGGCCTGTAGTGCAAAGATGTATGATTACTTGATGAATATCTTTGGCCTGTAGTGCAAAGATGAACAGGTGTTGAGATGAACATGACTGACAGGTGATACAAATGAATATCTTTGGCCTGTAGTGCAAAGATGAATATTTGGATAAAGATGATTATTAATTGATGTTACAGGGATAAAATATTGATGATGGACTTTTAAATCTTAGAAGATAGTAGAATTCTTTCTCTACTTGACTCTTCTAATGGTTTGCTGTTTCCGCTGCAGTTGTTGATCTAAAACTTGTTGTCGATTATATTCTATCAGATTTTTCCCTGTTGAAGACTAACGATAATTTGTTTGTATATTATCTTAGTCATAATATTCTTTACTGGGCTAGTTGAGCTCACCCTTTTCCTTTTTGTTCCATTTTTCTTCTCAGGAGGTGAGAACATAGCAGGATCTAGTCGGGGTATGGAGTGATGATTCTAGAAAGATGTTTTAGCAGTCCTCACTATTTCTGTAAAATAGTGTTTGAATAATTGTAATGAGAATTTATTTGAGTGTGGATATTGTCTAGAAGATAATATTTGTATTTAAACTCACAGTATGTGTTGTCGTATTTTGCACGACATTTGTATTATTGAAGTTGTAGTTTACTTTCTGTACCATGTATTTGGCGACTCATAATGGGTGTTGTATACCTATTTTGGGGGCGTCACAGTTGGTATCAGAGCTTAGGGATATGATCCCTGGCTGAGATGTGAGACAAGAACTAGGAGGGGAGAGACGGGGAATTCCTTCACTAGTATAACTTGACTAAGTTTATTTGGTGTTTATTTGGTCGGTCAGAGTATAGGGATAATATATGACATGACTATTAACCCTTGTTTTATGGCAGTATTTAAGAATGGCAGCTGAGAACGTTAATAATGGAGTAAATCAGACCGTGGAGACACATTTGATCACCACCTAGGGGAACGTGCAACAGGAAGGTAATATTCCTCCTGTAAACAACGTTACCGAGCAAACGATGAATGATGGAATATTTAGGAGCTTTTTGCAGTTCATGCAAAATCAGACGAGGGAGACTCGTGTGCAGAATACGGGTGGAAATGATAACGCGCGGTTTGTCACAGCTAAGCAGTTCAAAGAATTGGGACCACCAGAATTTAAGGGAAAGCCGGATCCGATCATGGCGGAAACGTGGGTCAAGCAAATTACCAAGATATTCGATGTCTTGGGATGCACGGAGGAACAAAAGGTTCCATTCGCCACCTTTATGTTCCGCGGTGAGGCAGACTACTGGTGGGAGTCTGTGAAGCGTACCAAGCCTGACGCACTCAACATGTCCTGGGAAACATTTCAAAAACTGTTCAATGACAAGTACTTTCCTGAAAGTATTCGTCATATGAAGGAAGTAGAGTTTATCAGACTGGAACAAAACAACATGACGGTGTCCCAGTACGAGGCGAAGTTTGCAGAGTTATCCAGGTTTGCACCTCATTTGGTCGAAAATGAGGAACGAATGACAAGGATGTTTCTGAGAGGTCTAAAACCCGAGATTCGACAATATCTTATCTCTCATAAATTTTCTTTATATTCAGATGTTGTAAATAGGGCTCAATTATTAGAGCGAGATAATGAGTATATGCAACCGAGGGACCACAACCAGGGTCATACCGGTGGCGGCAGTCATCGAAGCAATGAAAACCAGCAGGGAGGAAAATATTCGGACAAAAGCGGTAACCACTCTGGTGGTAATCGTGGTCGTGATAATAGAAGGAGCGAGTCGGGAGGAGATTTCAAGAAGAGAAGGTACAATAATGATAATGTGAAGACGTCAGCACAAACATCAACTGTTTCTAGGGGAGGAGAACGACCACCGGTCGTATGTTACAAATGTGGGAAAGAGGGACATATCAGCCCAAACTGCCCACAACAATCCAAGGTATGTTATAACTGTGGAAAGGAGGGTCATATAGCTCGAGAGTGTTCTGTAGCAAAACCAAGTTCAGCGGGGATGGTGACTCCAAAAGCTGTCCCGGATAGGTCGAAATCAGCGGTTCCTGGAAGGGCGTTTGTCGTTACTGGCCAAAATACGAGAAACCCGAACGAGGTGATCACGGGTAAGCTAATCTTGAATTCTTGCGAAGTTTATACTTTACTAGATACCGGTTCTACCCATTCTTTTATCTCTCCTGCTTGTGCTCAACGTTTAAACTTGACTCCGGAGAAATTGGACTTTAACTTATCTGTTGAAACTCCGTTGGGTGAAACCTTCGTTACATCTACAGTTTATAAATCTTGCATGATCCAAGTTGGTACTATCACATTACCTGTTGATCTTATCTCTTTAAAGATACTTGCTTTTGATGTGATTTTAGGAATTGATTGGTTAACCACTCATCATGCTAAAATTGATTGTTTTCGTAAGGTTGTTAGTTTTCATATTCCTAACCAACCTGTCATACGAATTCAAACTACTAAACCACTAAAATCAGTCACTGTCATATCGAGCCACAAAGCTATTCGTTTATTGAAAAACGGATGTCAAGCTTTCTTAGCCCATGTAATGGATTTGAACAAAAACAAGTCAGATTTGAATAATATTTCTATTGTTAGAGAATTTCCCGATGTATTTCCTGAAGAACTTCCTGGTCTACCCCCAGAACGTGAAGTTAAATTCTTTATTGACCTTGAACCCGGTACAAAGCCCATTTCTAAAACTCCATATCGAATGGCTCCTATTGAACTTCAGGAGTTAAAAGTCCAACTATAGGAGTTGTTGAACATCGGTTTTATTCGTCCTAGTACGTCTCCTTGGGGTGCTCCTGTTTTATTCGTAAAGAAGAAAGACGGGAGTATGCGACTTTGTATCGACTATCGAGAATTGAATCATGTCACTATCAAGAATAGGTATCCGCTACCTCGCATTGATGACCTGTTCGACCAGTTACAAGGAACACAATTCTTTTCAAAGATCGACCTTCGTTCTGGATATCATCAGCTGAAGATTAAAACTGAGGATATTCTAAAGACTGCCTTCAGAACTCGGTACGGGCATTATGAATTCTTAGTAATGTCTTTTGGATTGACTAATGCTCCTGCTGCCTTCATGGATATAATGAACCGTGTATTCAAAGAATATTTGGATCAGTTCGTTATTGTCTTTATTGATGACATCCTCATCTATTCCAAAAGCCGTGAAGATCATGAGCTCCATTTGAAGCTGGTACTGCAAAGGCTTCGTGAAAATAAGCTATATGCCAAATTGAAGAAATGCGAGTTCTGGCTTGAGGAAGTAGCATTCCTTGGGCACGTGGTGTCAAAACATGGAGTATCTGTCGACCCGGCGAAGATTGAAGCCATACAAAGTTGGGAGCAACCGAAGTCGGTAACCGAAGTACGTAGCTTTCTAGGCTTAGCTGGTTATTATCGGAGATTTGTGGAAGGATTTTCTCGAATCGCTACTCCGTTAACTCAGCTGACTCGGAAAGATACAAAATTTGTATGGAGTGAGGAATGCGAGAAGAGTTTCCAAGAACTCAAGAGGAGACTCATTTCGGCACCTGTTCTGACAATACCATCTGGTTCAGATGGATTTGTTATCTACAGCGATGCTTCAGGCAAAGGGTTAGGATGTGTTCTCATGCAACATGGGAAAGTCATAGCCTATGCCTCACGACAACTCAAAGAATATGAGAGGAATTATCCTACTCATGATTTGGAGTTGGCAGCAGTCGTTTTTGCGTTGAAGATCTGGAGACACTACCTGTATGGGGAGAAAGTGGAGATCTATACAGATCATAAAAGTCTCAAATATTTCTTCACCCAAAAGGAACTCAACATGCGGCAGCGACGTTGGCTCGAGCTGTTGAAAGATTACGATCATATCATCCAATATCATCCTGAAAAAGCAAACGTAGTAGTTGACGCATTGAGTAGAAGATCATATGCGGGTACGAGTGCAATATTGTTAACACAAAGGCCCATTTTGTATGACTTACAAAGGATGGAGATAAAGATGAAGGCTCCAAGTACCCACATGATGATATCAAATATACGAGTAGAACCGACTTTAATCGATAAAGTTAAATCTGCTCAAGCTACGGATATGGAGCTGATGCGTATGAAGAAGAAAGTGCAAGAAGGTGCTATTCCAGAAGCAAGAATCGATGAAGAAGGAATACTTTGAGTCAACTCCAGACTTTGTGTTCCTAACGATTTTGACTTGAAGCATAGAATAATGATGGAGGCACACAACACACCGTTTGCAATCCATCCTGGGAGTACCAAAATGTATCACGATCTTCGACATACATTTTGGTGGAGCAATATGAAAAGAGAGATCGCGGAGTTTATCTCGAGGTGTTTAACTTGTCAACGTGTAAAGGCGGAGCATCAAGTGCCAAAGGGTCCATTGCAACCACTTGAGATCCCGAAATGGAAGTGGGAACACATTACTATGGATTTTGTTACGGGTCTTCCCAAGGTTTCTCAAGGCATAGATGCGATTTGGGTTATTGTTGATAGATTAACCAAATCCGCTCATTTCTTGCCGATACGTGAGACTTATTCCCTTGAACGTCTTGCTAGTATGTACGTGAACGAGATTGTGAGATTGCATGGCATGCCAGTATCCATAGTTTCGGATCGTGACCCAAGATTCACTTCACGATTTTGGGTTAGCTTGCAGAAAGCTATAGGCACGGATTTACGATTCAGTTCGGCATACCATCCTCAAACGGACGGACAATCAGAGAGGACTATTCAAACTCTTGAAGATCTATTAAGACTTTGTGTCCTAGATCTCAAAGGGAGTTGGGATAAGTACCTACCATTGGTGGAATTCTCCTACAACAACAGTTATCAGGCGAGCATAGGTGTGGCTCCATTCGAGGCATTGTATGGAAGAAAATGTCATTCTCCAGTATGCTGGGACGAGGTGGGTGAAGCAACATTGTTGGGACCAGAGTTGGTACGCATTACTACAGAGAAGATCCAAACGATTCGACAACGTATACAAACGGCACAGGATCGACAAAAGAGTTATGTGAATCTTCATCGGAAGGACGTGGAATTTAATATTGGGGATCATGTATTATTACGTGTTGCACCATGGAAGGGAGTTACAAGATTTGGGAAGAGAGGAAAGCTCAATCCAAGATTTGTTGGTCCATTTGAGATTCTTGAGCGAATAGGAAATGTGGCATATAGACTCGCATTACCTCCAAGCATGTCTCGTGTTCATAATATTTTTCACATATCTATGCTTCGTAAATATGTTAAAGACCCGAAACACATTATTGAGTTAGAACCAGACGAGATAGCTGAAGATTTAACGTACGAGGAGGTACCTGTTAAGATCTTGGATAGGAAAGAGCATGTCCTACGCACGAAGGTTATACCACAAGTTAAGGTTTTGTGGAGAAACCATGCTATTGAAGAAATGACCTGGGAGTTGGAATCAGAAATGAAAGCGAGGTATCCTCACCTTTTTGAAACATCAGGTACGTACGTCAATTTCGAGGACGAAATTTCATAAGGAGGGGAGGTTGTAAGACCCCAACTTATTAATGAATAAAATCAAATTTTCTCTAAATATTATTGTGAATAATAAGGGGCTAATTTGATATAATACTTTGGTTATGGGTGAAATGTGCAAATTTTGCAAAATAAGCAAGTGGTTATAAAATATTCATTTTGTCGGGGAATATTCGTTTGGTCGTGGAATATTCTTGCTGTCGGGGAATATTCGTACGACGGCGCAGCCTTGTGTGGGCCCCATAACGGAAAGCGATTGGATGAAGAAAATGACAAGTATAAGTTATTTATAAATAACGGCGTAGTTGTTACCGTTAATACTGTTGGAATACCCGGTGATTAAAATACAGTAGCACACGGTATTGCACCAATTATTAATTCTTACGTAAGAAGGCACTACTCAATAATTGTTACAGTAGTTATTGTTCAATATTTTATTTTATTGATTCAATAATTGTTGCATTGATATTTTATATTATTGTTGTTTCAATAATTGTTGCTGCACAGTATTTTCCATTATCAGATCAATAATTCATATTATTTGAATAATATTATTATATAACATTATTGGCAATGTCTAGAAAGTTCTGTCTAAGGAGAGGTTTGGTCATCTAATTGCGCGCCAGTAAGGAGAAATCCTTATTGGAAAGCCCCCTCTTTCCTGGGAACGGCCTGGTTGTCATAAATGTGATTCTGTAATATTATTTGTGAATAATTAATTATTGATTCATATGATAAGGAAATATTTATTTTATGTGGATATAAATAAGGGATATATTTTTGTGGTTAAAAATGAAGGAGTTAATGTTGAGGTGTTTTATCAGTATTTTTATCGGAATGAAGGTATTAAAAATCAAATCAGGGTTTTTGAGAAATATTGCGGGTGTTATAATTTTTAATCCGACCGTTGGATCGTGGTAATTTTTGGATATGTTATACATATATAAGTTGAGTATATGTCCACAAATTTTGAACCGTTAAAAATGAACGTATGATTTATTATGAATTTTACGAGATGACTGGTTCAGAAATTGTTGAATTTTCGGAGTTTATCATTTTGATGGAAAATTCTAGAATTGGTGGGCCCCACTTGTGGTTGGTGAAGAAATGTGCTGAATTATATTTCAAATGTGGTGGGTGGAAATAGTAGCAGGTAAAGCCATCAGGTTGCAGGTCAAACCTACTAAAATTTTCATATAAATAGAGGGCTAAGTTAGAATTGAAAATCACACCAGAAACAAATTTTCTCTCTTTCTCTCTAGAGATTATTGAGTGTGTTTTGTGAGTATTTAGATACTTTGAGAGTTTCTATTCATCAGAGCAAGTTTCTTTCAGCCTTATACCGGTATTCCGACCAGAAGTACTGATATCTTGAGGTAAGGGATATTATTTTCTTCTTAAATGATATTATTTTCTTCAATATCATTATGCTGAAATATTGATATGAGTTTTTATCAAATTTGAAACTTTTTGTGTCGGGGTTACTATTTATGTATATGACACTATTCACGTATACGGCACTATTCACCGAAAAATAAAATTTTTCTTTTTTGTCCGAGATGTCTATTATGGTTACTATCTTTGATTGTATCCATGTTTTGATCTTTATTTTTGAATTCTGCTTCACAATTGATTATTATGAAGTATTATTGATCTTGGATAAACTGTTATACGAATCCCTACTATTTGTCCTTCTGTCTCATTGGATTCGTTCTCTTTAAGATATTTTTCATCATCCTCAGTCCTAAATGATGATATTAATGAATATTTTTGGCCTGTAGTGCAAAGATGTATGATTACTTGATGAATATCTTTGGCCTGTAGTGCAAAGATGAACAGGTGTTGAGATGAACATGACTGACAGGTGATACAAATGAATATCTTTGGCCTGTAGTGCAAAGATGAATATTTGGATAAAGATGATTATTAATTGATGTTACAGGGATAAAATATTGATGATGGACTTTTAAATCTTAGAAGATAGTAGAATTCTTTCTCTACTTGACTCTTCTAATGGTTTGCTGTTTCCGCTGCAGTTGTTGATCTAAAACTTGTTGTCGATTATATTCTATCAGATTTTTCCCTGTTGAAGACTAACGATAATTTGTTTGTATATTATCTTAGTCATAATATTCTTTACTGGGCTAGTTGAGCTCACCCTTTTTCTTTTTGTTCCATTTTTCTTCTCAGGAGGTGAGAACATAGCAGGATCTAGTCGGGGTATGGAGTGATGGTTCTAGAAAGATGTTTTAGCAGTCCTCACTATTTCTGTAAAATAGTGTTTGAATAATTGTAATGAGGATTTATTTGAGTGTGGATATTGTCTAGAAGACAATATTTGTATTTAAACTCACAGTATGTGTTGTCGTATTTTGCACGACATTTGTATTATTGAAGTTGTTGTTTACTTTCTGTACCATGTATTTGGCGACTCAGAATGGGTGTTGTATACCTATTTTGGGGGCGTCACATCAGCGCCACGTCAGCGCCACTTTAACGTCTGTCAACTATTTTAGACGGAATGACCCAATTAAATTTTTTTAATTAGTTTAATGATGTAATCCAAAAAATTAAAAGTTCAGTGGTATATTAAGTAAAACGTGCCAAGTTTAGTGGTAAAAATTATAGTTTTGCCATTTTTCAATGTATTGAGAACTACTACGACTATTAACTAGGAACATCACTCCATTCCCTTGCTCTCTCCGTTAGACTCAGCTACACTCTTATTTCCTCAGTAGGAGACTAGATATTGTCTATTATGTAGGAGATTAACTTGAGTAATTCTTGCTTTTACTGACGTTAGCAACACTTAGAGTATCCTTACACTCAAAAGAAATACTCACAATATTGTAGTATAAGAATTTTATGTTTTGATGTGTTTATCGTTGCTCCACTAAGCAACCTATTTATAGAAGAATGAGAGCACACCAAGTTTGGAAAAAATTACAGAAGGAACACTTGGGCACACTAAGTTTGAAAAAAAGAAGAAAAGTTTGGAAAAGAATAATTGTGGGTCTTATCCAAGTTTAAAAAGAAAAAGTTTGCATGAGAATTGTAATTGGGTTCCACAAGAATTTAAATAAGCTTGTCAAACTTACAACAAACTCCTTATGTTAAACTCCTCTATTTATAGCAAAATTTAACAAACATCTACCACATATCTTCTCATATTTATCTTTAATCAACATCTTTTATTCATCAATTATTTATACATTTTTAATCTTTCAATAATTATTCATAATTATTATAATATACTTACAATACAGACAACCAAATTGTTCTTAAGAAAAAGAGGGGGTCTTCCGTAAAAATGACACACAATCAAATAACTCATTTTCTTGATAGAACTTTTAAAAATTGTCAATAATGCTAACTGACCTAATAATATCATTTCAAATAATATGAGTTACTGTGTCGTGACAATTTATTGATTTAATAGTATGAAATATTATGTAATTGTTACTGCAACAATTATTTAGTCAATAATATAAAATACGTTACAATTGTTACTGTAATAATTATTGAGACAATAATATGAAATACTATGCAATTGTTACTGTGACAATAATACGAAATATTATGCAATACCTTGTGGTACTGTGGAATGTTGTGTGCTACTTTAGGGTACCGCGTGCTACTGTTTCTTTCTCACTAGGTATTTTAGTAGTTAACGGTAAAAGATTTGCCGACAATTATTATTAAAAATGTTAATTCTGTCGTTTTCTGTATTCAACAATATTTTGCTATGGGACCCACCAATAATTGGTTGTTTCGATGCTGTCATATTTCACCGAATATTACCCGACATAACGAATATTTTCGACATACTTTTATCTTATAATTTGCACATATCACCCATAATTAAGTTTATTATTTTATTAATTTAACACTTACTGTTTAAAATAATATTTATAAGAAAATTAAACTCTATTTATTAAAAGTTGGGCCTTACAATAATGACTTATATCGTATAATCATGACTTAACGACCGTAGTTATGAATTAACGATCGTAGAGTAATGCCTTAACAATCTTAGAATCATTACTTAATGATCGTATAATAATGACTTAACGATCGTAGAGTAATAGCTTAGATCGTAGAGTATAGAGCAAAACAGATCTGAAAAAATCAAATGAAAGTTTGATCTCATAACTATTATTGTTCTTTCTATGTTAGTAATAAATTATGTTAAGTTTGCTCCCATTGTAAAAAAACATAATATGAATTTTAATAAGCTTACATCCCTCATATTATCAAAAAAAAGAGTTGGGATTTATAGGAAAAAAGATTGTTCAGAGAGAAATATTTTATCTATTTTAAACTAATTATATTACCTCAATTACAAATAATAAGAAAACACAAAAAGTCATGAATAAAGTTTAGAAACTAAATAGCTAAATAGGAGAAATATATGATTTTTTTTTTACCTCAAATTGAACCAATCTTGCACTAGTTCGCCTTTTTGCAGAGAAATTTTGTGACGCCCCCAAAATTAGGTATACATCACCCATCTTAAGTAGCCAGATACATGGTATAGAATTCAAATACAACTTAATAATACAACTGTCGTGTACAATACGACAAAACATAAACTGTGATTTTGAATACAAATATTGTCTTCTAGAGAGTATCCATACTCAAAAGGAGTCTTCATTACAATTATTATCACACTATTACATAGAATAGTGAGGATTACTAATGCTATTATCTGGTCCATCACTCCGTTTTCCGACTCGCCCAACTATATTCTCATTTCCTGAAGAGAACAGTGAAAGAAAGGGTGAGCTCAACTAGCCCAGTAAGAAATATTATGACTAAGATAATGCAGAATAAATTATCATTAGTCTTCAACAATGTTAAACTGATAAAATACAATAGACATCAAGTTTAACTGCAGCGGAACCAACAATCCATTAAAAGAGTCAAGTAGAGAATAAAATCTACTATGTTTTATGATTTAAAAGGTTTTTCATGACTTTTATCGCTGGGACTCAGCTTAATAAATAATCCACATCATCGAATCACCCCTGCACTACGGCCAAGGATATTCTTTAGTATCACGACCACGAATTATCCATGCACTACGGCTAAAGATAATCATGTTTTCATCAACGGTCCTGATCATGCCATAAAATAATTCATCTCTGCACTATGGCCAAAGAGATTCTATAGCCATAATCATACCAAAAACTGTCCATCAATGCACTACGGGCCAATGAGGACTTTTTTCACATCATTTGTAATATTACGGTTATGATTACACCGCTTAATCCATGGTCATAATCATACCAAGTCCATCTATGCACTACAGGCCATAGATGACTTTCAACAAAATATAAACATGAGGATGATGAGAATGATATAAGAATTCAATAAAATAAGTTCAAGAATTAATTTATCCAGGAACTGATAACGTTCAAATTGTCAACATGATACTGCTTTGTAGAGTAAAATTTAAGAATGCTCAGAAGAATATTTACATGAAAAGATACTGGATGAAGCGCAAATATCAAGGATATTCCACTAATTTCATGGAGTATAGAAGTCAAAGTTTTAACCAACTGAGTATAATAAAGAATGTAATAACAAAAGAAATCACCATGCATGCGATAGATCGCACAGACAGGTTATTCCAACAGAATAATGAATAACGGAACCAGGTCCGGCATAAAACGCACAGACATGATATTCCAACAGAATAATAAAGAATGAAACCAGGTCCGCGTAAAACGCACAGACAGGATATTTCGACAGAATAATAAATAATGGAACCAGGTCCGGCGTAAAACGCACAGACAGGATATTCCAACAGGATAATAAATAATGGAACCAGGTCCGGCGTAAAACACACAGACAGGATATTCCGACAGAATAATAAATAATAGAATAACAGAAGTTCTCTTCATGAATATAAAAGAAATAATACCCCTTACGGGTACAACAAATAATATCCCTTACCATAAAAGAAACTTGATATCGGAGTAGTGAAGTAGCAGAATACTCTTCTTCTTTCTCTCTAGAGTTTCTCTCTAGAATTTCAGTGAATTCGTAAAAAATAATGAAGGAATGAGCTTCAATTTATAGAAAAATAGACTGTATAGTAACTAACTCATGAACGGCCCAGATTAATTTACTTTAATCTGACGATCCATATTTAAAGTAAAATCTTTTAAATAAAATATAATATATTCTATTTATAATCTAATAAAACGAATAACTTTATAAAAGATTTTACTATGCAAACACTATGCAGACACTATGCAGACACTATGCATAATAAAATATAATATATTCTAATTATTGTCTAATAAAACAGATAACTTTATAAAAGTATTCTGTTTTATATAAAAAAATTTTACTATTAGCCTAATAAAACGAATAACTTTATAAAAGTATTCTGTTTTATATAAAAAGTTTTTCTGTTTTATTACATTAATAATACTAATAAAACAAAACTGAGTGACTTATCACGTAAGCCTCAATAATCAATACCGTATGCTACTATGCAGCCACACGTATTAATGTACTTTTACTACCGAGTAGTTCAACAGTATTAATGGTAAAACTTCCGCCGTTATTTTCATAAAATATTTTTGTCGTTTTCTCAATCCGACAATAATTCTGTTGTGGGGTCCACCAATAATTGTGCCGTCGTACAAATATTCTCCGACAAAAATAATATTCCTCGACCAATCCAATATAATATAACAACTTGCATTCTTTGTAAAATTTATAAATACTACCCACAACTATAATATTATCTCAAATTCACACCATAATATTTAAAAAATATTTCGAAAAAAATTAAATCTTTATTCGTAAAATCTGGGGTTTCACAATCTCCCCTCCTTATGAAATTTTGCCCTCAAAATTTACGTACGTACCTGGTATGCCGAACAGATGAGGACACTTCGTTAGATTCTAACTCTTGAGGTATAACCTTTGAGTGTTGAATACATTTCAGGATTTTAACAGGTACATCTTTATACGTTAAATTATCCGCTATCTCGTCCGGTTCTAAATTAATAATGTGGTTCGGGTCGTCCACATATTTACGTAACATCAATACGTTAAAAATATTATGAACACGCGACATACTTAGCGGTAAAACGAGTCTATAAGCCACAGTTCCTACTCGATCGAGGATTTCAAATGGGTTAATTAAACCGAGGGTTGAGATTTCCTCTCTTCATCGATTCTTGCTTCTAGAATAACGCCCTCTTAAACCTTCTTCTTCACATTCATCAACTCTGAGTATGTAGCTTGAGCGGCTTTAACTTTATTGATTAAAGTCGATTCTAATCGTATATTCGTTATCTTCACGTGGATCCCTAGAGTCTTTAACTCTATCTTCATCATTTGTAAGTTATACGAAATGGGTCTTTGTGTTAACAACATCTCACTCGCATACGATCTTCTACTCAACGCGTCAGCTACCACGTTCGCACTTCCACGATGATATTGAATGGTACGATCATAATCTTCAACAGCTCGAGCCAACGTCTTTGGCGCATAATACGTTCGTTTTAGTTGAAGAAATATTTAAGGGTTTAAGAAATGAGTTTTGTACTGGGGTCAATACAAAATTCGATTTCACGCTCTGGGGTAGGCTAAGAAGTCTTCACGAATACGTCAGGAAATTTATTAACAATAGAAATATCGTTCAAAACTGTGACCCTCATCCAAGACTTAGATAGCACGTCACATTGATACCTATCAACTTGTCATCATCATTCACGACGTCGTCTACAGAAAGTCTGGCTTCGGTGCATTCTACACAAGGAAGTCACCAGATAAAGGCTTAGGGCTTTTTACTTATGGCTTGATATGACAATGATTGACTTTAGTGGTTTGGTTACTTTGAATTCGCATAACAGGTTGGTTAGGAGTATGAAAGCTAACAACCTTACAAAAAAAACATGATGAGTAGTTAACCAATCGATTCCTAAAATCACATCAAAGGCAAGTATTTTCAAAGAGATACGATCGACAGGTAACGTGAAAGTGTTGATTTGAATCAAACAAGTTTTATAAATAATGGAGGTAACGAAGGTTTCTCCCAACGGAATTTCAACAGATAAATCAAAGTCTAACTTCTCCGGAGTTAAGTTGAAACATTGAACACAACTAGGTGAAATAAAAGAGTGAGTAGAACCGGTATCTAACACGGTATAGACTTCACAAGAGTTTATGACTAACATACCCGTGATAATTTTATTTAGGTTCCTTGTCACAAAAAAAACGCTCTCTTTTAAACTACAGGTTTTGGCTTGTCTGGGACATCCTTTGGCATCACTATCCCAGCTGGACTTGACTTCACCATACGACAAAATCGAGCTAGGTGACCTTCTCTTCCGCAATTAAAACACGCTTTAGATTGCTGCGTACAGTTTGGACGGATGTGTCCCTCCTGTCTGCATTTGAAACATACGACCGGTGGTCGTTCTACTTCCTTTGAAACGGGTGCTGGTGCCGATGTCTTCACGTTATTGTTGAACCTTCTCTTCTTGAAATGTCCATTCTTATTATTTTAGTCATGATTACCACCGAAGTAGTTACCATTTTTGGCATGTTGATTCCCTCCATGCTTATTGTCACCTCTTTGATGACTGTTATCATCGGTATTATCATTTTATTGGCTGCTCTCGTTTGGTTGGGTTGACTCGTTATCGCGCTCCAATAACTGAGCCCTATTAACAATATCTGAATACAAACACAGTTTATGAGAGATAAGATATTGACGTATCTCAGGTTTCAAACCTCTTAGAAATATTTGCGTCATTGTCTCCTCATTATCAACCAAATGGGATGCAAATCGGGACAACTCAGCAAACTTGGCTTCGTACTGCGACACGGTCATGTTATTTTGCTCCAACTTGATAAATTCCAACTCCTTCATGTGACGAATACTTTCGGGAAAGTACTTGTCGCTGAACAGCTCTTGGAACTTCTCCCAAGACATCTTGAGTGCGTCAGGCTGGATACGTTTTACAGATTTTCACCAGTGATCTGCCTCTTCACACAACATAAAGGTAGCAAAGGGAACCTTTTGCTCATCAGAGCATCCCAAGATATCATATATCTTGGTGATCTGCTTTAACCACGTCTCCGCCTTAAGTGGTTCTGGCTTTCTCAAAAACTCCGGTGGTCCCAGCTCCTTGAATTGCTTAGCGGTGACAAACCGTGGGTTGCCATTGTTTCCTCCTGTATTATGAACAGGAGCCACCTTCGTTTGATGTTGCATGAATTCTAAAAAGCTTCTAAACGTACCGTCATTCGTCAATTGATCAGTGTTGTTGTTTACAGGAGGATTATAGCCATCTTGTTGCACATTGTCCTGATTATTGATCTGTGGAGAATCAACGGTCTCCTATACTCCATTGCTATTCTCAACATTCTCGGATGTCATTTTCAGATACTGCCACAAAATAAAGGTTAATTGACATGTAACATATTATCCCTATATTCTGACCGACCAATTAAATACCAAATAAACTTAGGTAGGTCATACTAGCGAAGGAATTCCCCGTCTCTCCCCTCCTAATTCTATTCTCACATCCTAGCCAGGGATCATATCCCTAAGCTCTGATACCAACTGTGACGCACCCAAAATTAGGTATACATCACCCATCTTGAGTCGCCAGATACATGGTACAGAATTCAAATACAACTTAATAATACAACTGTCGTGTACAATACGACAAAACATAAACTGTGAGTTTGAATACAAATATTGTCTTCTAGAGAGTATCCATACTCAAAAGGAGTCCTCATTACAATTATTATCACACTATTACATAGAATAGTGAGGATTACTAATGCTATCATCTGGTCCATCACTCCGTTTCCCGACTCGTCCCAACTATATTCTTATTTCCTGAAGAGAACAGTGAAAGAAAGGGTGAGCTCAACTAGCCCAGTAAGAAATATTATGACTAAGATAATGCAGAATAAATTATCATTAGTCTTCAACAATGTTAAACTGATAAAATACAATAGACATCAAGTTTAACTGCAGCGAAACCAACATTCCATTAAAAGAGTCAAGTAGAGAATAAAATCTACTATCTTTTATGATTTAAAAGGTTTTTCATGACTTTTATCGCTGGGACTCAGCTTAATAAATAATCCACATCATCGAATCACCCCTGCACTACGGCCAAGGATATTCTTTAGTATCACGACCACGAATTATCCATGCACTACGGCTAAAGATAATCATGTTTTCATCAACGGTCCTGATCATGCCATAAAATAATTCATCTCTGCACTATGGCCAAAGAGATTCCATAGCCATAATCATACCAAAAACTGTCCATCAATGCACTACGGGCCAATGAGGACTTTTTCCACATCATTTGTAATATTACGGTTATGATTACACCGCTTAATCCATGGTCATAATCATACCAAGTCCATCTATGCACTACAGGCCATAGATGACTTTCAACAAAATATAAACATGAGGATGATGAGAATGATATAAGAATTCAATAAAACAAGTTCAAGAATTAATTTATCCAGGAACTGATAACGTCCAAATTGTCAACATGATACTGCTTTGTAGAGTAAAATTCAAGAATGCTCAGAAGAATATTTACATGAAAAGATACTGGATGAAGGACAAATATCAAGGATATTCCACTAATTTCATGGAGTATAGAAGTCAAAATTTTAACCAACTGAGTATAATAAAGAATGGAATAACAAAAAAAATCACCACGCATGCGATAGATCGCACAGGCAGGATATTCCAACAGAATAATAAAGAATGGAACCAGGTCCGGCGTAAAACGCACAGACAGGATATTCCGACAGAATAATAAATAATGGAACCAAGTCCGACGTAAAACGCACAGACATGATATTTCGACAGAATAATAAATAATGGAATAACAGAAGTTCTCTTCATGAATAAAAAAGAAATAATACCCCTTACGGGTACAATAAATAATATCCCTCACCGTAAAAGAAACTTGATATCGGAGTAGTGAAGTAGCAGAATACTCTTCTTCTTTCTCTCTATAGTTTCTCTCTCTAGAGTTTCAGTGAATTCGTAAAAAATAATGAAGGAATGAACTTCTATTTATAGAAAAATGGACTGCATAGTAACTAACTCATGAACGGTCCAGATTGATTTACTTTAATCTGACGGTCCATATTTAAAGCAAAATCTTTTAAATAAAATATAATATATTCTATTTATAATCTAATAAAACGAATAACTTTATAAAAAATTTTACTATGCAAACACTATGCAGGCATATGTAAACACTATGCATAATAAAATACAATATATTCTAATTATTGTCTAATAAAACAGATAACTTTATAAAAGTATTCTATTTTATATAAAAAGATTTTACTATTAGCCTAATAAAACGAATAACTTTATAAAAGTATTTTGTTTTATATAAAAAGTTTTTCTGTTTTATTATATTAATAATACTAATAAAACAAAACTGAGTGACTTATCACGTAAGCCTTAATAATTAATACCGTATGCTACTATGTAACCACATGTATTACTGTACTTTTACTACCGAGTTGTTCAACATTATTAAAGGTAAAACTTCCGCCGTTATTTTTATAAAATATTTTTGTCGTTTTCTCAATCCAACAATAATTCCGTTGTGGGGTCCACCAATAATTGTGTCGTCGTACAAATATTTCCCGACAAAAATAATATTCCCCGACCAATCGAATATAATACAACAACTTGCATACTTTGCAAAATTTATAAATACTACCCACAACTATAACATTATCTCAAATTCACACCATAATATTTAAAAAATATTTCGAAAAAATTAAATCTTTATTCATAAAATCTGGGGTTTCACAAATTTTTGATGTGAACATTGCATATACCAAGTTAAAGAAGAGAAAAGAGTTTGATTTTCAAAGCATGATCATCTAACAAAAAACTTAGACATGTTACAATACAAAGGCATATAAAGCTTTGTTTGGAAGAAGCGAGAGAGAGGGAGAGACAAAAAGTCCAGACATCAAAATGTTCGCCCACTTAGTATATTCTTAGATTTATTAGGTGAGGATAATTTTGAAAAACCAATTTTGTATCTTTGTTAGGGTTACTGTAGTTGTCTCGCCTTTGTTAGAATATGGGCCCTACGTATAGAAATATCAAAAAGGATGCCAAAATATTAGTTCCCTAAATACAAACACCCCAAAGAGAAAGATAATGGGGGAAAAAAGTTTAACGTGCCAACAAGAAATTCTGCTAAGAAAGGTCGGTGAATTTCAAGTTTTCTTCTTCTTTTTCCTTTTTTTAATACAAAGATTTGAAAGGAAATTTCTTTGAACAACTAAAAAGTTGAACATAATCCCATTTTCATTAAAAATTTAACAACTTTAATTTATACAACACAGAAAATCCTTTTTCTTTTTAAGGCCATCATATACATAAAACCTGGACAATACTACACTTAGAATATAATTAGAGATACAATTTGATTTTTATGGTCAAACGACGTCATATTAAACTTCAAAATTAGTACGACTCATAAAGATTTAGAATATATTAAATTTTGTGATTAAATATTTTTGTTATATATGTTGGAATATTTCACATGAATCCCACATTAGATAAATTCAAGAGTGTAGCTGGGTTAGTAAGTATGGTAGAGCCCCAACCTATAAAATAGAGTTTATTGTTGGATATTGGTCCTCACCCATGAGATAGAATCCAATATAGAAAAGAATTAATTTTCTTTGTGTGCAAGTAAGTGGGTTTACTTGATATTAATCCAATTAGAAATTGGGTTAATGGAAGCAATATTGGAATTGGAGATTCCATGAAAGGAATCCAAGTTGAAAAAGGATTTACTTGTTAGATTGGTTGGTGACCAAGACAAGGAGATGTGATCCCTATTTTGATTAGGAGAATAAATTATTTCTAATCCATAATAAGAATTGATTATGAAGAGTACTATAAATAAGGCTATGAGGAAGTCTGATTTGATATATGAGAGAAGCTTGGCAGCAAGAAGGTACCAAAAGAAGAAATTGAGAGAATTATAGTTTGTTGTTCGTGGGTATCCGCCGCCATCTCCGTTCAATTGAAAGCTTGAAGACTTTATTGCTTGGAGTGTTTTTGGGTGGTGAAGTTAATTAGGTTTCTCAACCTAATTAAAAGTAAATTTGTACAATCTCAATTAACCTCAAGCTTTAGGGCATAAAACTTGAGAGGATTATTGTAAGCTCATTATTAGTGATATAGTGGAGATTCAGAGTTTGACCCTTAGTTTTTGCCTCTTAGTTTTAGAGGGTTTTCCACGTAAATTTAGTGTCTTGCTTGTGGATGGTTATTTGTTATTTTTGTTCTCATAATTGGTTTGTTTGTTTCATATTTAATTGCACAAAGACGGAAAAGTAATTCCTTGGATAAAGATTATTTTTAGCGTACTTTTCCCAACAGTGGTATCAAAGCTTGGTTATTTTTGTGATTTTCTTGTGCGAATTAAATGGGGGATTGGACAGCAGGTTGCATAATTAATCTCAAGGCTACAAATTATGCAATTTGGAAGCCAAGAATGGAGGATTTGTTTTACTGCAAGGATTTGTACAAGCCACTTGAGAACAATGGAGTTAAGCCCACAAATAAGAGTGACGAGCAGTGGAACAATATGAATAGGAAGACTATTGGTCTGATCAGATCATGGATCAAAGTGTGTTTCATCATGCTACCACAAAAACTAAAGTCTATGCTCTCTGGCAGAAATTAGAGTCCATGTATAAAAGGAAGACGACGCAAAATAAAGCTTTTTTGATTAGGAAGCTTGTGAATTCTAAATTCAATGAAAACTCCGTTGCAAAACACTTGAGTGATTTTCAGAGTTTGATAAATTAGTTAAGTATACGATGAAGATGGTCATTGACTATGAGATGCATGCTTTGTTGTTGTTGAGCTCTTTGCCTAATAGCTAGGAGACGCTAGTTGTATCACTGAGTAATTCCGTTCCCAATGGTACGCTGACTATGGATATAGTTAAAGATAGTTTTTTCAATGAGGAACAGAGGCGAAGAGATACTATGGTGATTAATGTCGAGTCACAAGTTTTTGTCGCACAGAGTAGGGGCAAAAATAAAGGGAGAAACTCTCCTGAAGATGACAAATCCAGGGGAAGGTCAAAAGATAGAAAAGAAATAATTTGTTTTCATTGTCAGAAGTCGGGTCTCATAAGATGAGAATACAGATTTTTAAAGAAGGAGCAGTCAAAGGGAAAAAATAAGGATAAAGATTCGATTGTGTATCTATCCGACGTTGATGTAGCCATTATTTGTGATGATAAACCCAAGTGCCATGTTAATGATTGGATTATTGATTCGGGTGCTTCGTTTCATGTTACTTCGCGTGGTGAGATATTCACATCCTACACTAGTGGTGATTTTGGCTATGTACGGATGGAAAACGGAAGTGCATCCAAGGTTATAGGCATTAGAGATATTTGTTTGGAGACTAACAGTGGTTGCAGGTTGATGCTGAGAGAAGTCAGACATGTTCCGAATATTTGTCTAAATTTGATATCTACTGGTAAGCTCGATGAGAATGGTTATAAAAGTTACTTTGGTGAAGGTCGGTGGAAGCACACTAAAGGGTCTCTAGTGGTGACTAGAGCTATGAAGGTAATCACTCTTTACACGATGTAGGCACATGTGGGAGGTGTTGAAGATGGGGGAGTTAGGCAAAAAAAGGTGTGGTACAAAGTCGTGCGAGATGGGAGAAAAGCGTTGCATGAGAACCATGAGAGAAAAGCTCTTCGCTTTAAATGGGTACCAAAAGTGAAGAAGAAAAGTGATAGCTCGCAGCTAGTGTATAAAGCGGTTATGAATGAATTTGGCAAGCAAAAATCTGTCAAGTTTGAGTTAGATCCTCCCATTGAGAAGAACCATGCCGATGAGACAAAGCCGGGCATGAAGATAATTGGAAATTCTAAGAAGCTTGAGTTGAGCCAAGACTTCGTTGGAATTAACTCCGAGTAAGGAGTTGTGGTTGGTGATCCCTCATCTCATGGGTTCGAAGGGGGAGATTGTTAGGTGTGGGCTCTCACCCATGAGATAGAATTCAAAATAGAAAAGAATTGATTTTCTTTGTGAGCAAGTAAGTGGGTTTACTTGATATTAATCCAATTAGAAATTGGGTTAATGGAAGCAATATTGGAATTGGAGATTCCATGAAAGGAATCCAAGTTGAAAAAGTATTTACTTGTTAGATTGGTTGGTGACCAAGACAATGAGATGTGATCCCTAATTTGATTAGGAGAATAAATTGTTTCTAATCCATAATAGGAATGGATTAGGAAGAGTACTATAAATAAGGTTATGAGGGAGTTTTATTTGATACATGCATGAGAGAAGCTTGGTAGCAAAAAGGTACCAAAAGAATAAATTGAGAGAATTATAGTTTGTTGTTCGTGGGTATCCGCCGCCATCTTCGTTCAATTGAAAGCTTGAATACTTTATTGCTTGGGGTGTTTTTGGGTGGTGAAGTTAATTAGGTTTCTTAACCTAATTAAAGGTAAATTTGTGTCATCTCAATTTATTGTGTAACCTCAAGTTTTAGGGCATAAAACTTGAGAGGATTATTGTAAGCCCATTATTAGTTATATAGTGGAGATTCGGAGTTTGACCCTTGATTTTTACCTCTTCGTTTTAGAGGGTTTTCTACTTAAATTTGGTGTCTTGCTTGTGGATGGTTATTTGTTATTTTTGTTCTTATAATTGGTTTTGTTGATTTTATATTTAATTGCACAAAAACAGAAAACTAATTCTTGGGATAGAGATTATTTTTGGCGTACTTTTCCCAACAATATACTATACGATTATAATAATTGTATCCACTAAAATTAAAGAAATTCACATAAATTTATAGTTTAATATGCAATCGTTTGATCTCAAAACTTAAATTATATCTCTAATTTTGAAACAAAGTAAGTAATACGTTTTTTGCAATTCTATAAACAAGTCATTAATTTGACCAGCTGACTAAATTGAATTCAAATCAAGATCTACATATTGTGGTGACATTTTTGTTGGTCATAATATTGACCTTGACTGTGATGGTGTACTCTTTCCGGCCATTACCTTATTTTAGTTAATGTTTGTTCTCAAATCAGGTAGCTATTTTCGACTTTCAGTCTTCATTTTGCGCAAAACATGATATTAACATTAATTTAGAGCAACTTTTCGATAGGAATGTTTTCAAAATAGGTGACCAGCGGCCCATATATAAGACTTCTAGATTTTTTAATCTTTGTGATGAAAGACGTGTGCAAGTAAATTGCATCAAAAGGAATAACAGAGTATCATTTTTCATTACTTGATCATAGTTAATATTGTCAAATTAAGATTATTTTTACTACGGATCTTGAGCGTCTATCCGAATATCGAACGATTGATATAGTTGATGTCCGCAGTTTGATTTCTAATATTCCGCAGTTTAATACTGCAAACAGAACAAATGTCCAAAATACCTGTAATTTCATGTATATACACACCTAGAGGGAGGTAAATAGGTGTCCAAACAAAAACGTGAATAACAATAACTAGTTTTAGTTTTGAAACAAATTTTTGTTTTCCTGTTTCAAAACTAAAACAAACAGGTGAAAGTGTCCGCTTCAGGCTGTGTTTGTGAGTTTGGAAGGATGAGATGAGATGGGAATGGAAAGTATATAAGGGGAAGGGATGAAAAAGGATTATAGTTTTCTCTTGTGATGTTTGTGAGTTTTAGAAATGAATAGATTGTATGAGATTTTTATTATATTTTCTTTATTTGTGAGTTTAAAATGAGGGAAGGGAAAAGAAAATAATTTTATTTTTAAACTACACTATTACTATATTACCCTTATATATAAATATATTAGATGTATGATTTAACAATATCTAGCTATTGAATTATTTTATTCACTCTTTTTTATGTTCGTGTATATATATATATATATATATATATATATATATATATATATATATATATATATATATATATATATATATATATACGGTCCTGATTTTAAGCTCACCCCTTATTCAACTCACTCGAGCTCACCCCCCTTTAGCGACGGACCCGACGACTGTTCGGTCATACAACTGTCGTTTATACTTTTAGCGACGCTATATATTGTCTGTTGCTAAAAGTATAGACGACGGTTGTATGACCGAACCGTCGCTGGGTCCGTCGCTAAAGGGGGTGAGCTCGGGTGAGTTGGATAAGTGGTGAGCTTAAGATCAGGACTCTCTCTCTCCCTCTCTCTCTATATATATATATATATATATATATATATATATATATATATATATATATATATATATATATATATTAACTCTAATTAATTGTATTTAAATAAATAAAAATTATTTATTATTACAAAGTATAGGTTCAATGAAGCATAAATAATAAATACTTATTTATGCTTCATTGAACCTATACTTTGTAACAATAAATAATTTTTATTTATTTAAATACAATTAGAGTTAATATATATATATATATATATATATATTAGAAATGATCCATAGAATACGTTAGCCAGAGGGACTGTTTCAACTAACGCTCATCCAGTCGTCCAAAATTAGAGTGAATGACTGAGATGAGGGCCCAGCCGCTACTCCCTCTAGCGGCTAGCCAAATTTTTTTTGTTGGCCGCTATTCCCTCTAGCGGCCAGTCAAAACGAGCGTATTTTGACTGGCCGCTAGAGGGAGTAGCGGCCAACAAAAAAAATTTGGCTTAATTACTGATTATCCTGATTATCCTCATACATACTACTTATTAATCAGTAAAATAAAATAATAAAAAATTATAAGTATAATCAATAATTATCCTTATACTTATTAATAAAATAAATATGTATAAGGATAATTAATAATTATCGTCTTATGATTTTTAATTATAAATAAGAAATAGTGATTGAATTTATATTATATTCCTACTCAAATATATAAACTCAATCACTATTTCCTATTTATAATTAAAAATCATAAGACGATAATCAGTAATTATTCTTATACATACTTATTTTGTTAATAAGTATAAAGATAATTACTGATTATCATTATAAATATCCTTATAATTTTTTATTATTTTATTTTACTGATTAATAAGTAATATGTATAAGGATAATCTGTTAATAAGTATAAAGATAATTATAAAGATAATTTGTGATTATCCTTATAATTTTTTACTATTTTATTTTACTGATTAATAAGTAGTATGTATAAGGATAATCAGAATAATCAGTAATTAAGTCAATTTTTTTTGTTGGCCAAAACATGGTCGTGTTTTGATTGGCCGCTAGAGGAAGTAGCGACCAACAAAAAAAATTTGGCTGGCCGCTAGAGGGAGTAGCGCTGGGCCCTCATCTCAGTTATCCACTCTAATTTTGGACGGCTAGCTGAGCGTTAGTTGAAACAGTCCCTCTGGCTAACGTATTCTATGGATCATTTTTCTATATATATATATATATATATATATATATATATATATATATATATATATATTATTAAAGCACTCCTCTTTAATAGCACTCTATCTTAAATATCATTTTTTTTATTAAAACTACGTAACAAATAAATAAAACAACTATTATTATTAGTTAAGTAACCAAAAACATTCTTATTAAATTATTACCGTTGAATCATTATCGCCATATATTTGTTGGTATATAAATTATTTGCTTATTAGTTAAGTACTGTTAAATATTGGGGTGTGGTGGGTAGGTGGGTGGGTGGGTGTGGTGGGGTGGGGTGGGTGGGTGTGGTAATATAATAATTCCATCTTTATTATTTAATTAGAGATAAGATTGTCATATTATTTATTTTGCAAGATTATTTTTGATAATATAAAATATTTTATTTTCCCATCTTTTCCCATCCCTCTAAATCCTCCCCATTTTTGAATTTTGAGCAAAAAAATTAAATCAATTTTACCTCCAAATTCCTTCCCATCCTTTCTAAAAAAAATTCACAAACATGAATTTAGAGGGATTTTAATTCCCCCTCAAATAAAAACTTACCAACAGAGTGTTAGAGTAAATTTACTTTTGTTATAATGCAGAAATGTGATAGCGTCTGAATTATATTTTATCTATCAGCAGTATACTATTATGTGAATATGTTTAAATGTAAAATGAGACTTAAACAATCAAACCACAAGAATTAACAAATCACAAACACAAGGATTTTTACGTGATTTTGCCTTTAACCTCTAATGTCTTAATCTACGTCCAATACCAACCGATATTGGATACTCTTTTTATTAAACTTAATATTCAATTAAAAATAATAAAAAGAACACTATGCACTATTGAATCTCTGATGGACACCACTGTTCCCTTGCACTATTGGATCTCTGATGGACACCACTTCCTCTTACACCTCTACAACCTTTCTCACCACTGAGACATTTGCACTTCTGCAACTTTGAAAGCTTTCTTTGAACAGACTCTATCCACTATTGGATCAATGAAGCCTAACAATGCTTGAATTCAGAATATAAAGAATTTTGAATTTTGAATACTATGGACTCTTAATTTTCAGCTCAGAAGAATTAATAATCAACACAATGTATAGCTGAGTAATAGCTTTGATAGACTTCAGACTTTAACTCCAAATCCATTCCCATCCTCCCTAAACATGGATTTAGAGGGATTTTAATTATTTTTCCTTCCCTTTTATTCCCCTCAAATAAAAACTTACAAATATATTTTTGTTATAATGCAGACAAGTGATAGTGTCTGGATTAGTATATTTTATCTATCAGCATGCAGTATACTAATATGTGAATATGTTTAGATGTAAAATGAGACTTAAATAATTAAATCACAAGAATTAACAAATCACAGACACAAGGATTTTTACATGATTCTGCCCTTAACCTCTAATGGCTTAATCCACGTCAAATACCAAACGGTATTGGAGATTCTTTTTATTAAACTTAATATTCAATTAAATACAATAAAAAGAACTCCCTGTTCAAAGTAGCTTCACACTGATGGACACCACTGCCCCTTGCACCTCTGCAACCTTTCTCACCACTGAGATATTTGTACATCTGCAACCTTGAAAGCTTTCTTTGAACAGACCATATCCACTATTGGATCAATCAAGCCTAACAGTGCTTGAATTCAGAATACAAAGAATTTTGAATTTTGAATACTATGGACTCTTAATTTTCAGCTCAAAAGAATTAATAATCAATACAATGTATAGCTAATTAAGTAATAGCTTTGATAGACTTTAGACTTTATCTGATATATCTTCAAGAGTAGTGTTAAACTAATATTAGCTTCAAATCTATGTCCCTGTTTTAGCTCGGCAGAAGAAGTATATATATGGAATAGACTAACGGTTAGAAAAAGAGCTGTTAGAATAAGAGTTTTAATCCAATTGGTACATCACATGATTTTATCAACTAATTGATACCAAGTTGTTTAACATAAAAGATATACTCCAGTAGAGAAGACACATGATTCAAGCAAATTGATTTTGTCCAACGGAAAGAGATAAATTCAATATAGATGGAATATCACATGATTGTAGCAACTAAAGAGTCCAATGAATATAAGATATTAGTTAACAATATGTGATATCCAAGCCAAACTTAAATAACTAAAATAAAGGAATAAGAAATATACCTAATAAGATTTGATTATCTCCAATCACTAGTTATCAAATACTATTTTCTTAACCGACTTCTTTTCAAATAATATATCTGAATTTAATTCTAAACAATATATATCAAGGAAATCTTTAGCAAAACTAACACCTTTGACTTTTAATAGCTAAATGGACTGTTGATACAATTTTAGGTCAACCAAGAAATCAACATATAATAAATTAAATCAACCCAACTAATTTAAATCAAATTCATAAACCCAATAATATTATCATCATTAAAATTATAAATAGGATAAATTACATATAGTAGTACATTTTTAAAAATAATTACAAAAATCATACACCTATAAAATAATTACAAAAGTATTACACTTTTTTGTTTTTATTTTCAATCTTAACATAATTAAAGGTCCTTAAATTAAGGAATTAATATGTAATGACTGACATGGCAATATCAGTGTAATTAGGATTCCTTAATTTAGGGGATTAGTTTTGGTAGGTGCCATTTTTTCTCTCATCTCCTCCTATTGCCATTTTATGTACACCACTGCAATTCTATTCTTCTATTTTCATATTTAAAGACAAAAGCTGAAGAGTGAAGAGAGAGGATGAAGACACCAGTGAAGAGAGAAGATGAAGACGACATTTTGCCATTTTCTCTCTCATTTTTTTCTATTCTGCCATTTTTTCTTCAAAAGATGAAGACGCCATTTCTGCCATTTTTGTATAAAAGATGAAGACGCCATTTCTGCCATTTTTGTATAAAAGATGAAGACGCCATTTCTTCCATTTTCTTTTATTCTGCCATTTTTTTCTCTCTCTTTCATTCTTCCAATTGTTCTTCATATTTTTTTGTACTCTGTTTTTGTAAGTACTTCTATTTTACCTCTCTCTTTCTCTCTCTCGCACCAGTTTTTAAGGTTTTCTCTTTAATTTTATTCATTTGGGGTTTATGATCTTAATTTTATGCAAAATGTGCGTTTGATTATGATTTTATGATCACTTTTTTTGTTGATTGGTGTTGATTGGTGTTTACCTTAGTATAAAAGTTTGGTTACCTCAGTATTAAAGTTTGGTAACCAAACTTTTATACCAAGGTAACCAAATTGTCATGCCAAGGTAACCAATCCACCTCCACACCATCAGTTTTTTCATAGTGCAGTTGGTAACCAAACCTTCACACCAAGGTAACCAAACCTTCATACCAAGGTAACCTTGGTATAAATGTTTGGTTACCTTGGTATGACAGTTTGGTTACCTTGGTATAAAAATTTGGTTACCTTAGTATAAAAGTTTTGGTTACCTTGTTATAAAAGTTTGGTTACCTTAATATAAAAGTTTGGTTACCTCAGTATAAAAGTTTGGTTACCTTGGTAATTACCAAGGTTTAGTTACCTTGGTATAAAAGTTTTGTTACCTTAGTATAAAAGTTTTGGTTATCTTGTTATAAAAATTTGGTTACCATGACATTATTAACGATCTTCTCCTCTGCAGTATCTTGAGAATTTCATTTTACTACCAGAAAATGGTTGCTCCCGCCACTACCGCCCCAGCCTCCACCTCCACCGTCTCTGTAACCACCACTTGAGCCACCACCGCCATCTCCGCCACCACCGCCATTGTTACCTCCTCCATAGCCATCACCGCTGCCTCTGAAGCCACCATTACCACCTCCTCCGACGCTGTCACCTCCTCTAAAGCTTCCACCTCCTCTGAAAATTGCCTCCGCCACCTCCTGCAAAGTACAAAATTTGTGCAGTCTTTCCTATAAAATTTGAATTTGAATATTTGAATTTGAATTTATTTTTGTGGTTAGATCCCAGATATTTGAATTTTAATGATTAGTTATGGCAGATATTTCTCCTTAATTTTAGGTTTCCTTATTAATATGAATTGCGTTATTTTTGTAATTATTTTGTGTATGTTTTATTTTTGTAGTTACTTTTTAATTGTTGTATATTAATGTTAAGGACCCTTATAAATAATATAAACCAACAATATCGTCCTTGTAAAAGTACTGGGGACGCTAAATATGACTGACCAATTGAGAAAAGACGTCGCTTTTGAGCAATTGTCGTCCACAATATTAAACTGACGGACGTTAAGTATGACAGATTAATTGGGAAACGATGTGTATTGACCAAATTCATTTTATTTTTTTATTTTTTTAGACTTCGCAATATTAAACTGTGGATATCAAATAATTAATTTCACTTTACAATTTCAATAATTCGCTCTACAATTGTGATTCAATAAAAATTAAAATAAATAAACATGTTTACTTTCTCAAGATTCCTTGACTATTGATCCACGACGGTTCCAAATCACTTTTTCTCAACCTCATAGCTTTCGAGCAGTGTCATCTAAATTGCAGCAATGAGATATAACATCATATGTGATAACATCAATTCTTGTAATCTGCGGATGTTTGTAAGCAACTTATTAGTTATTACTGTCTGTGTTCTGCAAATACTAATACTTAATGCTTGAATAAAAATACTAGACTTACCTGCATACATACCATTAGTAAGGATCAGAGCCTTCGATCATTTAGTGGAACAGAAGAACTTAACCCTCTTTCACAGAAAGACACAATCACCACATCAAGTTAAACAGTGTCTAGCAACTAACTCACCAGACAAGAAACCTTTTTTTTATAGATGAAGAGTAGACTTGGGAAAAACAAAACTTGCATAATGCCGACCTTGTTTACTTACTCTATAGAAGGAAAAAGAAATGCATTCAACAACTTTATTTTTAAATGTCCTTTATGGACAAGACTGGATCACGAAAAATGTGATCAATATTTGTGCTCGTTCCTTATACATAAAGGATATTTATGTAAAGTAAAAATGTCAGTAACATTTTTTTTCTCCTCCAAGTTGAATGTTCAATGATACACAGGAACATTTGGCAGAAGAGAGCCGAGAGGATAAAACCCATTCTATGCAAAGGTTGCTTTACCCCACATCTTCAAAAAACTTTGGCTCATCTTTAGCTTTCCTTTACATATGATTTTGAAAACTATCTCTTGCTTAGTTTAATACTGCGGAGCTTAGAAAATTAAAAAAAAAATTAAATTTGGCCAATACGACATCGTTTTCCAATTGATCAGCTAACACTTATTTAAAAACGAACGTCGTTTTTCAATTGGCTAGCCATACTTGGCGTTTGCAGTTTAATATTGCGGACGAATGACTTTTACAATGAGGATATTTGTCTTGTCCGCAGTATTAAATTGAGGAATAGTGAAAACTAAACTACAGACGGGGTTATATCAATTGTTCGATATTCTGATGAACGCTCAAGATTTGTTGTAAGGATAAACTTAATTTATATATATATAGTTAAAGGTATTTTAGATCGACCTAAGATGAGGTCTTTTAGGTCACTTTCAATAAAACGTAATTTGGTCTTCAACTTAATAATCTAACCATACAGATGTAATAGACATACAAAAATATGAAAGCACACAAAATTTTGTTTAATTTAAGGCATTGAAATATTATATTTTTTATAATAGTGTCAACAGTTTAGATTTTAATAACTTCTATTGTTATAAGGTTACTGATGCATAACTTCAAATCAAATAAAATTTTATATAATCTCATACTTTTACATACTATTTACATTCATAAGATTAGATTATTAAATTTATTAAATTGACGATCAAGTGATATTATATTAGAAATGACTTAAGATAATTTATGTTAGGTCAATCTAAGATATACTTTTTACATATATAGAGAATGATCCATAGTTATAATTATAAGGATAATTATAGCCTTACAACAAATTCTTACTGTCCAAAATGTGATAAAATGGTTAGGGAGATCATTGTCTAGTTTAGGAGATGGTAACAAACTAAACAGTGGATGATAAATCAAATTTGGCTTTCATCCGCATTTGAGTTGCACGCAAATGATAATCGTCGCAATTTAATTGTCGACGATAATTATTTTTAAAAAGAGAATACTTTTGACAAATCATAGCAGGCATTCGTCCGCACTATAATTATGTGGATGATTGAAAATATTAAGTCATTCGATAAAGTTTTGAATGGTGAAAGATGTATTGTAACACTATGCTATTTTTACAACTATAACTATGGATCTTTCTCGCGCGCGCGCGCGCGCGCACACACACACACACACACACACACACACACACACACACACACACACACACACACACACACACACACACATATATATATATATATATATATATATATATATATATATACGGTCCGGATCTTAAGCTCACCCCTTATTCAACTCACCCGAGCTCACCATTCCTTTAGCGACGGATCTGGTCATACAACCGTTGTCTATACTTTTAGCGACGCTATATGTTGTCCGTCGCTAAAACTATAGACGACGGTTGTATGACCAAACCATCGTCAGGTCCGTCGCTAAAAGAGGGTGAGCTCGGGTGAGTTGAATAAGAGGTGAGCTTAAGATCCGAACTATATATATATATATATATATATATATTAACCGACATGGTACACACTTGTGAAAGAAAATAAATTTATAAAATGGAGAGAATAAAAGACTAAATAGTTTGAGTGGAGTTTTTTTATAAAAAAATTTATAGGGAATGCATGTGGTTTTGACTTTGTAATGACGAGTAGAATTCTTTTTGGGTCGTTGATAATACCCGAACAATATTTATGTTGTTAGAGTAAATGTGCATCTAACAACACTTTTATATTTATTTTAACAATATTTTAAATTTAAAGTTATACTTATTATTCTAACAGTACAGGGACTGAATTTTGTGTTCCTCGATGTCATGCATGGTTCATGTACATATCATGTATTGAAAAATAAAAAAACAAATTCCAAAAGAGAGGAGAAGAACTCAAAAAGGCATACAACAGGGCTTGTAGAGCTTACATTATTGAACAATTCAACCAACACATGGGTGAACTTGACGCAATTGATGCACGAATAAGGACATATTTGGAGAAAAAGGTTAAGTTAGAGAAGTGCACAAGGCTCCATGGGACTGTAAGTAGGTACTCGACAATGACTTCAAACACAGCAGAATCTATCAACAATGCAATCAAGGGGATCAGGAAACTTCCAGTTACAATAATGATTGAATGCATCCGTTGTATGATTCAAAGATGGTATTTCACAAACAAACAAGCAATCATATCAACATTCACTACCCTTTCCATAACAGCTGAGAGAAAATTACAATCTAATATCATTGAATCAAATAAACTTAAGGTAACTACTACAACTTTTAAATTATTACATCAGAAGTTGCATTTGCATTTTATAGAAACCTCATTACTTATTATTGGTTACCTGTATATGATGAGAATGTTACCAACATAACATATAACTGCCATTGTTTCGATTTAAACAAACTAAATATTTATACATACTAACGACACACTTAAATTGTATTGTAGGTTGAGACATCAAACCTAATTATTTTCACTATTTACGATGTCACCAAATAATATATTGTGGACATTAAACAAAGGACATGCACATGCCGTAAATGTATCATGAGATGCCTTGTCCACACGTTGCTGCTGTTATCAACAAGAGGAATTTGAGCTGTTATGAATTTTGCTCAACAAAATACTTAAAAACAACTTTGGTAGACACGTATTCAACTTTCATCCTGCCGTTAGATGATAAAGAGAATTAGGATGTGCCAGAAAAAGTAAGAAACATGTGTAAAACCACCAAACACAAGAAGACCAGCGAGAAGACCAAAGATAGGGAGGTACAAGCATGGATCTGAAAACAGAATTCAAAACAAATGCAGCAGGTGCCAAGAAAAGGAACACAACAGAAAAACATGCAATAATCCACCAGTTTTACGGCCAAAAAAGGTCTAATATAGTACATAAGCAAAAAGAGTGTAAATACATGAATATATTATTGTTTACTATGAGTAACCATTAACCAAATATTTGGTAACCTTTTTGATGATGTAAAGTAACCAAAATTGTGTTACACAATATTGAATAATATTTTGATTTCTAATTCCAACATGATTTATCAATATAAAGCAAACATATACATTGAACAATTAGTCATTGTTCTGAAACATTTTTATGTAAATTTGTTTACTCACAAAAAATAAAATAGTTACCTCTATATGCATATTTAGCTACCAACTGGACCATATCCAAATAATTTTTACAAGTATGTAATTTATAAGTATCCATCAGCTAGATAAATGGGCACTCTCACATGTACATTTAGCACTTGATAAATGTTCTTATATAAGTTTATAATTATCTGGTTACTAACAAAAACTAAAATGATTACCCTTATATGTAGGTTTGGATACCAACTGCACCTTTCAAACTATTTTTTTTTGAAATATGTAATTTATAAGTGACCATCATCTATATAAATGGGCACTCTTAATTTGAGTTTTTGATTCCATCCTGATGACAGAATATAAATAAAACATATACATTTAACACTTGATAACAGGTCTGATATAATCTTATAACTATCTGGTTACTAACAAAAACTAAAATGGTTACCCTTATATGCAGATTTGGCTACCAACTGCACCTTTCAACTAAAATAGCTGATGGACACTGTTCTGAAACATTTTTATGTAAAGTTGGTTACTCACAAAAAATTAAATGGTTACCACTATATGCAGATTTAGCTACCTACTGGACTATTTCCAAATAATTTTTACAAGTATGTAATTTATAAGTATCCATCAGCTAGATAAATGGGCATTCTCACATGTACATTAAATACTTGATAAATGTTCTGATATAAGCTTATAACTATCTGGTTACTAACAAAAACTAAAATAGTTACCCTTCTATGCAGGTTTGGATACCAACTGCACCTTTCAAACAATGTATCAGACACAACTTATAAGTAACAAATATGAACCAACAAACAATGTCAAACAACTGGTAATAAATCAAATAAGTAATCCAATTTACAAAAGCTGCACTAAACATTAAAAACTCACTAACCATAACAAATGGTTACGGATATCCAAAAAAAAATTAATGTATGAAAAACAGTTTACAAGGAAAATACAATGACTACCAAACTAATAATAATCTGGGACAAATCTACCTGAATATTCTGTATCAGACTCGTATCTCTCTAATTGCTTGGTCCTGACATGCATGTAGAAGTTTACGCATAATTTTTTTTGGTACTGCGCAATAGGGAATGGTACAAGCATTTCAGCAAATTGTTGGAGAATAACATGCTCAGTAAAACACATCCCACAATCACTGCACAAATAAACAAAATAAAACTAAAATCATACTAGATGTAATAATTAAATAAATGTAAACAATGTAAACCTTACCCCTCAATTTATTCAGGTACCCCCTCTACAAATTCAAGTTCAATTATATTTTGTTCCTCCTTATTACGATACGGTTCACTCTTGAAATCAATATCAGCCCTATCCCTCCAAAAACCACTCTTAGACAGTATTGTGGGTAGGACAAAAATATAAGGCTCACAGATATCCATAATTTTTGTTCGCATTTGTGACCTGTTTGGTTGCAGAGAATTGTAAACTTTTAAAATTCTGTGATGCACATCAAATGTGTTCACATCCAGAAACAATTCACGGATGTATTCAACAACATCACCATCTCCCAACAATAGACTCTTATCTGCATTTTTTAAGAGTGTATTCATCATACAAAATAATTATCTTCGTATGAAACAAACAGTCTGTGGTCATTGCCCTTATGTGAACATTGTCAGAATGTCTGGCCAATTTTCAGAAGTAGTATAATGCAATGTTGATGTTCTGAATAAAAAAAACAAAATCCATAAGATATAAACAGTTGTTGAACAATACAACTCTATGCTAGGGGTGCTCATCGGTAAAAAACCGAACCGGTACTGAAAAAATCGAACCGGTACCGAACCGAAAAATCCAAAAAATTAAGAACCGGTACCGGTACCGAATAACCAGTTTCGGTACCGGTTCGGTACAAAGTCAGTACCGATTTTTTTGGTTCGATTTTAGGTTATACTGCAATAATTAAATAATTTTTTTTATAGTAACAAATTTTTTAAAACTAAGAAATGAACTATAGCTTAGCTTAGCTATATGTGCATTATATTACTAGTTGTTGCAACTTGAACTGGGCAATCAAATGAGGTTGTGGAATTGAATTGCCTCTCAACAAAACAGAACTTAAAACTCAACCAAGTGCTAGTTGAATTGAGAATCACTTATTTATACTATGACTTGGTAATGGTAATGGAAATGAAAAACGAAAGGGGTTGGTTTTCCCTACTGAAGATCTAGCATATCTTGCCATCATGAACAACGAGAGCATACATATCAATTTCCCTCTCACTCCTATATCCCTCTGTAATTCATTTTCCATGATGATGGCCAAAAGAAGGAAAACTGATTTTCCTTGCATGTTTGTTCTTGTCAACTAAACTTACCACTCTAAAGTCTAGCTTATTTCTAACTCCTAACGCTCCGAAGTTAGTCCATTCTTATTCTCCACAACTGCTCTCCCATTGATTTCATGTCTGGACGATCAACTCGCGTAGGTGCCACACAATGGATTGCCAAATCAAACATTTTCCCCAGTATATCCATTACTTTTCAACTAGTTACTAAACCAGTTAACTAAGGTAACCATAACAATCACAACAGAATTTGAAAAAAAAAGAACTCACATCATCATCTAGCCACTGTCGAGGAGTTTTCAACTTGTAGAACCACATTTTGGAAGATATTGAGACAGACCCAAACATAAATGCAGGTTCAATCTTATCGTTGTCTCCCGGGAATTTTTCAATCCTTCAATATAAAAGCATATCAGTATACACACTAACATTAAAATTACCATATTAGTATACACACTAACTAAATCAAAATTGAACAGTCATTAATAACCAATTTAATTAACCTCTATATTGTAAACAGTTACATGGTAACCAACAAATAATAACATAATAACCAAAACTCCACTTTGAGGTCACATTAACAGTAAGCAAAACATAATAAAATAGTAACCAGGTTATAATATAACAGTAACCAAACCATAATTTGATAGTAATCATAACATAATATAATAATAACCTAATAGAAACATCATGTAATCAACCCCAATTTAAGTAACCTGTAAGTACTAAACAAATACCTAATAACCAAACATAATATCATAGTAACTAAAACTTTACTTTGAGGGCACATGAATATAAATCAAAGCATAATATAATAGTAACCATAACATACTATAATAGTAACCAAAACATAATATAATAGTAACCAAGACGTCATATAATAGTAAACCAAACAGAAACATCATGTAATCAAACCCAATTTAAGCAACCTATGTATACTACACAATTATTTTGCAACAAAAAAATAATATAATAGTAACCAAAATTCCATTTTGAGTGCACATTAATAGTAACCAAAACATAATATTATAGTAACAAGAACATAATATAGCAGTAACTAGAACCTAACATAATAGTAACCAGAACATTATTTAATAGTAACCATTTGTTTCTACAGGAAAATAAATTTATGATAGCATGGTAACCATTTGTAACCAATCTTAAACCATTAATCAAATAATGCATCTTCATATTTTGATAGCATGGTCATGCATACTTTGGGGGAATGTAGAAAGACCTGTACGTATTTGAGTAGCACCCACGGCGGTAAAAGATGAACCAACAGATCCAAACTTTTTTGTATATGGAGTCCTCAAAACGGCACTCTTTGCAGGTTCACGAACTGGTCTACCACCGAGTTTATGAGCGCTTCTCTCCACCTCAACACACTAAGTTATGTCCTGAGTGGTTAATACCATTTGATCAAGTGCCAACATGCTTTCTGTCTCGATTTTATACCCCTTTATCAATTGACAAAAAATGTAACAGATACAATTAGATTTTCAACCCAAACACATGCAGGTAACTAATATATGCAATAACAAATCCAAATTAACTATAATATAATGCAGTAACCAACCCAACATATGCAGGTTACTAGTATATGCAATAACCAATCCAAACAATAATATAGTAAAAACAATGTTGTAACGCAGTAACATAAACTATAATGCAGTAATATCTATACTATAATGCAGTAACCAATATATGCATATAACTATTATCACCAGAAACCAATACAAACTGACTGAAGACTGACTATAATGAAGTTACCAACTCAAAATATGCAGGTAACTAAATATTTTAAAAAACACTGACCTCATCAGGGGTAAAAACAAACAGCACTTTCTCGCAACCAATAACAAATTTTTCTTGCTTTTTAAGTTTTTTCATAGAACCTTCTTTTTAGCACAGATAAATGTATTTTCATGCTTCTTTTTTTTCGTATATTTTTTTTTCTTTTCTTGACATGTGCAATGTCTCCTTTTTTTAGGCTTTTCAGAGTTACCCATTAACGAACTTTCCACCAACGACTCCCAAACCAGATGATCTTAGGGCGCTAGGTGTAGAGACACCCCTAAGGCTTACTTATTCAAGTAACAAAGGCCACAAAAGTCGACTAGTCAAGCTGCTTTTATCCATCGCAATTTTCAACGTGAATATCGATGCTTCCCGAGGCTTAGATACCCAATTATTTCGCACAATGGACATTGAAACAGATTTTCAATTTTTATTTTTTCCTTCTTTTTTTTTTCTTTTTTTTTTCATTCATCATTTTTTCATATGGTTTTGTATCATCTGGTTTGGGAGTTGTTGGTGGAAAGTTCGTTAATGGGTAACTCTGAAAAGCCTAAGAAAAAGAGACATTACACATGTCAAGAAAAGAAAAAAAATATACGAAAAAAAAGAAGCATGAAAATACATTCATCTGTGCTAAAAAAAAGGTTCTATGAAAAAACTTAAAAAGTAAGAAAAATTTGTTATTGGTTACGAGTCGGTGTGCACGGTTTTTGCTCCATGGTAACTAAGTTGAGTAAGAATGTAGATTTTAGGAAAGTTTCTTATGTGGTTACTATTTGGTTTAATGAAATTCATTGGTGAAATAGTAAGGTTGTTCATTATGAGTTAACTGACAAGGCATTGATTAAATTTTTGCAAATTTAGTGTTGATAGTCATGATTTGTACCTTGAAATCTTTTGACATTATGGTTGAATAGAATTTTCTAGAAATCAAATTTTTGGTTTACACGAGGACGTGTAAAAAGATAAGTGTGGAGGAATTTGATGAGTATGAAATATGCTATATTTTTATTCCTTAATACTTAATCTTTTGTATTTATTTTGTGACTAAATAAACTCATTATTCTTATATTTTTATTTTAGGTACAATTGAAGGGGTGTCATGATTTTGAAAATAAATTGGAGGAGGTTTACGGGATTCCTAGCAAATCAAGGATTCAACAATTAGTATCATAAATGGATTTGGATTCACGCGGCAATGAGTTTAAGCACATGGCAATTGTGGGATTTAATTCCAATTTCAAAACTGAATTTTAGATTCTAGAAGAATAGTTTTTACAATTCTATTATAATTAGGATTTCTTTTAGACTAAGATTTATTTCTAAATTGAATTCTATTTCTTTATGGAAATTGGTGTAATCTGTAATTCCTTTTAGGATTTGGATTTCTACTTCCTATAGGATTTAGCACTTTGTCTAGCACTATAAATAGAGAATGAGAGTCAAGATTTTATTCATTTAATCATCTACTACATTCTCTCATCTACAACATTGGAAGATTGAAGACATGAGCTAAGTTCTTTTTATTCAGTTCTAAGGGATGTTGAACTTTATTTATAATTAATGGTTAATTGAGTATTCATTATTTATTCTTTCTCACATGAAATTCATTCTTGATAATATGATTTAATTTCTGAATGCTATTTGGCTTAACTGATTTGATTTCTGCAGGATTGAGTTGGTTAACAAATATCATATGCTAGATCAAGAAATAATATTACGTGTAATTGATATTGTTTCTAATCACAAGTAGTAATTAGTAATATCTGATTGTGGACAAGCTTTTGAGTATTGCTATGATTATCAGAAGACAAGTTAAACAATCCGAGCTTATGTGTTTGTTGCTTAGAATAGTCTAATTTCCTAGTTCTTAATGCCGCTATTATATTAAATCTAGAGAGCTTATTCTAGGTTATATAATTGTTAGAATCTTGTGAAGAGCTTGTTTCATTGAGTGACAATCTAAGGGGAGTTTCGGGTAGCAGAGCTTGTTGTTACCTAGGACTATTAGTTTCATTGAAGGGTAAATAATGTTACACTTGATTAATCTATTGTTGTAAAAAGGTGATACTGAACTGAAGACCTGAAGCTTTTTATTCATTATTTATTCTTATTAGTTTATTCTTGTTAATTTAGTTAATTAATTAAAAATCCCCTTTTCATTAGAAATCATAGGATAAATATAAAACAAATCACTCTCTGTGGGATCGATCCTTGCTTATTACTGTGCTAATTGTTTGAGAAGCATGTTTATTTGGCTAAATTAACCTCACTTTCACTTTACACGGCGCCAAAATTTGGGAGCTGTCGTTTACACTCCTAAATTAACCTCACTTTCACTTTACAAATTCAAACAATTAGCACAGTAATAAGCAAGGATCGATCCCACAGAGAGTGATTTGTTTTATATTTATCCTATGATTTCTAATGAAAAGGGGATTTTTAATTAATTGACTAAATTAACAAGAATAAACTAATAAGAATAAACAATGAATAAAAAGCTTCAGTTCTTCAGTTCAGTATCACCTTTTTACAACAATAGATTAATCAAGTGTAACATTATTTACCCTTCAATGAAACTAATAGTCCTAGGTAACAACAAGCTCTGCTACCCGAAACTCCCCTTAGATTGTCACTCAATGAAACAAGCTCTTCACAAGATTCTAACAATTATATAACCTAGAATAAGCTCTCTAGATTTAATATAATAGCAGCATTAAGAACTAGGGAATTAGACTATTCTAAGCAACAAACACATAAGCTCGGATTGTTTAACTTGTCTTCTGATAATCATAGCAATACTCAAAAGCTTGTCCACAATCAGATATTACTAATTACTACTTGTGATTAGAAACAATATCAATTACACGTAATATTATTTCTTGATCTAGCATATGATATTTGTTAACCAACTCAATCCTGCAGAAATCAAATCAGTTAAGCCAAATAGCATTCAGAAATTAAATCACATTATCAAGAATGAATTTCATGTGAGAAAGAATAAATAATGAATACTCAATTAACCATTAATTATAAATAAAGTTCAACATCCCTTAGAACTGAATAAAAAAAACTTAGCTCATGTCTTCAATCTTCCAATGTTGTAGATGAGAGAATGTAGTAGATGATTAAATGAATAAAATCTTGACTCTCATTCTCTATTTATAGTGCTAGACAAAGTGCTAAATCCTATAGGAAGTAGAAATCCAAATCCTAAAAGGAATTACAGATTACACCAATTTCCATAAAGAAATAGAATTCAATTTAGAAATAAATCTTAGTCTAAAAGAAATCCTAATTATAATAGAATTGTAAAAACTATTCTTCTAGAATCTAAAATTCAGTTTTGAAATTGGAATTAAATCCCACAATTGCCATGTGCTTAAACTCATTGCCGCGTGAATCCAAATCTATTTATGATACTAATTGTTGAATCCTTGATTTGCTAGGAATCCCGTAAACCTCTTCCAATTTATTTTCAAAATCATGAAACCCCTTCAATTGTACCTAAAATAAAAATATAAGAATAATGAGTTTATTTAGGCACAAAATAAATACAAAAGATTAAATATTAAGGAATAAAAATATAACATATTTCATACTCATCAAATTTCCCATATGATATAATAGTAACCAACACATAATATAATAGTAACCAAACCATAATATAATAGTAAGCAAAACATATTATAACAGTAACCAAATATAAACAACATGTAATCAAAACCAACATATGCAGTAACAAATCCAATTTATACAGGTAACTAATTTTTTAATATAACACTAACCTCAGCAGCAACATAAACAACAAGCTCTTTCCCAGTTGATTGGCTTAATATATCAAAAGATGGCATGTCATTGTTCATGCCAATCTGTGAAAAATAAAAAATAACTAATTAATCATTAAAACAAAACACATATAACACATAAAAAACAAACAAATATGTCTAACATTGACATTATCTTCATCATCATTATTTTTTATTTCAAACTGGTTCGACACATCCGAACCATGACCTACATAATGGGACTCTTCCAACGTAACATCATGATCAACCTCTTTAACAGTCTCAGTTTCATCATCATCCTTCTCATCGACTTTCGACCCACCGTCATCATCCTTCTCATTCACTTTCGAACCATCGTCCTTCTCCTTACCTTTCGAACAATTTTCATCCTCATCCTCACCATCATCGGAATCATCATCATCGTCGTCATCGCCTTTGTTCCCACTTTCGCTAATATTAGATTGGCCACGTAGCTCCTTTCTAATAATGAACCTCATTTCCTTGCATATGTCAACTTGTAAAATACGCATTTCATCGCTAATATCAACCCCCAAATGTTCAATGTCTTTTTTCAGTTCAGACACCTTCTTTTCCAACGGCCTAAACTGTGAGAAATAGAAAACCCAACATCTTCAACCTTCAATTTTTCCCCATTCCTATCAACATCGTTCCCATTGAAAAAGTGAACACCACCCAAATCCAAACGATCCTTCTCTTCAGTCATAGGAATCAAGCTTTGTATCATAAGCTGAAAAACATTAAGAACAATTTAATATAGCATCTAACAAACATTGAACAAATAAAATAAAAAATACACAAAGAATCAACAAATATAATCAGTAACCAACTGTATACATAAAGTAACCAACTATATTGTTATTAGTAACCAACTTTATATATAAAGGTAACCAACTACATTGTTATTAATTACCTGCATACCTGTCCCCCAAAAACTAGATCATTCAGCTTGTCATTTTTTGGAGCCTTCACTAGTTCCTTCCAAATAATCGAACATCCGACGGATGCTCGTCATTACAGAAACCCCGAACTTTAAGTGTCGGAATGGTTTCAAACAAGAAAACATGGAAGACATGCGGCAGTCCATTCAACTTGTAAGATTTAATATAATGATCCTTATAAAAATTATATATCCAACCCCCATTTGTTCCCTTCTTCAAATATCCCTTCAAAGCATTCGACAAAGAGTACTTTGTCTGCTCAAATGCCAATTTCCCCCACGGTTAACTATTAACATCGCCAAAATATAAAAAGTTAATCAATGCTCCATCCACATAGTTATCTGAAACAGTCTATAGTGTGAAATTACGCACCAACAGAATAATCGACATCCTCACAGCCTCATCATCAAAAATTGTCCCCCGGTTTATCTTCCCTATGCTACTACGTGTCACAGCCTCATTCCATACCCTTGTATGCAGATACCTCCTTGCCTTGCCATCTCAAACCAGAAATCAAACAGAATTATGGCAAACCAAATCTAATCCTTTTATCTCCGAACATAAACCATATTTTGCCATCGTCCCTTTGGTGAACCTCCCTCACAAGAGCATGGTGTATAATCTGTGAATATATTTGGTGTTCACTAAAATCAAACTTTTCTAACTGAGTTTGGTTCAGTTTCTTCATAACATCCCACAATCACTGCACAAACAAACAAAATAAAACAAAAATCATACTAGATGTAATAATTAAATAAATGTAAACATTACCCCTCAATTTGTTCAGGTACCCCTCTACAAATTCAAGTTCAATTATATCTTGTTCCTCCTTATTACGATACGGTTCACTCTTGAAATCAATATCAGCCATATCACTCCAAAAACCAGTATTGTGGGTATGATGAAAATGCAAGGCTCACCGATATCCATAATTTTTGTTCGCATTTGTGACCTGTTTGGTTGCAGAGAATTGTAAACTTTTAAAAGTCTACGATGCACATCAAAAGTCAACAAAAACCATGCTCTAGAGATGACATGTGAATGAGCACTGGTTTTTGTTGACTTTTGATGTGCATCGCAAACTTTTAAAAGTTTACAATTCTCTGCACCTAAACAGGTCACAAATGTGAACAAAAATTATGGATATCTCGTAATAAGGAGTAACAAGATATAATTGAACTTGAACTTGTAGAGGGGGTACTTGAACAAATTGAGGGGTAAGTTTTACATTGTTTACATTTATTTAATTATTACATTTAGTATGATTTTAGTTTTATTTTGTTTGTTTGTTCAGTGATTGTGAGATGTTATGAAAAAACTAAACTAAACTCAATTGAAAAAGTTTAAGATGTCATGTTTTGGAAATTTTCTTGATTTTGGTGAACACCAAATATATTCACAGATTATACACCATGCTCTTGTGAGGAAGGTTCACCAAAGGGACGGTGGCAAAATTTGGTTTATGTTTGGAGATAAAAGGATTAGATTTGGTTTGCCAGAATTCTGTTTGATTTCTGGTTTGAGATGGCAAGGCGAAGAGGTATCTGCATACAATGGTATGAAAAATTTAATGGTGGAGAGGTTTTTCAGGAATGAGACTGTAACACGTAGTAGCATAGGGAAAATATACCGGGGGACAGTTTTTGACGATGACGATAAGGCTGTGAGGATGTTGATTATTCTGTTGGTGTGCAATTTCATACTATCGACTATTTCGGATAACTATGTGGATGGAACATTGATTAACTTTTTATGTTTTGACGATGTTAATAGTTATCCGTGGCGAAAGTGGCATTTGAGCAGAGAAAGTACTCTTTGTCGAATGCTTTGAAGGGACATTTGAAGAAGGGAACAAATGGGAGTTGAATATATAATTTTTATAAAGAGCATTATACTAAATTTTACAAGTTGAATGGACTGTCGTATGTCTTCCGAGTTTTCTTGTTTGAAACCATTCCGACACTTAAAGTTCGGGGTTTCTGTAATGATGAGCATCCGTCGGATGTTCGATTATTTAGATGGAAGGAACCATGAAGGCCCCCAAAAATGACAAGCTGAATGATCTAGTTTTTTGGTCTGGACAGGTATGCAGGTTACTAATAACAATATAGTTGGTTATCTTTATATATAAAGTTGGTTACTAATAACAATATAGTTGGTTACCTTTATATATACAGTTGATTACTGATTATATTTGTTGATTCTTTGTGTATTGTTTTTTTTATTTTACTTGTTCAATGTTTGTTAGATGCTATATTAAACTGTTCTTAATGTTTTTCAGCTTAAGATTCAAAGCTTGATCGATTGAAGAGAATAATTGTTTGGATTTGGGCGGCATTCACTTTTTCAGTGGGAACGATATTGATAGGTATGTGGAAAAAAAATTGAAGGTTGAAGATGTTGGGTTTTCTATTTCTGATGTTAAAGATGTAATTGACATTTGGGGGCTGATACTAGGGATGAAATGCTCTTCACAACTCCTAGAGACGTTGGACTCTTTATAAAGGCACTTGAACTTTGGCTCCGAGGTGCACTTGTCAAGATGCATTGGATGGGAAGTCCCACAGTTGACATTTTTAGCTGAATACAAACAGAAAGTTTTAGACATTGCTATAACTGCGCCCCTTTACTCAAATGAAGTTAAAAAATGTAACTAAAAGTATAATCCTTTCACCATAAAAACACCAAATCCACCATTTGAAGTGATGTTGGAACTGAAATGTCATTTTATAAAGGGAAAATAACCTTACTATATGACACACTCCAGAATTTCAGTAACGATTCAAGTACACACAAAAATGGTCTAAGTGCTTCTATTAACAATTCTAACAAATAGTGATATAAACACTTGCATCCATATTATTATATATTATAAATTCCAGGCACCTATAAAAACTTCCTCTCATGATCACTTGTATATCCAAAAGAAACTGAATCTAAATCACAAGTTGATTAATGTTGTAAGTAGATGTAAGAGTAACAGTTACTCTAGGCTACTGTAGATTAAATTGAGGTTTAGATGATGTAATTTGGGACAATTGAGGATTTTGGGTGTCTAGTAGTTAAGTCGATCATTATTATCCAATTTGTTACTTTAAAAAACTTATTTCTAGTAGTGTTAGTTGGTAATTTGCCTTATACAAGTGGTAAACTCCCAATGCTTTTAGCAGATTGAATATATAGATATTAAAATTTGTGTTATGTTGATTAAGATTATATAACCAACTTACATGCAGGATACTAAAAGCCTCACTAGGCTAAATATGAACCATTCTTATTTTCAATATTCCACCATCTTACCAACATGATTTAGATTGTCCTATAATATGTGCCGTGTCACAGTTGACAAGATAATAATACTTGATCAGCCATTTCTGTAACATAAAGGCGGTAGATGTTTGGAGCACTATGAGAAGAGACAAGCGAAGGGCTCTATGCTCTTCACTCGAGTCTCCAAATTATATCAATTACCAAGCGATACAAAATGTAACCAAATGTGTTGAATATATTCAAGAATGTAAAGGTCCTCTTATTCAACCTTAAGAAAGAACACCTTTTATGCTACAATACTATATTATAAATTCTACAATACATAGCACTGACCGCTTTTACTAGCTTCCATAACTATTGGTTCCAAGTAATCCTACCATTAGTCCAGGTATAATTCCCAAAAACTAGTAGGTGAATATAGGGGTGCTTATCGGTAAAAAATCGAATCGGTACCGAACCGAAAAACTTGGAAAATCAAGAACCGGTACCGATAACCGGTTTTGGTACCGGTTCGGTACAAAGTCGGTACCTAGTTTTTCGGTTATACCACAATAATTAAATTAAAAAAAATTATACTAACAACTTTTTTAAAACTAAGAAATGAGACTTTATCCACATCAGGTATACTTAAATTTGATAATTGATTGTTGATTATACTTGTTTCCCTTTATTTAAAAATTAGTGATTTACTGACAAAATGTATTTTTTTTTAAAAAGAAGGGATTAATATTTAATGAACTAATCCGGCAAAGTGTTGCTTAACTTATATAAACAAATTTTTTTAAAAGAAGGGATTAATATTTAATATTTAACGAACTAATCTGGCAAAGTTAAGGTACCGAAGAGCAGAAAGAAAAAGAAAATGATTTTAATGCAACTACGGTGGGTGGTGGGTAGTAGCTACTTCATTTTGCTTTTAGAAGCTCACCTTGCTGCCCCGGAATAGAATCATTTAGGATGCATCTATACATATTATGATTCCGCACCTTCATTACAATAGAAATCACTTGCTGGTGAATTTTTAGACAACATGTTGGTTATTCGGTTTTTCGGTATTTACTGAATTTAAAATTTTTATTACCGGTACCGAAAAATATAAAAAAATCGAAAAATCGGTACCGAAAAAACCGAAACCGAAAAAAACCAATACCGCCGGAACCGGTTTCAACTGATTCGGTAAAAATTGAAAAAATCAAATTTTTTGAGCACCCCTAGGTGAATTTAATCCAAATACGTACAAGGAGGACGCGTCGGTATGATTCAGTTAGGATATCATATCAAGAAGTTAAACAACTTTATTCTTGTTTTTATTTTTCAATAAATTATAGAATAAATAATTAAAAATGGGAATTGATATTTTTACAAGTGAAAATGTTTGTTCCACAAGGTCCTCCCTCACATGAGAGTGGACCCCACTTATTATTCATGTGAAGAGGACCTTGTGTAACTAATATTTTTACTTGTGAAAATATCAAGTCCCATAAAAATCTAAACTTGTTCTTGACAGAGATTTTCTCCTTTTGGTATTTCTCATATTTGTTGATGACAAATTTTCTGTACGTTAATAATATGCAGTCCCTAATAAATTTTCAGATCCAGCTTATTAGCCAATCAAAATCATCAAAGCAAACTTTAAACCCTATAAAGAACCACAAAAAAAAAAAAACACAACACAACACACAAAATCCTTTCAACTTTTATAATAGGTGACAAAAATGAAAATTTTCACCTAGAATTGCCATGAAAAAACACAATCATTTATAAAACACATCATGTACCAGCAAAATCAAAATCACATTTCATAAACCACATCACTATGTGCAGAAGAAAAGCTTGAAAAGAACAAGTTACAAGATCAAACCTAAATCTTTCATCTTTAAACCCTATAAAGAGCCAAAACAGTTAAAAAGAATAAAATTAAAAAAACTCAACTTTAATAATGGGTCACGAAAATGAAAATTTCAATATATCAAATAAAAATACAATCAGGAAGAGAGATACGTACAGAATAAAGTTAAAATATATCAAATAAAAGGGAGAGAGATACATATAGAATAAAGTTAAAAGAAATTTTACAGAGCTTTGGAGCCGATTTGATTATTGATAGGGTTTGGCAATTGTCGGCACTTATAGGAAGGTAGAGCGGAGCTTACGAGGATATTAGGTGCTGTTAACCTTGGGCCCAATTTATAGAGAGAGTAAGGGGCGGCTTTTGCGATATGTGGGTAGCCGATGAATATTGGTTTCTGAGAGAGGGAAAAGATGCCCTAACCCTAACCCAAAAAAACCCAACCTGCGTCTGACTTTCATTATTTGAAAAGACTGATAAATCAACTTTTGGTACCTGTACTAGGACACGACTTACAATTTGGTACCCGGAGTGAAAAAAATTACAAATTGGTGATTGTACTCGAAAAATGTTGCACTCCGTTAAACAGTAGGGACATGACTTATAATTTGGTACCCGAAGTGAAAATAGTTACGAACTGGTGATTGTACTCGAAAAATATTATCATCTGGTGCTTGTACTTTCCAATTTTTAAATAATCGTTAAAATTGATTGAACGGGAGAGACAAACATACAGAGAGAGAAGCGAAGTCGATGCGAAGAAGATCCTCAATGTTTTGTTCTATCTTTCCTTGCCTCCCACATTAATTCGCACCATTGCTCTACAGTGGCACCGACTTGGAAACTTTGGTGTAATCCATTCATTTTTGTTGCATTAACTACAATCTTCTTTCCCCGATTTCATTTACGTTTCCACTCCAAGACGAGCTCATCCTTTCAATTAAATACTGAAAATCCTTTAATAAATATATGGGAACCAGTAATCAATGGAGAATTGAGACAAGAAGAATGAGAGAAGAAGAATGACAGAATAAGAGAACCCTCATTTTCAAACAGAATAAAGATGAAACCCTACTGTTTAACGGAGTGTAACATTTTTCGAGTACAATCACAGTTGTAACTTTTTTCACTTCGGGTACCAAATTGTAAGTCGTGTCCTTACTGTTTAACGGAGTGTAACATTTTTCGAGTACAATCACCAGTTTGTAACTTTTTTCACTTCGGGTACCAAATTGTAAGTCATGTCCCAGTACATGTACCAAAAGTTGATTTATCCCTTTGAAAAGAGGGGTACTATATAACCAATATACCCAAATCATATTTATTTATTTGTTTGACTTTCTTTTTTTTTCTATCTTTTTTTATTAAAATAAAAAAAATTATGGTCTTAAAATACACATATAGTCTTATTTTTTATATTCACCCAAAAAATCATAATTGAAGGTACTATTATTTGTCAAATTTCTAGTCCGGATCGAATCTATCCAAATAAGATTTTAAACCACAAGTCCAATAGTACATTCTTGGATCATTTTAACTTATCACATGCTCACTCAAAAAGTCATAACTGAATGTATTATTGTTAATTGAAAGTAGTATGGATACAAGTCAATCATGTATGATGATAAAACATATACTTTGTAATCAATCTTATTTATTTATTAATAAAAGAATTATTTATGAAAGGCATTTATTATCAACATGGTGTTGTTTTAATAATATGTGATAAATCCATAATTTTAAGCAATACTTTTAGAATCATGATGAGACCATGCTAATGAGATCTAAATTCTTAGATAACTTAAAACTAAAATGTTCTCAATCGATGGATTACTAAAACGGGGATTAGTGAATCCGGATAGATTGATACATACGTTGCTTGCTCATTAGATGAGAATGATTGATCTCATGATCATTTGTGTGGAGACACTAAAGTAAGTATGTAGGTGCTTATTGGTGAACAAGTTCACTGAACAAGACTCGTTAAGGAATACCTAATGGAGTTTTACTTATCTGTCAATAGGAATTTATGTAGTGATAGTAGTACAAATAATCCTTAGACTTGAGATCATCATAGTATCTTGTATATAATGATTTACACTTTGACTTATTCCTTAAGACCCTTAGGGTATATCAAAGGGTATGCTTAGGTGTAATAAGTTATATATGGAGATAATGAATGATCAATAAATAATCTACCACTTCTAGTAAAAGAAGTGAAATGTCCTATGTTATTTGATAAATGACAACCCAGGAATCCTTGGCCAAGGTGGAATGAAATTAGAAAGTAATTTCTAATTTGCATTCATTAGGAGTTGTGCATTTGAGAATCGAAATATATATAATTAAATGAAATAAGACTTGATAGTAATTCTATGTCTTATATTTAATTGGGACATTGTATGGTGGAAGGATTGAATTGTACGGTAACTATTTACTCAAATGTTCTTTTATGATTAATGTTAAAATTTTTATTATCTGAAAAGTCGTTGATCGCTAGGGAGACTTATCCCTATTGTAAAATTAATATTATTTATTTAAATAAATTAATCATTTAATTTATTTATTTAAATAAGATTAGAATTGTTCTAATTGATTTATTCACATCCGGTTTAATATGGAAAACCTAAAGGGTCACACCATAAAAGGAAGAATAATTATTTAAGAAGTTAATGGCATAATCGTAATAATATATTAAATATATTTAATTTAATCTATGGTGATAGAATAAATTAAATAGCTTAATATTTATTATTTAATATTTTAGAAATATTAAATATAAATTAATAAGAGGAGTCTTATAAATATTATTACAATTATTATTATTTTAATTTCTAAAAGAGTTTAGGAATTAATTTAATATAAGTACTCTCATTTATTCATAATAGGATTAGGAGGAAAAATTAGCTAAATGAGTTTAATTAATTATCCCTAATAAGATTAGGGTGCCATTTAATTAAAAGAGTTTAATTAAATAAATAATACCTTATTTTAATTAAATAGGGTTACTTGATATCTTTATAAGAGGAGTCTTATATCTGATATCAAAGATACGCAATTCTAATAGTTGGAGAGTACGCCTCTTTTTCTATTGAGATAGGAAAAATTAGGGTTTGAGCCAATACACCCTTCTTCTTGAAAATTGTTCTTCCTTGGTGGATCACTTCTATAGGTCATACACTTGGGTGGCTAATATTGATCAAAGGAAGGAATCTACCCGGAGATTCAAAGATATCGCGGAGAAGTAAGAGGTGAACTCGTACCTGTGGAAGCTCGTATCTACAAGGGTATGATTCCATAACTTCTTGTTTTTCGTTTTAATTAATAATATGCATAAAGAATGATCCGGATAATTGGTTTGTGAAAAATTTTAAAATCTTATTTTATTTTGCTTCCGCTATTTTTGCAATTTGATTGCTACTTTGATTTTCAAAAAAACCTAACAGTTAATAACTTAATTCTTTATACACAGACAAAAATTTTCTACATATTTCAGACCTAGTGTTACGATTAGTATATTATATAAAGTAATAAATAAAAACGTATCAAAAGAGAGTGATATTAATGTAAAAACGATATGGGTATACTCCGAAATTAAAAATTTTGAGGGGAAAAGAGGTAAAAGAAAAACGAAACTTATAAAATTATTGAAAATTGTTTAATTATTCAGTATGTTAATTTTAATTTTATTCTTGATGTCACAATTTTTCAAAGTTAAGATAATTAGACTTGTGTCTATAAAGATAATTATTTTCATTTATTTTATTATACTTTTCTTATTTCTTTTGTGTTTTTTTTAAAAGGTCTATATATACTTTGTGTGTTTTATCATTTATCCATTTTTATTTGTTTGAAGTTTCTTAGGGTTCTGTCAGTGTTAACCAATTTGTAACCATCTTTTATCATTAAAATATTATTTTTGTAATTTTTAACATGTATTCACAGTTAAAATTTTTCTACATATTTCATTATGTGTGTATATCACATCAATTGCGACCCATAAGTCTGTGTATATTACTAAGCTGTTGGCGAGAAGGATTAGGCCCTTTTGTTTTGGTAGGGACTAGGGACCAAAAACTTAGAGCATTTACAATAATTTTTTTATTTTTTTTCCTACTTTACAGTGTTATTGGGTCATTCTGTAGGATATGAATTTAATTTTTTCACTATGTACCCAACAAATTCCTTATATTGATTCCTTAAATATTAAATTTTGAAATTTAAAATTTAAAATTTGAAAGTTCCAACAGTTAAATCATGTTTTGAATGTTGTAATTATTTTTTATTTAAAAGTAATTGTTGTTTGAATTTAAAATTTGTAATTATTTTAATTTAAAAATAGATATTGCTAGAAATCAAAATGTGCAACGATCATTATGTGTTTATGAGAACTAAAACAACATTATTTTAATTACAAAATAATAAAATTTATAATTAGTAGTAATATTTTTTTACAAAAATGATCAAAATCAAAATTTGACTGATTTTTAATTTTTTTATAGTTCTCTTTCTTCTCTAAATCATTTGTTTAAAAAATAAAAATGAGTGAATTTGATAAGTATATCCAAATCAGCAATTAAGTGAGATAAGATCCTTTAACCAACATAAAATCGCAATAAATAGGGTGTGAAATGTCATTTTACAGGGAACGCTCTTTTGATTCCCTCATAGGAGTCAAATCATATATAGAGATTAAAATAGAGAATTATATAAGGATAAAGAAACTGTTGGATACTGATTTATTGATATATTCTTCAAATGTGGGGATGGAGAGTCAAATTTGAAAGAAGTAAATATACTAAAAATGCTATTTGGGTCAGGTACAGCCAGATTAGGTGGGGAAAATAAAGTGGGCCGAAGGATAGATTTATAAAATAGTCCGAACTGTTGTTAGGTGATAAGTAAAAATTATTCAACCGGCCCATATTTTTAGAAGGCCTTAAAATCATCTTCATTCGAACATACAATTAACATTTTGTTACAGTACTAAAGAAAGCATGAGGGAAAAAACAGAGACTTGTATAATATAATACTAATGTTATGTATAGGAAAAAATGTATGTACACAGCTGTGTAGTACACAGTCGGCTATGACGACGATTTTTTGGGATATAGCGACGGTTTCACCTGTCGCTATAGCTATTCTGGGCTACGGCGACAGGTGAATTGTCTCCATAGCCCAAAAAACCCGACTGTGTAATACACAGTTGTATATATATACATATAGCCCATATATATATATTGCTTCTTTCTTATAAAACAATGGGCTTGGACCTTTTACGTATTGAGCTACATATTGACCCAACTCAATAAGAATTTCGACTTGGGCTTGAACTTTTGCTCAGGCTTATCATTTCACTTCCAAATAATTTTAAGGTGATATTTTTTTTTAATATTTATTTATTTTTTAAAGAACTTATACTATTACAATTCGGTAATCTTAAGGATACTTTTCAATCTTAAGCGTGTAGAGGAAACTTGGGGAAGGCTGGAAGTAGTGTTCTGAATATATTGAGGGATAAAATCGAATTATGCCCGTTCAAGTAAAGAGAGATCTTACCACTATACATCACTTTTATAAGAAGTTTACGTTTACTATAATGTGAGAATATTCAAAGAAAAATATGGTTAACGATAGTGTGTGTCTGTGTATATATATATATATATATATATATATATATATATATATATATATATATATATATATATATATATATATAGTAAGGATCAAGTGTATATCCCTTATCTTACTCACTCGTGCTCACCCTCTTTTAGGCGACGGTTTCGGTTATACAACCGTCGTCTATACTTTTAGCGACGCTATATGTTGTTCGTCGCTAAAAGTATAGACGATAGTTGTATGACCAAAACCGTCGCCTAAAGGGGGGTGAGCACGGGTGAGTAAGATAAGGGGTATACACTTGATCCGGACCGTATATATATATATATATATATATATATATATATATATATATATATATATATATATATATATGGGGCTATATGCATATATACAACTGTTATGACGACGGTTTTTTAGACTATAACCGTCGTCATAGACCAAAATATCTATAGCGACGATTCAACCGTCATCATAGTCTAAAAAAACTGTCGTCGTAAGCGACTGTGTACTACACAATTGCGCATATATATTTTTCCTATATATATATATATATATATATATATATATATATATATATATATATGAAGCCGTTCTCCAACAGACTGGTCTGTTAACGGATCAGTCTTTAGCGACGGACTATCCGTCGCTAAAGCCAATAACATTGCCTGGATTTAGCGACAGATAGTCCATCATGAAAGGATGGTTCGTTAACGGATCAGTCCGTTCCTGAACCGGCATGCATATATATATATATATATATATATATATATATATATATATATATATATATATATATAAAAGTATATTTCATGGATAAGAATTAAAAGTCGGTGTATTCCTCCTAACACTAGTTCATCAATTTTATATGATATCCAGAATTCCACCATCCCCACGGAGAATGTAAGATTTGGTTCTTTTCCTTTTTAGTACGCGGCCTCAGAGATTTTCAACTAAAAAAATCAAGTAGCTAGGTAGAAAAAATCTTCATTAATTCCGTCAATTTGCCAAATTCTGATTTCATTGGGACTTTTAAGATTTTATAGTTTGATCTACTAATTATAACATGATTATCACATAAAAAGATATATGACGAACAAAATAATTAACTTTACCAAGATTCAACAACAATTGTTCTCTCTTATACTGTATTTGTAACTTTTTTTTAAGGGAAGGGAATGAAAAATAATTAAAATCCTTTGCGAGTTTAGGTGGGGAAGATGAGAGATTTGAAGGTAAAGTTGATTTTATTTTTGGCTCAAAACTTTCCCTCAGAAGTGAGGGATTGAAAAGAATGAGAAAATTAGATATTTATATTACCTAAAGTAACACTTCAAAATAAATTATGTCATTTATTAGGTTAATATGTAAGAATAATATAGTAATAATATAATTTAAAAATAAAAATATTTCCCTTCTCTATTTCTAATAAAAACTCACAAAGGAAAAAACAGTCACAAAATGACTCGGCCATGACTTGTTATACAATTAATTGTATCAAATCAGTTTCCCCACTTCAATTTAATTAAATAACTAGGCAAGTGTACTGGCGCATAAGCATAATTGCATGTGTTTATATTCTATTTCTTGAAATTATTCCATAGATAGAGAAAGAGGAGAAAAGCGTGCTCATATGGGGGATAGAAATTAATGCATATGCACTTTTAAGTATTATATATATATATAGTCCGCTTCTCCAGCGAATTGGAAAGAGCGAACTAAGAATGAACTGGCTATAGCAACGATTTTTTCCGTCACTATAGCATAGAAAGCCGATTTTTTATACTATAGCGACGGAAAAAACTGTCGCTATAGCCTATTCGCTCCCTCCAATTCGCTGGAGAGAATCGGGCACTATAGCATAGAAAGCCGATTTTTTATACTATAGCGACGGAAAAAACCGTCGCTATAGCCGGTTCGCTCACTCCAGTTCGCTGGAAAGAGCCGGGCTATATATATATATATATATATATATATATATATATATATATATATATATATATATATATATAAAATATAATATAATATAAAATGTTAGCCGTTAATTGGAAAAATTTCTTTCTATAGTTGATGAATGCAACCACTTTGTAGAAGTCTAAACCATCTCCTGAATTTTCAATACCAACTAGTTGGTGTCGATACTAGCTTAAATTCTCAAGATGTGCCAAACATAACTTTATGATATTATTGAAAACATAGACACAACATATATATAGTAGTAATTGTATTATTATGCAACTCTCCACTTTAATAATAGAAGATCGTATATCATACAGCCTATGTTTTTTTTTTCTTCTTCTTTATTATTTATTATTATTAGTATATTTTTTTTTGGAAAGAGAGAACCATTTATGTTCTTTCAGGTTGACATTCCAAATTAATTAATGCCCTTCGATCACTAATACATGTTCATTTAACCATGATTGGAAAGCATAGTTAATTTGTCTCCCATTTGGGTTGTTGCGGCTGCTTCATTTCAAACAAGTTGGAAATTTATGGTTTCATGCTTTGTATTTCTTAAAGGTGTATGTTTGAAGCAACTATAATGAACTTTTTGAGGGTCAAAAAGAAGTAAAATGGATTAAAATTAAAGGATTACTTAAAGTTTGTATCATGTATGGCTACTGCCTAAATCTTTTAATTTGTACCAAACCATGTAGTATAATTTCTTAAATATCCTACCTTAGAAAATTAATGTTATTAATTAATAGTATAGTTAAGGGTTAAAACACTTTTGAATTGCATCACAGTTTGATCGGGGAGGTTGCATTTCAAGAACTGTCCTCTACTTAATAGCGTCTAGTACTTGTATCCCTTGCCTATGCACAATGAATCCAAGGAAGAATTTCCTAGCACTTCATCAAATGAAGAAAAATTACAAAACATGTGACAAGAAATTAAAATGTAGGCTATAAAATTGTAATGTTTCTGTGTAATTTACTGATTAGACAAACAATAATACCTGCTGATAATTAGTCAAAACTTAGAATATATAATGGAAGGGATGCAAATGAGTATATATCTAAGAGCCGTTCTAGTTATTGTCATGGTCACCTTATATTTTATTATACATATAAACAAAACTAATTAATGCATAAAAAATCATGTACTAGTTCATATATATGAGACCAAAATCAACTTTTTTATTTATTTATTTATTTATTATTATTATTATTATTATTATTATTATTATTATTATTATTATTATTGTTGTTGTTGTTGTTGAAGAGAATTCTTCATGAACACTCCTTGATTGAGAAAATTGACCATGTATATGTATCTATATCTCCGTCAAGTACACATTGTGAAAGAGACAATCTTCTAATTATAATAATGAAAGTTTGAATTATAAAATTCGTCTATCATACTCGTGGAAGAGACATAAACAAGTTCATGAACTTAATCTATCTCTAATTTTAATCCGTTCTTGTAGCAATCAAATCAAATCATGGTTATAACTTTATAATATATCCAGCAAGCTTCATGCACTTGTTTAAATTAATGCAAGTGTAATGGTATCAAGATTAATCAAACTTCCAACTAGATATTAATAATTTAATTTTGTCATGACATGGATGCCGACGTGGATTTCCATCATACTGATCTGGACCTTCATAGGAAGGCCCCATCACTTCACATCACCAACTGTTTCTGTTAAAATGGTTGAGAGATTGGAAAGAAAAGGAATTAATAAATAAAAAAAGGCGGATGTATTCTATCTTAAACCCAGCTTCCTTTTACCTTTCCACCGATATCATTATTAGCTTGAATATAGAAAGACAAGTGAAGATAAAAAGGAAAGCACGTATACGTGTATATATATATATAAGATTGGACAGATTTAACCAAGAAAGCGAAAAAGGAACAAAATTCATACATTCAATCTTATAGAGAAGATATATATGTTTATAATCGCCACGCACGCCGGAATTGGATGATTTGCCGACCACTGAAACTGTGTAGGGAAAAGAAAGATAATGCTGATATGTTGCTAGTGTTTAGTGATGATTTGGATCATCATGATCGAGTAATTAATGACGAGTAGAGAGTTAATTAAACTCTATTAATGTAGGCAATCATTTGAATGCTTTTTTATAATTTAGCGGAATTGAAACATCCTTAGGATTAACAAAAAGTTGATTCAAATCTTAATTATTATTTAATTTTTCAAATACCATAAAGAATATTCCCCTCAGGTTAATTGGAATCCTATGGGAATCCATGAACTGATTGATAAGGGTTTCTAATCTTTTTTCTTTGTATTCTAAGATATTGATACCATCATATAATTCTCATATAAGTTTGAAATCATATATATCTTGTTACTGTTATTACTTTCTAGTAAGTTTTGTTTTTCAGAATATTAGATGTACGTATATCTTAATTTTTTCAATAAATATAAATTATGTTGTATATATTCATGGTTATCTTTATGTCATGGATAAATCCCACTCAAACTAGTTTAACAATTAATATATGAGCATAGTACGGCATTTTCTCCTCCTAATAGTGCCGGGCAATAAATATATATGAGCAAGGCTATATCTATATTTTACATGATCAACAATTTCAAGATATCTCTCTGATGGATAAAGCATTTTATAATAAAGGCAAAAGAAGATATATAGGATAATTAATAAGAAAAAATAATAATAATATGTTATACAAAGTATACCAGGTATTTTTTGATGAATTTAAAAAAGTATTTCTTTTAGGGGAATATATTATATATTGGAACAATTTTTATTGTGTATTTTATCTCAGCTGGGAGCGGAAATTTTACGACTGATGAGACTTGAGACATACCCAAGAACCCAAAAACATGATTGTTTTGAGGTTCACCAACCCTGCAACTAGCATTTATGTTCATAGTGTTAAATAGTTGTGACTTGGAGATCTTCTCCTAATTCTTTAGTAATAAAGAAAAGAAAAAGAAAAAGAGAAAGAGATTTAATTTCTCTCGCATACGAATATATAATATGTTTATGCCCGAAATTCAGATTTAGCTTCAATAGCTAGGTTACAGATTTATTATTAAGAACAGAAGATTTAATTAGTCTATAGCAAAGTTGTAACATTACAACATTTGATAAATTAATACGTTTTGTTTTTATTGCGAAAAGCTGAGAAGTGGAGACAATAAAGATGTGAAAACCTGTTGCCTTTATGCGAGGTGGTCCTTTAGTGACCCCATAGATTGAATATTCTTTAACTTTTATCATTATAACAGAACAAAATTGACATGAATTTTACTCCCTAGGGTGTAAAATACTGTTCAATTGGAACCACCAAATGCTATGGTTGATGATAATTTTTCCAAGTTACATTTGGCTTCAGAGTTCAGACCTAGAATCTACACCTCGCTTCGAGATATTGACAGTCTTGAATTTAGATATATGACTTATCTAACCGCCAGGATAAACAGTGTCTATGAAGATTTGTATTCTCATGTCCTTTTGCATAGTGAATTTCGGAGAGCCTTTCTTATGCATGGTTTCTTAATTAATTGGGTTTCAACCTAATTTTATATGTCAATTATTTTAGTGTTAGTGTATGTTTTACCTTTGTGTGCTTGATTTCTTAACAAAAGTCTCGTTCAACGGAGAAAAAGGTTCTTATAGCTTGAAAAGTGAATGCTTCAAGTGGTTATCCATTTCTTAATATTGATAAAAAAGAAGTTTAAAAAGGTACATCCTTGTTCCAAGCAGTTTATCCTGGGCAATCCTTTAGAATTGAGTTGTAGTTGTATAACTAGATAATTGCAATTATATTAAAGACCACGCATCCATATGAACTAAACGAAATTAAGTTGTGGCCCTAATCCAAATCCAAGATGCTACATATTAAGTTTATGTTTAGCCCTACTTACACACAGATGTGTGAACATATATATATATATATATATATATATATATATATATATATATGAGAATTAATATGTAACAACCGGTTACCTTGTGTACTGTTTCAACAACCAACTTTATAACCGTAGATCAGTACAATGTAAGGCCACAATTAAAAGCAAGTTACCCCCTGCCGCTACAGGTTGTAGCGGCAGTCACCTGACTCCAAAAACCGCACCTGTAGCGGCAGTCACCTGACTCCAAAAACCGTGCGGTTGTTACTTTATTGTCCCTGTCCATATTTAATGTGAGTCATAATTTTAAAGCCCTTTACCGCTACAGGCTCTGGCGGCAGGGCACTGAATTTTGACTGACTTGACTGCACTGCTGACCGGCTGACAAAGGCACACCCTTTGTTGCTACAAGCTATAGTGGCAGGGTCTCTCCCAAATATAATTCCCCTTATATCAACCAACTGCCGCTACCTCTCCCTCTCCCTCTCCCTCTCCCTCTCCCTCTCATTTTCTCTTTCCCTGCTGCTACAGATCATATTCCCTCCTCTGCCTAAATTAACTTCCATTCAAGCAGCAAAAGAGATACAATAGAGAGAAAGAACAGGAAATTCGCCATCCAATTTTTTCTTGCAGCCGGTTCATCTACAAGTTTTCAGATTCAAGTATTAATTTGGTAAGATTTATTTTCTCAATTTTCAATTAATAAATAAATAAATATTATAATTATTTTTTAAAAATGTATTTATAATAAAATAGAAGTTTAAACTTTTAAGGAAAATTATCAATCATTACTATGTCTACATATATGCATGTGAATTTTTAGAAAATTTTGTGATTTATGTGTTTGGGTAATTATATAACTATGTGGTGAAGTAGTTATTATGATTTTTGACTTATTATTAAATTATTTTGCTTAATAATTGTAATGGAGTATTGTTTTATTATGAATGTTTATTTTGATAAAATATAGTGAGTTATGTGGGATATAATTATGCATATAAGTATTGTGACTAATAATTAATTATTATGAAAACTTTGGAAAATAAAATCATTTAAATTATTTTAAAATGAGGCTTTTTTTGATTAATGGGATATAATTGTGTCATATAGTTATTAAAAAAATATGAAAAACCTTTTATGTTATTTTTTTAGGTACTAGATGGACAGTTGGATTTATGGACCAATTGACCCAAGTGTCCTTTACGACCAACAAAATCATGTGTCAGGTGATGTATATGACGAGAAAGACAGGGGAAGACTACTCTCATCTCAATTAACTGAAAAAAATACGATCAATGGATATTAACAAAAGCTCAAAAAACTCTTCTACAAAAATGTGGGTTTGAGATTTTTAACTATTCGGCAGTTGTACCACAAACTGACATTGGGCACGTGTCCGCCTTGGTGGAGAGATGGCGGCCGGAGACTAATAGTTTTCACCTAAATTGTGGTGAAATTATAATAACTTTAGAGGATGTACACTTCATTCTTGGGTTGTCGGTGGCTGGCAAATCCTTAACTTGTCCCTTGTTTGACACCACTGGCTCATTTTAAAGAATGTTTTGATAGTGAAGTAGCTGTTGAATATCAAGAATGAAAAAATTATTGTGGTTACAGGAGCATTTTAATAATTTTTCTCCTAAAGTAAGTAAGGAAATTGTTGGTCGATGCCTACATTCTTTGGTTGTGTGGGGAAATATTATTCCCCACTAGGAATAAAAATTTTGTTCATCCCAAGTATATGTATTTTATTGCTAACGCTGAAAATTGTGTAACGTATTCTTGGGGTGCAGCTGTGTTAAGGCTATTTGTATAGTTCTTTAGACACTGTCACTAGGAAAGGAGTGAAATATATTAATGGTTGTGTCACACTTTAACAAATTTGGGCATACGAGCATATAATAATTGGAAGGCCTAACCCTTTGCATCAATCACATTTATGGTTACCTAGGGTCCTAGCGTGGGCATACTCAAAAAATCACAGCTACCCTGATAGACGACAAAATCCCCATCATCATTTAAAATTTTACCGATGGGAGTTAGATGTCCAGCCTGAATGACAATTAGTTTGGCACCCTTACATGAGGTGGGATGACAATATGAATGGATTTAATTTTGAATGAAGGTTGTTGGGATCTAGTAGAATCCCCTTGATTGATTTTGATATTGTAGAATTGTAAGAACCCGAATTTTCAGAAAATATTAAAAAAGAATTTAGTAAATAAAATTCTTAAAGTATAAGATGGGTTCGAATGAGTATATATATATATATATATATATATATATATATATATATATATATATATATATATATATATATATGTTACGAGGTAGGTGGTATTGTGCTTCATAAGGTAATATGAGCTATGTAATAAGTGATGTTGTGTTTAATAAATATATTTGATTGTTATATATTTGTTATAAATTGTAGAGATGAATTAGTAAGGAGATGGATAAGATTTATCTATTGGCATTAAATAATTGATGTGAAATTATTTTATAATAGTAGTTGGTGACATTAAATATCTTTGATAATCATCAATTTCTTGAGTATTTGTATGAGTACGTATCAAGTTTAAGGTAGTGTAACCGTACTCTTTAATGGTGGATGTATAGGAGCTGAGTTAAACAATTCATTCAGGGAGCGGAGGTATATACGAATTAGTAACCGATCTAACTCACTGTGAAAACAGTGTAAGACCCCAACTATTTTATAAATAAAATTGAATTTCCTTTAATTATTATTTTGAATAATAAGGTGTTAATTTGATATAATGCTGTGGTTATGGGTGAAATGTACAAATTTTACAAAATAAACAAGTGATTATAAAATATTCATTATTGTCGGGGAATATTCGTTTGGTCGTGGAATATTCTTGCAGTCGGGAAATATTCGTACGATGGCGCAGTCATTTGTGGGCCCCATACCCATAATGGAAAAAGGTCGGATAAAGAAAACGACAAGTTTAAATTTTTATAAATAACGGCGTAATTGTTACCGTTAACACTGTTGGATTACCTGGTGGTTAAAATACAGTAATACGCGTGATTGCACAGTAGCACACGGTATTGTACAATATTTTTGAATTATTGATTCTTACGTAAGAAGGCACTACTCAATAATTGTTACAGTAATTACTGTTCAATATTTTATTTTATTGATTCAATAATTGCTACATTGATATTTTATATTATTGTTGTTTCAATAATTATCACTGCACAGTATCTCCATTATCAGATCAATAATTTATATTATTTGAATAATATTATTAGATAGCATTATTGGCAATGTCTAAGGAAATTCTGTCTAAGGAGAGGTTTGGTCACCTAATTGCGCGCCAATAATGAGAAATCCTTATCGAAAAGCCCCCTCTTTCTTGAGAACGACCTGGTTGTCATAATTGTAATTCTGTAATATTATTCGTGAATAATTAGTTATTGATTTATATGATAAGAAAATATTTATTTTTATGTGAATATAAATGAAGGATTTAATTTTGAGGTGTTTTATCAGTATTTTGTCGGAATGGAGGTATTAAAAATCAAAACAGTGTTCTTATAACTCTATTGCGTGAGTTATAATTTTAATCCGACCGTTAGATCGTTGTGATTTTTGGATATATTACACATATATAAGTTGAGTATATGTCCACAAATTTTGAACCGTTAAAAATTAACGTATGATTTGTTATGATTTTTAAGAGGTATTAAAAATCGTCCGTATGTAGATTTCGGATATTTTCTACTTGGAATTTGAAAAAATTTAAACTTACAAAGTTGTAGAAAATTTGATTTCTATGGAATGGACATAAAATTCGTATTTTTATGATAAAAGGACTATTTATTATGAATTATTGAAGTTTCGGAGATTAAATATTTTTATTAAAATTATGGGTGGGACCCACTCTTGTTTTTTATAAAAACATGTGCTAGAATTTTTTTCAAAGATGATGGGCTGATGGCTTTCCAAGATGGATGGCGTAGAAGAGGAAAATAAATAATATTATTTTATTATTTAGTCTGCTTTGGCGTTCTAGCATTTTCCTATAAATAGGGCGCTTAGTTAGAATTAAAAATCACACTAGAAATAAGTTTTCTCTCTCTATATATTATCGAGCGTATTTTTGTGAGTATTTAGATACTTTGAAAGTTGCTATTCATTGCAAGTTTCATTCGGCTTTACATCCGATATTCCGGTCAGAAATACTATTGTTTTGAGGTAAGGGATGTTATTTTCTTCGTAAATGATATTATTTTCTTCAATATCATTATACCAAAATATTGATATGAATTTTATTGTGAAATATCTACCTTTTTGTGTCGGGGTTACTATTCACGTATACGGTACTATTCACGTATACGACAATATTCACAAATACAGTGCTATTCACCAAAAAATAAAATTTTCTCTTCTTTGTCCCAGCTGTCTAATACGGTTACTATCTAGATTTTAGCCATATTTTGATCTTCATTCTTAAATTTTTCTCCATTATAGTTTATTATGGAGTATTTTTAAACTTGAATTATCTAAAGTACGAATTTCTAATCTTTGTCCTTTTATCTTACTGGATTCATTCTCTAAAATATTTTTCATTATCCTCAGTCCTTAATGATGATACTTGATGAATATCTTTGGCATGTAGCGCAAAGATGAATGATTAACTGATGAGTGATGAATATGACCAACTGGTGATACAAATGAATATCTTTGGCCTGTAGTGAAAAGATGAATATTTGATTCAAGATGTATATTGATTGATGTTACAGGGATAAAATATTGATGATGGACTTTTAAAATCTTAGAAGATAGTAGAATTCATTCTCTACTTGACTCTTCTAATGGATTATTATTTTCGCTGCAGTTGTTGATCTAAAATTTGTTGTCTATTATATTTTATCAGATTTTTCCCTGTTGAAGATTATTGATAATTTGTTGTATATTATCTTAGTCATAATATTCTTTACTAGGCAAGTTGAGCTCACCATTTTCCATTTTGTTCTATTTTTCTTCTCATGAGGTGAGAATATAACAGGAACTAGCCGGAGTATGGAGTGATGGTTCTAGAAAGTTATTTTAGCAGTCCTCACTATTTTTGTAAAATAGTGTATCAATAATTGTAATGAGGACTCCTTTTGAGTTTTAATACTGTCTATTAGACAATATTTGTATATTTGTATTTAAACTCACAGTATATGTGTTGTCGTATTTTGCACGATAATTGTATTAATGAAGTTGTATTTATTTCTGTACCATGTATTTGACGACTCAGAATGGGTGATGTATACCTATTTTGGGGGCGTCACAGTGTAGACGAGACGGAAACTAATTTGTTGGTTGTTTGTGAGAAACAACTCAGTGTACAATATTGAATACTATTAAAGGCTTGACGCGTGCTAGGTTTAGACTTATATACGTGTACGTTATTGACGAGAGAAGGAAATCGATATACCTTTAAGGTGGTTTGAGAATTATCACGTAATTCAATACACGGCAAGAAGCGAAGATGAAAGGAATGTATGTATGTGTTACATTCGAGTTTTGTGTTATTGGTGGTAAGAAAACCGTAAAGGATATGCTATAGTTGGATAAACTAATCAGGGAAATAGAGTTTTAAAACTCGAAGTGTGATTCTTAAATTATTAAGGAAGATAGTAGTCGATGATGTGGAATCAAAGAGGGGATTAATGTTAGACGAGTTAACGCTTAAGGAGGACGTGTAAAAGTATTTAGAAGCGTAAGGTTTCATTGCTGCTAGTGCAAAACTTGTCTGCCTCTGATTTTGGTATGGCGCAGCTGCGCCATTTCCAAGTCTGTGACCAGCGCAGCTGCGCCGGTCTGTAGAAAACTCTGAGTCAGTTTGGGAAATGTGATTACAAGCCATGCATACTAATAACTCTTATAAGGTCATGAATGGTTACTAAGTGTTCATTTGGTTAGCAAAACACGACTTGAATAAAGGTTTAGATTAATTAACCCAGATTAAATATTGGTTAATTAAGCGATATTATAGAATATTATATTCTATTAATTAGAGGAATGCGTAATAATTATCGAAAAGAAATGATTAATATTAATTAATTATTGTGTGGGTTGAAAGTACCCAACTAAATGATATTTAGCCCAATTAAAATATTAATGTGGGTATAATCATTAAATAATATTACTATGTGTAATATGGAAAATGTGAGCGGTAGTAATATATAATGCCTATGGCGTAAGAATACGTGAAGTGTGACGTTTAATTGGGACTAATGATATAAGGTACCAAGTGGTACAGTGAAATCATATGTAGTGATAATACAAAAATAATTAAATATATGTGTATTCTAAAAACTGGGTAGGAGATTAAATGTTTGAATAAACATTAATATTAAATAAGGTTATAATGTGGTTATGTGAGTAGTAGAAATAATTATGGAACTACTCGGACAATAATGCCTAACTGTGTTGTTTTAATGCGTGTATTTAATGTACATGGGCTATATGATATGAATACATCATGAAATGTGTATGTGACAATATGTATGTGGGCATATATTAAAATAATATACCATGAACATATTTTAAACTATTATTTTAATAAAATATACCGGTGTGATAAAATGTATATGGATTATATGTATGTTACATTTCCATATCACATCTACTACCTTGAAATATTAATTATGTAAATTATATTGTGACATTATGTTATAACCCATGTATGGATGATATATTTATACAATATAACCTAAGAATAGGGTTTGTGTATAAGTGTATAACCTATGTTTTACAAGATTGCTCAGATTTTTCTCTCTTGTCCCAAAATGAGTGTCACCAAGTATAATGAATAGTAGCTAAAAACTAAATCACGTATTCTCCAAAAAGGCTAAATCCTAGGTGATCATCGCTAGCTAAGCAGTTGGTATGGAGTTGTTAAACCACTCCTCATTAACCTATGTATCTTTCCATCACACCATGGGCTCCAAGATTGTGTAATGACAATGCCTAGTCCATGCTCTTTCTATAAATACAAGTTTGATTTCAGTTTTTGGGTTGCTTGAAACTTGTCTAGTAATTCTAAGTGTAGAGTATAAGTTGTTGAGCTACTATAGAAGTATACTCATAGTGTAGGAGGTCCAATTCAAGCTCAAGAAGGTATAATTTCTAATTATGTTCTTGAAATGGGTCTTGTTTAGTTCTTGAAATTTCTTGAATTTTTATGTCAAGCATGATGAATTAGCATGTTATAATGTATTTAAGAAGTTTACTTACATGTATGAACACTTTAGTAATGGTTTGGAACATGTTTGAATCAAGGGAAATGAAGTTGGGTAGCACTCTGCAAAATAGAGTCTGTTACTGCTTCTGATTCTGGTATGGCGCAGCTGCGCCCTATTTATACTAGGGTACAGCGCAGCTGCGTCGTACCTCAGAATCAGTTGCTGGTTTTTTTTATGCTGTGTGTTGTGCAATTGGTGTTATGACCTAAATATATATATCTAAAAGGGGGAATAACATGAGATATAAAGATTTCTTGTGTAATATGAAGTGATCAACAAGATTTAGTAAGAGATTTGTAATGAAAACTTAAAGTTTTGAAAACAAATTTGGAAGTAATACATGTTCTACGAATTCTGAACTTAGTAGTTCATATACATGACTGATTTCACACATAAATGAGCATGACATATGATTCATAGTTCCTTTATTCATGTCCACTGTATTAGGATTTGTGTTAATGAAGTTTTTAAGAAAAAGCTTAGTATAGTGAGCTAACATGCATGACTACTACATGATTTATATTCTGACCTTACGAGCATGTTAACATGACTTGACTACATATGAATAGAGCCTTTAAGTTGTCTTGTATGTGTTGAGTGGCATTGTTCAAGTATACAATGGTATCAAAAGCAAACTTGAACATATCTTCAAAATCTAGTTGCATCACATGGATATCTAGATTCTAAAGGATTTATAAGTCATGTTATGTCTATAATATCCCTATATATGATTTATATGTGCTATATTGCATAATTTATGATAAAATGATTTCAAAGACAACCTCGAGCATGTTTTCGAACTTAAGTTGCATTACATATGAGTATTTAGATTTTAAAGGCTTGAGATGCCATGTTATGTTTCATTATGTCTCTAAACATAAGTCTTATATGTTAAACATAATGGAAGTAAACCAAGCATGAGGTTAAAGCATGTTTTAAAGTGTTAAACAATGCTAGCTATGAGTAAAAGATATGAATATGAATGAGCATGTGTAGTACAGATTATGTGACCTCTTTATGAGAAAATAAAGCTAATTAGTACACCTAGTGATTTCATAACCCTATTTGGTTTTGATTTCGTGAAAATCCTAAACTAAGATTGAACTTGAAGTAGTCATACAAGTATGTAAAGACCTCTAACGTGTATGCATGTTAAGTATAAGTGTATAGGTGTGTTAAAGTTTGGACTGAAACCAGGAATACAAAAGCCCAACCTTGGACTAGCCAGGGGACAGCGCAGCTGCGCCGTCCCTAAGCCTAGACAGGGCGCAGCTGCGCCATCCTGCAGTCATGAATAGTTTCTATTTTTGAACTAAAGTTCGAGGCATGCTTATACGATTACTTTAAATTACGATATATGACTAACATGCTATGTAAGGTGTGGGAAACATGCTAGGTGAAAGAGATGAATGATAATTAGGACTTTTAAATGTTAAAGTCCAAAGTAATGTTTTCAAGATATAAAGCAACGATACGTTGTTTGAATTCGTAATCTGATTTGTGCTATGAAAATATAGTATAGGTGATGTTGTATGAAGTTACGACTAAATTAGACGTTATGTGTACGTTTGAACTTACCTATATGAGTGTTAAATGTGTCGAACACATAGCGAGTCAAAGAGTGTGATAGATATGTATGGATGTTGATGTAAAGTACGAGTGGTTAAGGTATACCTATACGTACCTAGCTATTCCGAGAATATGATGAAAAAGTGAAATGTAGGTTTACGAACCTAGTTAGGAATAATGTAACATTATTATTACATTGAGAGTGTATGAATATATGACTGATGGATATGAATCCATGATTATATAACTGTGTAGGAATACACGAAGTGCAGATAAGCTTTAAGCAGTAAGTCGTAGTTGATAAACTACGAATCAGGCAAGTCTTTCAGTTCCTATTTGTTATATGAATTCGATAACTGTTAGTTGAGTTATATTCTGTCATGAGAATGTTGATGTATATATATGAATTGCATATGAGATATGTATGAAAGTATTAAAGTTGATCTTTGATGATATGCTTGTGATATAAACTTATATGCATGTTATATGAGAAATAACATGCGTAGTAAATACTAATGGATTATGAATGCATGAACTGAATATGCTATTATATGCTATGTGCTGCATGAAAACTGTTAGAATTGCTGGGTTGTCGAGCTCACCCTTGCAAATAACCACTTTTGCAGGTTAAGGACTCACGGTAAAGATTTTGTGCTTCTTGGTTGACAAAGTAGATAGTTTCGCAACGAAGGATACTATTTAGATTATTACTTGAACCATGTTTAGGTTCTAAGAGTGTACTTGATATATACTTACGATCTTTAATACTTGTTGTATTGTAAGGATGTATTAGTTAATACATAGAGGATATTGAATCAAGATGTAAAATCTTATACAGTAATTCCAATAGACTGAATCATATTATATAGTTGATTCAAGAATTGTAATTTGTTCAAAGTTATGAAATCAATAAAAGATTTTATTCAAAGGTGATTGTTCAAAGTTATGAAGCTGTATTCTAGAATGATATTTGAAATACAGGAGATGAGCAATGGAGAAATTATGATGACAGGAAAGATGGAATCTGAAATAGAAGCAAGGTATTCTCAACTCTATGAAATACCAGGTACGTAAATTTCGGGGACGAAATTTCATAAGGAGGGGAGATTGTAAGACTCCGAATTTTATGAAATAAAAGTATTCAATTTTTCTTATAATTACTATTCAGTAAATGGTTAAATTGATAAAAGTTTAAAGTTATGAGTGAAATATGATTTTTTTCAAAATAAGCAAGTGGTTATAAAATAATCATTGTTGTCGGGGAATATTCGTTTGGTCGTGGAATATTGTTTCTGTCGGGGAATATTCGTACGACGGCGCAGCTATTTGTGGGCCCCATAACGAATAACTGTCGGGTGAAGAAAACGACAAATTTGAGTTTTTACAAATAACGGTGTAGTTGTTACCGTTAACACTGTTGGAATACCCGGTGGTTAAAATACAGTAATACGCGTTATTGCACAGTAGCACACGGTATTGCACAGTATTTTTAAAATTATTGATTCTTACGTAAGAAGGCACTACTCAATAATTGTTACAGTAATTACTGTTCAATATTTTATTTTATTGATTCAATAATTGCTACGTTGAAATTTTGTATTATTGTTGTTCAATAATTATTGCTGCACAGTATTTCCCATTATCAGATCAATAATTCAAATTATTTGAATAGTATTATTAGATAGCATTATTGGCAATGTCTAGAAAGTTCTGTCTAAGGAGAGGTTTGGTCATCTAATTGCGCGCCAGTAAGGAGAAATCCTTATTGAAAAGCCCCCTCTTTCCTGGGAACGGCCTGGTTGTCATAAATGTGATTCTGTAATATTATTTGTGAATAATTAATTATTGATTCATATGATAAGGAAATATTTATTTTATGTGGATATAAATGAGGGATATATTTTTGTGGTTAAAAATGAAGGAGTTAATGTTGAGATTTTTATCCGTATTTTTGTCGGAATGGAGGTATTAAAAATCAGGGTTTTAGAGATATTTTGCGGGGGTTATAATTTTTAATCCGACCGTTGGATCGTGGTAATTTTTGGATATGTTATACATATATAAGTTGAGTATATGTCCACAAATTTTGAACCGTTAAAAATGAACGTATGATTTGTTATGAATTTTACGAGATGACTGGTTCAGAAATTGTTGAATTTTTGGAGTTTATCATTTTGGTGGAAAATTCTAGAATTGGTGGGCTCCACTTGTGGTTGGTGAAGAAATGTGCTGAATTATATTTCAAATGTGGTGGGTGGGAATAGTAGCAGGTAAAGCCATTAGGTTGCAGGTCAAACCTACCAAAATTTTCCTATAAATAGAGGGCTAAGTTAGAATTGAAAATCACACCAGAAACATAAGCTTTCTCTCTTTCTCTCTCTATATTATGAAGCATATTTTGTGAGATTTTAGATACTTGGTGAGTTGCTATTCATCAGTGCAAGTTTCCTTCAGCATCATATCCGATATTCAGTCAGAAGTACTGCTCTTTTGAGGTAAGGGATTGTAAGGGATATTAAGGGATTTTAAGGGTTGTTATGTTTTTCAGTTTCGTAATTTTTCTGACCTTCAAAAATTCTGGAAAAATTTGAAATGATATTTTGATGAGTTTTCTTGATTGTGTCCAAAAATGGTGATTTTTGGATGTATAGATTGAGAGTTATGAATTTTATGAGAAAAGACTATTTTAAAAGTAACTGCTTATAATTCCTTGTGGTTAACTCCAAAATTGATGAAATTTTTATTGGGAGTACATGTATATGATAGAAGTATACTTTGTAAATTTCAGAATTTTTAGACAAAAGTACAATTTTTGATAAATGTCTAAATATTCGGCTATTTTGGCCATATGAAAAATAGTAAATGACTTTTAAAAATTTTGAGAAAAATATATGTTCACTATGGGACTATATTATGCTAAATTCCAGAAAAGAAATATTTTTGGAACTGATTTGGTATTTTTCATGAAAATGGACAAGTTATGAGAAAATAAATTAAATATGTTATGTGAAGTAAGAAAATTAGAAAATAGGATTTTATGGCTTGAGAATCCTATATGAGGTATATGCAGATTTTTGATGAGGGTTTTGGCTATTGATGATGAAATCTTAAGAGTTGACATTTTATGATGATTAAATGCATTAATTAGTAAAGTGTAAACAATTTAAATAAATTGTTTATAAGCTTAAGAAATGTTATTCTTTCAATATCATTATACTGAAATATTGGTATAGATTTTATTGTGGAATTTCTACCTTTTTGAGTCGAGGTTACTATTCACGAGTTACTATTCATGAGTTACTATTCACGAGTTACTATTCATGAGTTACTATTCACGAGTTACTATTCACGACAAAATTGGTTCTTTTTCTAACCAAATTATAGTTGATTTATGAATATTACTCTTGAGATTAAATCTATATGTTGATTATATTGATTTTATTATCATATATAACATTTTTATAACCCTGATGTTGAATTTCTCTTTCACTGGAGTGTAAAGATGGGTAGATTATTGGTATGATCATGACTAGGGTTCTCTTTGGCCTGTAGTGCAAAGTTGAATTGTTGACTGGTATGATCATGACCATTAAATTTATAATTGAATATCTTTAGCTTAAGTGCAAAGGTGAAATGATCAACATGGTTATAATTATTGTTTATATAAATTCTGAAATGATTATATATTTCTTTGAGATATTAATATCTTTGGCCTGTAGTGCAAAGATGAAATATTGATGAATATCTTTGGCCTGTAGTGCAAAGATGAATTGTTTTTGGCCTGTAGTGCAAAGATGAATTGTTGATGAATATCTTTGGCCCGTAGTGCAAAGATGATATGTTGTTGAATATCTTTGGCCAGTAGTGCAAAGATGAACAGATGTTGAGATAAACATGACCAACTGGTGATACAAATGAATATCTTTGGCCGTAGTGCAAAGATGAAGTTATTAGTATGATTATGAACAGGTGTGATTTGGTGTAACCATGATCTTTGATGTTTCAGGTAAAGACAGGTGATGAAAATTATCTTCGTATTGGATGTGAAATTTAGAATCACAATTATGATTATGAATTATTCATGTGATTGTGGAAAGGAACTGTTGATTGATGTTACAGGGATAAAACATTGTTGGTGGACTTTTAACATGGAGAAGATAATAGACTTTATGGTCTATTTGACTCTTCTAATGGATTGCTCGTTCCGCTGCAACTATGGTTGAAATTTTTATCATTTACCATATGTTCTAAATCTCTGATTTATTATTGATGGAGGCTATTGATAATTTAATTATCTTTAGTCAAGATATTCTTTACTGAGCTAGTTGTGCTCACCCTTTTGCTTCACAATTCCTTTCAGGTAATAAGAGTGTAGCTGGGTCGAGCGAGGGTAACAGGAAAATAGAACGGTGGTCTCTAGCTGTGGAGGTTCTCCCGAAGCAGTATAGAAAAGTTCATTTAGTAGTTATATTTGGTGAATCATCTAGGGTGAAGCGAACCCAACGTTGGAAGGATGTTTTGCCACTATCATAAAAGATGTCTAACGACACACAACCTCGTGTCATCATAAGACATGGATGTGCTCATTCACTTGCTGAATATATCTACGAGCACTTCCTATATAATCTTGGTGTTTGTTTGAAGTATAATTCTCAATTAGAGACAGTGGAGATAATGATAAGTCAAGAGAAGACTCACCATTGGGAAGAATATGATAGTAATCTTCTCGTTTTTCTTTGGGGTCTATTGGGTCAACCAAGGATAATTCTGTGGCCATATGATATCTATCATAACCTAGAAGCATGGCCTCCCATGTACGAAGGTTTCCTTGAGCACTTCCCAAATATTCTAATTTCTAAAACAGTTTTTGACTATACCTTTATGTAAGGTGTTATTGTGAGGTGATGTTCACGGTTGGAACATGAGTCACGTTTGGTATATATTTGTATCCAAACTCACATCATATGTGTTGTTGTATTTTGCACGATAATTGTTGTAATAAAGTTGTAGTTGTTTTCTGTACCATGTATTTGACGACTCAGAATGGGTTGGATGGAATGGACCTATTTTGGGGTTGTCACATAATATGCCAAGTACACAATAAGTGATAAGTAGAAGGGAGTATACCTTAGCACTAGCATTACTCATGGCTTTGTCTTGGTCAGTGATGATGGTTACAGGTGTCTTGTAGTCCATGGTTTCGAGTCATGTCTCTAATACTCAAAAGAAAGTGTCCTCTGTCTCATCCCTTAACAATGGAAATCCAAACAATATAGACTGAAAATGGTGGTTGAACCTGGTAAATGGAACAAACAACATGTCATACTTATTTGTCATGTACGTACTGTCAAATGTCACAACATATACGAAACGTTGATACATAAACCTTGATCGGGAATCAACCCACAAAATGCATGCTATGTAATTTGTTTCATCTGGTTTGACACGATAAAAAATTTTATTCGAACTTCCGGATCCAAGTTTTTTTAAATAATTTACAGCAGCTAGTGCATCATTTTCATCTGCAGAATCACGCCTTAAATCTCTCACCACATTCTGAACATTAACATTAGAAAAAGGAACATTTTTTAACCCGCCACTCATTGTGCTCAAAATGTTCATCATCCTACTAGGTCCAATACCAGACTTATTTAAAGTGTCAATTAATTTTCTTGCAACCGGAGTAATATTTCTATTTGTCTCAATCAAATCTACCTTGGTAGGGGTCACTAGGTGATGATTGTGCTCTAATTCAATAGTAGAAATACACCAATTGTCTTCTTTCTTATTATGAACAACATATATTCTAGCTTTGCATAATGTGCATCCAATAGAGTCTCGCTGCGTAGTTATTTTATTACTACCATATTCATCATCAGACAAACTCTTCACAAAAGTTGGTGTACCGACTTTTTTTATAAACATATGATAAGTAGGTTTTATACCTACTTATTGGATATCAACTTGCTAGAATTATGCTTAAACTCAAGCATTTTTAGTGTGTTTGTTTACTTTTTATCATTGTTTTATAGGTTGCATCAAGGAAACTAATAAGGCATGGCAATGGCATGGAAGTGGAAAAACATGGTGAGCTTGTGCTAGAATGAGGAATGAAGCTGAGCAAGTGCATGTGAGGAGGGCATCTGAGTGAGTAAAGTGAAGGTTGAAGAAGTCAAGTGAAGGTAAATGAAGTAGGAATCAGCAGCAGTGAAGTAGCAATGCACCAGCAGCAAGATGGCAGCAGACTGCAGAAAAACCCATCCGCGCAGCCGCGCCAGAGTTACATTCGAGAAGTCCAGCATGGCGCGCCTACGCCCTAATTGCTATACGGACCCGTGCGGCCGCGCTAATTAAGGCTCTAAAAATTTGACTTTTTCATTTTAAGTCTGCTGTAGCGATATTACTTAAAGAAGGTGTATTTGCTAGTTACGAGACATCATTATTATCAGTTATATTTTCCATTTTAGGGTTTCATAGAGCTAAAGAAATTTCATAGCTTTCTACTACTACTCTTACTTTTCTTTTTAGATCTAGTAGCTTTTGATTATAGAAGTTTATTTTGGTTTTGATTATGGATCTGAACTGAGTTGAAAGCATATTCTGGACAAAGTTTAATCAGATTTGCTTTCTTTATTCTCTTTACTCTCTTTGTTTACATTGTATCTTCTCATGCTTGGTTTATATCCCATAATGGTTGTTGATTCAGAGATGAACTAACCACCATTATGGGATTCTAATGAAACTTATTGTGTAGTTCAGATTTATATGCCTTGTAGTTATGCTTGATTGCTTATATTTGGATTGTCTAACTTGGTTGTGCTTAATGCTTAGATGCTTGATCACCATCTACCCTAATAATGTGTATGGAATTGAAAGAGGAAATATAAGTACAGATCTGACCTTGTTAGCATATGTTCATGAAATTTACATGTGATAGATTTTGTGATTCGTAGTCCGGATAGACATATACCGGCTTACCATGTGCAATCGTTGATAGAGCTTGCACTTAAATTGATATTACTTGTAATTCACATAGACATATAGTGGGTTAGGTAATATTGATGTTCATATGAATTATATCTATTTGTGGATTTTATGTGATATGAACATGGTGTATTGAAAAATAGTCATGTTTCACTTTCGTGCTCTCGACTAGTAGTCCATAGTAATTAATCAAGTTTAACAAGAGGTGTGTAATCTAGATAAACAGTAAGTGACATTAGGATCCCATACATTTCCAATTTGAATTTCTTTGTTTGTTAATTAGTCAATTTGTGTTGATAATCATATTAGTTTTTAATTCACCTTTTTTTCGATTGTTTAAGCAGCTAGAAATAGCTATAAAGTTGTTGCATGATATATTAGGAATAATTGCCTTTCTCCATGGGAACGATACTTAACTTATTCTATATTACTTGTTCACTGTGTATACTTGCACGTGTGTGTTTGTTTTGTTAAACTCGAAACAAGCCAACAAGTTTTTGGCGCCGTTGCCGAGGATAGGTTTTTATTTTTATTACTGTCGTCATCAACTTAAGTTAAATTTGTCTGACTTGAACAATTCTTATCTTATCTCATTTCTATTTTTCCTTTATTTGCGTTTCAGGTACTTGCGGTTAGTATATGCACACTCGATCCTCAAAGTTTGAGTTGATACCTAGGCAGGATAATATCAATGGTAAAGTTTCGAGAGCGAGTGCACGTAATTCTAACACACAAGAGAACACTGAAACATCAACAAAAATGGCAAAAGAACACAGGGAAGAACACAGGGCTTTAAGAGACTATTCTATGCCAAAAATAAATGAGCTACATTCTAGCTTAGTCAGGCCAGCAATAGCAGCGAACACCTTCGAGATTAAATCGGGAACAATACAGATGTTACATAATTTGGTTCAGTTTGGGGGTGCTGCTACTGATGATCCTAACGAGCACTAGTTGAGTTTTATTGAGATTTGTGACACATTCAAGTACAATGGTGTGCCAGACGATGTAGTGCGGCTCAGACTGTTTCCTTTAGCCTTGAGAGACAAGGCAAGGAGTTGGCTTCATTCATTGCCATCAGAGTCAATAACCACGTGGGAGGATTTAGCACAAAAATTTCTAGCCAAATTATTTCCTATGGCTAAAACAGTGAAGATCAGGACTGCTATATCTCAGTTTAAGCATCAACAGGGAGAGTCGTTGTATGAGGCCTGGGAACGTTATAAAGAGATGCTAAGAAAATGCCCTCACCACGGGATGCCGGACTTGATGGTGATTAATACTTTCTATAATGGTTTGGGGTGGCAATCTAGGCCAATCATTGATGCCGCTGCAGGAGGAGCTTTGTGGGCTAAGAGCTATGAAGAAGTTTATGAACTTATTGAGACCATTGTGGCAAATGACTTTCAGAATCCTACAGCCAGAATGCGAGGTGGATGCCATCACAGCGTTATCAGCCCAAATGGCAGCAATGACAAAGAAAATTGACTCTTTGGCTGAAAACAAAGTTAAGCAAGTTGCCTACGTCTGTGAGATATGTACAGGGTCACACCAAACAGAACAATGTGCTATCACTGTAGAGTCGGTACAGTTCGTCAGCAACTATCAAAAGCCATAGAATCAGTTTCAGAACTTCTACCATCCCAACAACAGAAATCATCACAATTTCAGTTGGAAAAACAATCAAAATGTTCAACAACACCAACCACAACAACAATATCAACCACATCAATCTCATCAGTAGTATGCACCTAAGCCTCCCTACCCTCTTGGATTTTAACAACAACAACACCAACATCATCCACCTCCTGCCCCTCAATTGGAAAAGAAGTCTGAGATGGAAGAAATGATGTTGAAATACATGGCAAATACAGAAATGATGATAAAGAGCTAAGCGGTGGCTATTAAGAATTTGGAGACTAAAATGGACCAGATGGCTAGCTTGTTGAACAATAGACCGAATGGATCTCTACTAAGTAATACTGAAGCAAATCTAAGAAGGGAAGGAAAGGAACAATGTCAGGCCATTACATTGAGATCAGGGAAACAAGACTGCAGAGTTGGATCCTGGCGCGCCCGCGCCCAATAGTGAAGAGACCCTGGCGCGCCCACGCCAAGGTGCAGTGGTTTCTGAGCAGAGCTTATCTGATGGAGGTGCTGAGCATCGAGTAGTTGAGACAAAACATAAGGAGTTAGCTGAGAAAGCCACAGCCACACCACCACTAGTATACCCCCCTATTCCTTACCCACAGAGACTTCAGAAACAAAGAGAAGATAAACAGTTTGCTAAGTTCTTAGAGGTCTTTAAGAAACTGCAAATCAGCATACCTTTCGCAGAGGCTTTGGAAAAAATGTCAAGCTATGCAAAGTTTATGAAAGGCATTCTATCAAGGAAGAAGAAACTAGAGGATTATGAAACAGTTGCTTTGATAGAAGAGTGCAGTGCAGTGTTGCAGCGTAAACTACCTCCAAAGCTCAAAGATCCTAGCAGTTTCACAATACCTTGCTCCATTGGAAAGCTTTCTTTCAACAAATGCTTATGTGAGTTGGGGGCAAGTATAAACTTGATGCCTCTATCGGTATTCACACAGTTGGGATTACCGACTCCAAAGCCGACAAATATATCATTGCAGCTTATAGATAGATCCATCACATACCCGAGAGGTATTGTAGAAGATGTTTTGGTGAAAGTAGACAAGTTTATCTTCCTAACTGACTTCATTATTTTGGACTATGAAGATGACAGAGACATACCGATCATCCTTGGGAGACCTTTTCTAGCTACTGGGCGGACACTCATAGATGTACAGAAAAGAGAACTGACCATGAGAGTCCAAGACCAAGAGGTCATATTTAATGTCTTTAAAGCTATGAAGTTTCCCACTGACGAAGAAGAGTGTTTCCGGGTCGATGTAATCGACATAGTATTAAATGAAGAGGCTGGAAATTTGATTGACATTGAGCCATTAGAGAGTGATATACTGGGAGAATCTGATATGAAGGATACTGAGGTTGTAGAGTATGTACAAATTCTGGACACAACACCACATATGTGAAAATTCAAGATTTCCATTGAACCACTTAGACTTACTGGGGAGACATCAGATCGACTCAAGCCTTCTCTTGAGATGCCTCCCAACCTTGACCTTAAACCTTTTCCAAATCATTTCAGGTACGTATTTTTTAGTGAATCTTCAAAGTCGCCTGTTATAATTACTGCTGCACTAACGTCTTGTTAAGAAGATAAATTGTTGAGAGTGTTGCGAGAGTTTAAATCAGCTATTGGATGGACTATAGCAGACATTAAAGGGATTAGCCCTTCATTTTACATGCACAAAATCCTTCTGGAAGATGATAGTAAGCCATCTGTAGAGCAGCAAAGGAGATTGAACCCTATCATGAAAGAGGTTGTCAAGAAGGAGATCTTAAAGCGGTTAGATGCCGGAATCATTTATCCTATTTTAGAAAGCTCTTGGGTGAGCCCGGTGCAGTGCGTTCTGAAGAAAGGGGGGCATGACAGTGGTATCTAATGAAAACAATGAACTAATACCTACCAGAACAGTTACGAGTTGGAGGGTCTGCATGGACTACCGCAGACTAAACAAAGCTACGAGGAAAGATCATTTCCCTTTTCCTTTTATTGATCAAATGCTGGATAGGTTAGCAGGACATGATTAATACTACCTCCTGGATGGTTACTCGGGGTACAACCAAATAGTCATAGCCTCGAAAGACCAAAAGAAGACTACCTTCACTTGTCCATATGGTACATTTGTTTTCAGAATGATGTCTTTCGGTTTATGTAATGCCCCGACTACATTCCAGAGGTGCATGATGGCCATTTTCTCTGATATGGTTGAGCAAAACGTGGAAGTCTTCATGGATGATTTCTCGGTCTTTGGAGACTCTTTTGACTTATGTTTGGAGAATTTGGTGATGGTGCAGAAAATGTGTGTTGAAACTAATCTAGTACTGAATTGGGAAAAGTGCCATTTTATGGTACAAGAAGGCATCATTTTGGGGCATAAAGTTTCAAAGAAAGGGTTAGAGGTGTATATTGTGTGCCATTCTGAAATAAAAAGGAAGCATCACCGGATCAGAACTTCAACTTGAACTTGAGAGTGAAAGTGGACAACATCAACCAAAAGAAAATGAGATTTGAAATGATAGGGAAAAAAATTCGAGAGGAAACCAAGCTATCTGAGATCTGTGAAATGAAAGGTTGGAGAGATAATTCGACAACGGAGGAAGTAAGCAAGGGGTTTTAAAACAAATGCTGGATGCCGCTACAGCCACTAGCGACGGGGAAAAAATAATTTAGTCGACAAAAAAATCCATTTTAAAGGCTGTCATAAAAGTTGGTAAAAGCTTAGCATGGAAATTGGTGAAATAGTGGGGCCTTGCTGCCAAGGGATATCATTTTCTTTCATATTTTTCTCCATTTGTGGTACAAATTTATTATTTGTTTCCATAACCTTATCGTTAAATGGTGAAAATTCCTGAAATTAGTAGAATATCCTTAATAGTTTGCCCTTCATCTAATATCATTTCATTGAAATATTGGTATGAACTTTTTTTATTAAATTTTAATATTTTCATTTAGGATACTATTCACTTGGGAAGCTATTCATTCAGGGTACTATTCACTATAAAATTGGTTTCTTTTCTGTCCAAATTATTTTTGATACAGAAATTTCATTCTTGAATTTTAGTACACAATTAGTTATCATGTTGACAATTTGGACATTCTTGAACTCTTGATAAATTGAATTATAAATATTTTATATTTATCCTTGATCTCACTTGATTCATTCTTTATATCATTGTCATCATCCTCATACTTAAATTTGTGATGGAAAGTCATCTTTGACCCGTAGTGCATATATGAACTGTTGATTGGTATGATTATGACTAAGAATTGTGTATTCGTATAATCACGACATTTACTGTTACAAGCAAAGGTTTATGCATGATGAATGCTAGGCAATAAATAAATCATATTTTTAGTAATATAAGGTATTAAATTAGTTTTTTAACAACTCAACCGTAACTGATTACGGTCAAAGCGTATAAACTCATTAGGGTCTTACCAGGTTGCTATTCGGATCAGGTATTTAGGTCAATTTCAGGCGAAAATTGAATTTAGAGAGGGGACATTGTGTGAAATTAATTATTTTATATAATAGATGTGTAAGTTCAATTAGTTTAGATGTCGAATTATGATAAAAGTGGAATTTGGTGTAACAAAAATGTATTTTGCCCTATATATTTTGAGCTTAATCCATAGAAATGGAGTACTAATTTTATATAATTAACAAACTAATCGAAGCTAGTTTTGACGCAAAACGGAATATGCAAAGAGTTTACCAGTGTAAGCTCTTAAAACATAAACTGGAATCCTCAAGGAAAACAGTACAATATCAATTGTAAAAAATAAATTATTAATTAACTGTTCAAACCCTAAACCCCACAAGCCGGATTTTATAGTTAAAGAATCCTTATAACGATGGAAATAAACTTCTAATAGGTAACTAATTAATATGGTAACAAAGACCTAATAGGAAACAATTTAATTACGTAATATTATAAAGATTTGTTTCCAACTAAGACACTATTACCTTAAACGAATTTTACCTAAACTAGAAATAATTAAAATACTATAACCAATCCAGCTTTCCTGAGCCATGACGTTATTTTCGAATAAGTTCCAATCTCCCAAAGTTTTGACGCCATTTTCAAACCCGAAGACCTCTTCCAAAGCTGATCGAACTCAGCTCTGCGGGAACAGCTTCTGTTTTTCGGGAATTATGGTAGGGGTGTAAATAAATGGAATCTCAGTGAACACTTTCATGCTCAGATTCGACTCGACTCGAGAAAATTGAGCTCGAATTCAACTCGGATTCGATAAGGGATTTATATTTTTGTGCCAGATTCGACCCGGATCATTACTCGGACATATACTCGACTCGTAAGTACTCGACTCGTTTACAAAGCGAGTTACTCATGAGCCTTCAAATCGAGTTTCGAATATGAACCATTTCACTTAAAACTGAACCATTACATACTAAATTGGTTACTTAACTAATATTTATATATAAAACTTTTTCACTTTTATTTATGTATTGAAATTATAAAGAATGTAATATAAATTGACATTCAATTTATTGATTTATTCAAGTACAAGTTTACACAATTTCATACTACACTTTATAAATTATAAAGATTGATACAAATATCACATATTTAGCTTAATCAGACCAATATTTGAATATGATCCATCGAGTAGGTATCGAGTATGGTTCAAGAAAAAATAAAATACTCGAACCCTAATATGAGCGAACACTGGTATGCTCGAATTCGACTCGTGTATCGTTAAACAGAAAACGAGTATGGATCAACTTCGAATTTGAGCTTTAGATCATATTTTTGAGCCGATTTCGAGTCAAGTACCGAACTACTTAACTCAACTTATACCCTTAAATTATGATCGTTTCTTCGAATCAGACCTCCTTTTCTATTTTCTATCTAACTCTTCCTTAAATTCTAAAGTTAGTTGTCTTACATCAAATTTGGTAGAGGTCGAAATAGAAGGAATATCCATATCGATAAAGAGGTAAAGGAGGAGGAAAAGAAGAAAGAGTCAGGTCAGGTGGGGTGGGGTGGTGTGGTGTGGGTTGTGGTGTGGGGTAGCGTGGGGTGAGCACTAGCAGAGAATGATAAAGACTCACCGATGGAGCTATCTCATGGAGCTTTCTCATCTTATATATATATATATATATATATATATATATATATATATATATATATCAGATTATACTTTAAAGTGGTCTAGCCAGGACCATGCCATGCCATGCGTCGCGATTTGATTTTGAGATATCGTTCTCCACAGCTCAAATCCAACCCAAAGAAGCTTCGAGGTATCTATGTAGGTGTCAGTTAATTCCAAGTGCCGGCAGTTATGTTGGTTACTTGTCAAATTATTTGTTGCTATTACTATTACTACATATAGATGCTTCGTCATGCTATTGATCATTTCAAATCAGTCTCGATTTTGAAAGTAATTGATTGCCGTCTTAGATTTTGATTAAATTTGAATTAGACTATTTCTAAAGTTTGGATTGGTCTACTATATTTAATTTTCTTAGTTTAAAACTTAAAGAGTGTACTAAAGAATGTTCGTGAGACCATTTTTCATAGGTGATTGTAATAGTGGCTAGAATCCGATAGATATGAATTAGCATATATGAACTCCTATTTCCTATTTTGCAAGGTATGATTCACTTTTTAATTAGTCAGGCCGGTTTAATAAAGTTCATAGAGCTAGTATTATTACTAGTAGACAACTCTCACCCATTGTTTACATAAATGTTACTATATTGATTTCACCAACAGGATTACATTTATAAAATTTACAAATTTTAAAATTATATTTTTGTTTAATATTAACAATTAATTTTTTTTGAGTGTTTAGTTTAATTAGCAGTACTAATGAGATGATATAAATATAATGATAAATTTGAGAATATTTTGTCATTTTGTACTAATATTTAAAAATATTAAATTGATAAATAAGCCTCTTTTTTTATAGAAAGAAAGAAGTAAATTTATATTATATATCATTTATTAAGATTAATGTTAGGCAACTAAACAAAAACTGCACCGATTGTATAGTAGAATCCATTACTATTTTGTAGACTCTTTTCTACTTTTCTAGAATTATTCATCTTATATAAGGTGTTAAAATGTAAATTTGTAAATTCAACTCTTTTTTTTCTGAACTCGTTTTGTTCTCTATAATAACACTCCATTGATCAGTCCCATTATTTTCCTTGTTCTCTTTTCTTTTGGCAGTCTCACTAGCTATCATGTCAGTTTGATATATCAATCAATATCAAATACTGTACAGGAATACAAGACGTATCAACATTAATAACAATAATAATAATAATAATAATAATAATAAGATAAGATAGAAACGAACTGTAAGATAAACCCTACAAAAGTTTGTTTAATAATAATAATTATAATAATAATAAAAAGATAAGATAGAAACGAACTGTAAGATAAACCCTACAAAAGTTTGTTTAATTTTAACACAATTTTCATCAAATAATATGCAAGGGAGAGGGAGTAGAATAAGGGCCATTACCCTTACTTCCATTCAATGAACAATGATATCTTCTAGTGTAATATCCTAACTACTCATTTCGTTTTTAATTATTTGACGTTTTAAATTTTTTTATTTATTTTTAATTATTTGACGTTTGTTTAAATCTAAAAAAATTAATGATAATTTTTTTAAAAAATTACCTCTCATTACTCTGCTTATTTTTTTGATACTTTAAACTCTTTCTTTCTCCTTATCCCAACAAAAGATTTAAGAATATTATAGACAATTGAGTACTATATTTAACGCTTTTCAATCATTATCTTAATTCGTGTGTTCACCTCTAAAATGTCAAATAATTAAGGACGGAGAGAGTACTAAATTTAGGGAAAGATGATGACGTGCGCGCGTATTTGGATAAAAAGTGAGCAGCATTTATATCATATCTAGTCACGACGTAACGAAATTCTCTCTCTGTGTTTTAACCATTTAAAAATTAGAATGAATCTGAACCGTACTTGTGTTTTTGTGCCCAAATTAATTAGAATGAATTTAAACTGTTTTTGTGTTTTTTTGCCCAAATTTATTTAAATTAGGTTTTATCTTATTATTATAAATGTATATTGGATAGTAATATACAGAATTAATGTATAAATATGTATGGTCGACTACTTTTGTTTTGTTTCCAAAATTAGAAACTTGTGCCTTCAATCATTATTTTGGGATATTTGGTCCCAAGCACTAATATACATATTCCCACCCCACGCACTAACTAATGGGAAATAAACCAAGACCAATCCAACAACAGTACTGGATTCTCTAACTCCATCTCCTGTCCCCGGCACCTTGCTGTAAACCATTTTTCTCTTTCTTTTCTTCTTATTCTTCTCCTTTTGGGAATTAATTAAGACCAAATGCATTAATTTAAATAAAGAGATATGCAAGTGCTCAACTTCAAGCTAATTAATTAAAGGCTCCCCAGTCCCCATATATGCAATATTTTTCAGCTTCTTAATACTCAAATTAAAGGCTCCCATATATTTTTCTATTATTATTGAGATCATTGGACAATTAATGATGATTTTGTTTTGTTAAATAAAAGTACATTCAGGAGAAAGTCGAATATTGCTCAGAATTAACCAGCCACGACTTACAGACACTTCAAGTAAGAGGGAAAGAAATAGTTACAAAGTTGGCCGGCTCTCTAGTCAAATCCCAAGTACATGTCAAACTGTGGCCCGACACCTAAAGTTGGCTCAATTGCATGCGCGTTAGGGACAGTTGTCATCAAAGTTACAGATATGAAATATATTATGAACGGGTCAATTTCACGTAATCTATATGAATTTATATGAGTCTAATTTTAAACTAGTAATAATGTGAAATTTGACAAAACTAATCTGTTCATTTGAATTTTAACTTATTTATTTTTGTTTCTAATTTATTAGTGGCAAGTAATCTACAGCTAGCCACCATTTTTGAGTTTGCACCATCGTACCAACAAATATTTATCTAAATGACCCTTAAAATTGAATTTCAAACATATGACTTGAAATTCATTTTATCATTCAATTCATCACGGTAATATTTTCACTTTTTAGTGTTGAAAGTGATATTATAATAAAACTCTACAATAAGCAATGATCAAAATTTACATACTTGCATTGAAGTATTATTTTTAACGTTGAAAATATTATTTATTTAATTAAATTAAGATTAGTAATAACATTTTCAGCCTAATTTAGTATACAATTTTTAATTACAGTGATATAGTGACATTCACTGCAAACATTGCGATGAAAATATGAAAAAGCTACTGCATGTGTGACATGCATCCCATCCCATCTGTTGGGAATGTCAATCAACTGGGGCAATCTCTGATTTGTGTTGAGTTGGTGTTGGGCTAAGCTAAGCTGAAATATTCCAAAGCTCACATTTTTCAAGGGACAGATAGATGTCTTTTGAGTTTTGACCAGTACTTGTCTATTGACTCTCTCATAATTTTGCTCACACTCTTATTATTAATTATTCTGTGTCTTTTTTGGTCTTGGCTACTGTGATCAATCTTCCTTGGCCATCAAGTTGGAGTAGTATAGTACTACTTTTATTTGCAGCCAGCCAAAGCTAAACTAGCTACTTTGATAAGGGTGCTATAATACTGTTCAAGTGTGTTCACCTGGATTTGTCCATTAACTAGTACAATTATATATATAGAGATATGTTCAGCCTTTGGACTCTACAAGTACAGTCTACGACTGCCATGAAGAGAGTTATATTAAGATGCAAGATCATAATGCACAAACCCAATATAATATGAAGTTTTAATATGAAGTTTATATATATATATATATATATATATATATATATATATATATAGGGGAATGATCCATAACATCTATATACTATGGAATAAAAAGTGGCATATAGCATCCATACCGTCCGTTTCACATATCAGTGGCTGAGATTAGAACTGGGTATACGTCGTCCGCTAGTGGCTGAGATTAAAACTGGGTATACGCCGTCCGCTAGTAATATTAGCGGACGTGGTAAATATGATTTCTGGACGTTTATGCCCATGTATAGTCAAGACAAATTGAAAAAGTAACAATGGTCCGCTAGTAATACTAGCGGATGGATAAAAAGATTAAATGTCTGCTTACTTGTATGAAAAAAGATTGCTAGTCCTTGCTATCACGTGTTTTTAGTTTCCATAATATTAATATCGTCAAAGGACAAGGAGTGTCAGTCTTTGCAGGTAGGCAAGTATTCAACTCTTTATTCAACCCAGCAAATGTTGTTGGTTCGAACCTAGTGATATTATATCCCTAAACGATGTGATTTGTACGTCTAGGATGGAATAAGTTACCACCATAAGATAGCGCCTGTTATCACATAACAAAATTGGGAATGTGTTCCCACAATGTTTTACTCAACGCTTTCACTAATTATGAGGTTTTGTCTAAGCCTGAAGTAGTTGGAGAAAATTACATCCTGAAATGTTCACTACAAACCAATATAATCTTATAGTTTTATACTTGGTTTTGTGTCAAAAAGAGAATAGTTAGGGAAAGCTTGATGAATTAGTTAGTTCATTTTCCACCACTTAATTAGTTCATTTTCTGGTTGTTGTGATTTGGCTAGGTGCTGACTTTGTGGGAGTTAAAAAACATTCATTGCCCAACCTCCACTCGGAACTGTTTGGCTCTGAAGACAATGGTTACAAAGTGGCACCTCCCTGGAATTGCTAGTTTGCTGAGAAATTCTCCTAACCTTGAGATGTTGACAATACATACATATTGAAGAGGGCGCATGGGTTATTCCTCCCGTAGGTTCAATATAACCTAAGATGCATGTTGTTTCCTTACATTTTATCTGACTATTTTAATATTCTTTGTTATTCTTAGATTGACGAACTAAGGGTTGGAATATCTAGAATTCACGACGACAACTACTGGAATGATGAAACATGGCTCAAGTCGTTTGATGAAACAGTGTCAATTACTGGAATTCTCTAGAAAGTTGTCAACTTGCCGAAAATCGTCTCCTAGTGCTATGATTGCGTTAAATTCAGTAATATAGTGTACTCGTAACCGGTGTATGTAAGACCCTAAATTTTATGAAATAAAAGTATTTAATTTTTTCTTATAATTATAATTCAGTAAATGGTTAAATTGATAAAAAGTTAAAGTTATGGGTGAAATGTGAAATTTTTTCAAAATAAACAAGTGGTTATAAAATAATCATTGTTGTCGGAGAATATTAGTTGGTCGTGAAATATTCTTTCTATCGGGGAATATTCGTACGACGGCGCAGCTATTTGTGGGCCCCATAACGAATAACTGTCGGATGAAGATAACGACAAAAATTGAGTTTTTATAATTAACGGCGTAGTTGTTACCATTAACACTGTTGGAATACCTGGTGGTTAAAATACAGTAATACGCGTTGTTACACAGTAGCACACCGATTGCACAGTATTTTTGAAATTATTGATTCTTACGTAAGAAGGCACTACTCAATAATTGTTACAGTAATTACTGTTCAATATTTTATTTTATTGATTCAATAATTGCTACGTTGAAATTTTATATTATTGTTGTTCAATAATTGTCACTGTACAGTATTTCCCATTATCAGATCAATAATTCATGTTATTTGAATAATATTATTAGATAACATTATTGGCAATGTCTAGAAAGTTCTGTCTAAGGAGAGGTTTGGTCACCTAATTGCGCGTCAGTAAGGAGAAATTCTTATTGGAAAGCCCCTTCTTTCTTGGGAACGGTCTGGTTGTCATAAATGTGATTATGTAATATTATTTGTAAATAATTAATTATTGATTCATATGATAAGGAAATATTTATTTTATGTGGATATAAATGAGGGATATATTTTTGTGGTTAAAAATGAAGGAGTTAATGTTGAGGTTTTTATCAGTATTTTTGTCGGAATGGAGGTATTTAAAATTAGGATGTTTGAGATATTTGCGGGGGTTATAATTTTTAATCCGACCGTTGGATCGTGGTAATTTTTGGATATGTTATACATATATAAGTTGAGTATATGTCCACAAATTTTGAACCGTTAAAAATGAACGTATGATTTATTATGAATTTTACGAGATGACTGGTTCAGAAATTGTTGAATTTTTGGAGTTAATCATTTTGGTGAAAAATTCTAGAATTAGTGGGCCCCACTCTTGGTTGGTGAAGAAATGTGCTGAGATTTTTATTCAAATGTGGTGGGTGGGAATAGTAGCAGATAAAGCCATCAGGTTATAGGTTAAGTCTGCTTCGGCGTGCTAACATTTTCCTATAAATAGAGGGCTAAATTAGAATTGAAAATCACACCAGAATTCATAAGTTTTATGTCTTTCTCTGTCTAGATTATTGAGTGTATTTTGTGAGTATTTAGATACTCTGTGAATTTCTATTCATCAGTGTAAGTTTGCTTCACCCTTATACCGATCAGAAGTACTGCTCTTTTGAGGTAAGGGATAGTAAGGGATTTTAAATTATTTATAAATTTAAGAATTGTTATTCTTTCAATATCATTATACTAAAATATTGGTATCATAACAACCTTTAAAATCCCTTACTATCCCTTACCTCAAAAGAACAGTACTTCTGATCGGTATAAGGCTGAAGGAAACTTGCACTGATGAATAGAAACTCATAGAGTATCTAAATACTCATAAAATATACTCAATAATCTAGAGAGAGAAAGAGAGAAAACTTATGAATTCTGGTGTGATTTTCAATTTTAACTTAGCCCTCTATTTATAGGAAAATATTAGCACGCCGAAGCAGACTTAACCTGCAACCTGATGGCCTTACCTGCTACTATTCCCACCCACCATATTTGAATTAAAATCTCAGCACATTTCTTCACCAACCAAGAGTGAGGCCCACCAATTCTAGAATTTTCCACCAAAATGATTAACTCCGAAAATTCAACAATTTTTGAACCAGTCATCTCGTAAAATTCATAATAAATCTTACGTTCATTTTTAATGGTTCAAAATTTGTGGACATATACTCAACTTATATATGTATAACATATCCAAAAATTACCACGATCCAACGGTCGGATTAAAAATTATAACCCCCGTAAAAAATCTCAAAAACTCTAATTTTTAATACCTCCATTCCGACAAAAATACTGATAAAAACCTCAACATTAACTCCTTCATTTTTAACCACAATAATATATCCTTCATTTATATCCACATAAAATAAATATTTCCTTATCATATGAATCAATAATTAATTATTCACAAATAATATTACAGAATCACATTTATGACAACCAGGCCGTTCCCAGGAAAGAGGGGGCTTTCCAATAAGAATTTCTCCTTACTGGGGCGTAATTAGGTGACCAAACCTCTCCTTAGACAGAACTTTCTAGACATTGCCAATAATGTTATCTAATAATATTATTCAAATAACATGAATTATTGATCTGATAATGGGAAATACTGTACAGTGACAATTATTGAACAACAATAATATAAAATTTTAATGTAACAATTATTAAGTCAATAAAATAAAATATTGAACAGTAATTACTCTAACAATTATTGAGTAGTGTCTTCTTACGTAAGAATCAATAATTTCAAAAATACTGTACAATCGGTGTGCTACTGTGTAACAACGCGTATTACTGTATTTTAACCACCGGATATTCCAACAGTGTTAACGGTAACAACTACGCCGTTAATTATAAAAACTCAATTTTTGTCGTTATCTTCATCCGACAGTTATTCGTTATGGGGCCCACAAATAGCTGCGCCGTCGTACGAATATTCCCCGATATAAAGAATATTTCACGACCAACGAATATTCCCCGACAACAATGATTATTTTATAATCACTTGTTTATTTTGAAAAATTTTCACATTTCACCCATAACATTAACTTTTTATCAATTTAACCATTTACTGAATTGTAATTATAAGAAAAAATTGAATACTTTTATTTCATAAAATTCGGGGTCTTACACATATCATTATTTCTACTGTCTCTAATTGAGAATTATACTTCAAACAAACACCAAGATTATATAGGTAGTGCTCGTATATATACTAAGCAAGTGGATGAGCACATCCTTGTCTTATGATGACACGAGTTTGTATGTCGTTAGACATCTTGTATGATAGTGGCAAACCACCCTTCCAACGTTGGGTACACCTTACCCTATTGGATTCACCAAATAAAACTACTAAATGAACTTTTCTATACTGCTTCGGGAGAACATCCACAGCAAGAGACCACCGTTCTATTTTCCCGTTACCATCGCTCGACCCAGCTACACTCTTATTACCTGAAAGAATTTTGAAGCAAAAGGGTGAGCATAACTAGCTCAGTAAAGAATATCATGATTAAAGATAATTAAATTATCAATAGCCTTCATCAATAATAAATCAGAGATTTAGAACATATGGTAAATGATAAAAATTTCAACCATAGTTGCAGCGGAACGAGCAATCCATTTGAAGAGTCAAATAGACTATAAAGTCTATTATCTTCTCCATGTTAAAAATCCACCAATAATATTTTATCCCTGTAACATCAATCAATAATTCTGGTCCACAATCATATGAATAACTCATAATCATAACTGTAGTTCTAAATTCTTCTTCTCATCCAGGACGAAGATAATTTTTATCACCTGAAACATCAAAGATCATGGTTACACCAAATCACATTTCCTGTTTGTAATCATACTAATAACTTCATCTTTGCACTACGGCCAAAGATATTCATTTGTATCATCAGTTGGTCATGTTTATCTCAACATCTGTTCATCTTTGCACTACTGGCCAAAGATATTCAACAACATGTCATCTTTGTACTACGGGCCAAAGATATTCATCAACAATTCATCTTTGCACTACAGGCCAAAGATATTCATCAATATTTCATCTTTGCACTACAGGCCAAAGATATTCCTCAAAAGTTCATATTTGCACTACGGCCAAATATATTAGTATCTCAAAGAAATATATAATCATTTATATAAACAATAATTATAACCATGTTGATCATTTCACCTTTGCACTTAAGCTGAAGATATTCAATTATAAATTTAATGGTCATGATCATACTAGTCAATAATTCAACTTTGCACTACTGGCCAAAGAGAACCCAAAGTCATGATCATACCAATAATTTACCCATCTTTACACTCAAGTGAAAGAGAATTTCAACATTAGGGTTATAAAAATGATATATATGATAATAAAAACAATATGATCAACATATAGATTTAATCTCAAGAGTAATATTCATAAATCAACTATAATTTGGTTAGAAAAAGGAAACTAATTTTATCGTGAATAGTAACTCGTGAATAGTAACCCCGACATAAAAAGGTAGAAATTCCACAATAAAATACATACCAAATGTGACTCATGTTCCAACTGTGGACATCACCTCACAATGACACCTTACATAAAGGTATAGTCAAAAACTATTTTAGAAATTAGAATCTTTGGGAAGTGCTCAATGTGACGCCCCCAAAATTAGGTATACATCACCCATCTTGAGTCGTCAGATACATAGTACAGAATACAAATACAACTTAATAATACAACTGTCGTGTACAATACGACAAAACATAAACTGTGAGTTTGAATACAAATATTATCTTCTAGAGAGTATTCATACTCAAAAGGAGTCCTCATTACATTTATTAACACACCATTACATAGAATAGTGAGGACTACTAACTAATACTATCATTCGGACCATCACTCCGTACCCCGACTTGTCCCAGCTACGTTCTCATTTCCTGAAGAGAACAGTGAAAGAAAGGGTGAGCTCAACTAGCCCAGTAAGAAATATTATGACTAAGATAATGCAGAATAAATTATCATTAGCCTTCAACAATGTTAAACTGATAAAATATAATAGACATCAAGTTTAACAGTAGCGGAACAAGCAAACCATTAAAAGAGTCAAGTAGAAAATAAACTCTACTATCTTTTATGATTTAAAAAGTTTTTCAACACTGTAATCGCTGAGACTCAGCTTAATAAAATAATCCACATCATCGAATCACCCCTGCACTACGGCCAAGGATATTCGTGTATTCATTAATGGTCATGATCATGCCAACAACTGTCCATCAATGCACTACGGGCCAATGAGGACTTTTACCACATCATTTGTAACATTACGGTCATGATTATACCGAATAATCCCTGGTCATAATCATACCAAGTCCATCTATGCACTACAGGCCACAGATGACTTTCAACATTTTATAAACATGAGGATGATGACAATGATATAAGAATTCAATAAAACAAGTTCAAGAATTAATTTATCCAGGAATTAACAACGTCCAAATTGTCAACATGATACTGTATTGTGGAGTAAAATTCAAGAATGCTTAGAAGAATATTTTCTTGAAAAGATACTGGATGAAACGCAACTATCAAGGATATTCCACAAATTTCATGGAGTATAGAAATCAAAACTTAACCAACTGAGTACAATAAAGAATGGAATAACAAAAGAAATCACCATGCATGCGATAGACCGCACAGACAGGTTATTCCAATAGAATAATAAATAATGGAACCAGGTCCGGCGTAAACGCACAGACAGGATATTCCGACAGAATAATAAATAATGGAACCAGGTCCGGTGTAAAACACACAGACAGGATATTCCAACAGAATAATAATAAAACGGAACCAGGTCCGGTGTAAAACACACAGACAGGATGTTCCAACAGAATAATAAACGGAACCAGGTCCGGTGTAAAACACACAGACAGGATGTTCCAACAGAATAATAGAAGAATGTCACCAAGTATAGGGTAGACCGCGTATACTGGTTATTCCAACAGAATAATAACAAATGGAATAACAGAAGTTCTCTTCATGAATATAAAAGAAATAATATTCCCTACCTTAAAAGAACTGGATATTGGAAAAGTGATGTAGCAGAATACTTTTATTCTCTCTCTCTTATTCTCTCTATACTTTCTCTCTCTATAACTTGAATGAATTCGTGAAAAATAATGAAGCCCTAGGCCTCTATTTATAGAAAAACTGAGGGTGGCTCTTGGTCTTAACGAAGGGTCAAATGACTCTTGGTCTTAACGAAGGGTCAAATGACTCTTGGTAATATTGAAGGGACAACTACTATTGACGAAAGTAATTACTATTGACCAAGGTAAATACTATTGCCGAAGGTAATTACTATTGACCAAGGTAAATACTATTGACCAAGGTAAATACTATTGACGAAGGTAATTACTATTGACCAAGGTAAATACTATTGACGAAGGTAATTACTATTGACTAAGGTAAATACTATTGACGACGGTAATTACTATTGACGACGGTAATTACTATTGACGACGGTAATTACTATTGACGAAGAGACTCTTAGATGATGACATATGGCCCCCCATAAAATAACCAAACTTACCACAACGTCTCAATAATATAACATATTATACAGATGATACTATGACAATAATTTAAGAGATATGATGCAGCAATTACTGTAGCAATAATTGAGTATAGCTGAGTGACTTCTCACGTAAGCATCAATAATCAATACCGTGTGCTACTATGCAACCACGCGTATTACTGTACTTTTACTACCGAGTAGTTCAACAGTTTTAACGGTTTTAACGGTAACACCTCAGCTGTTATTTTTATAGAAAGATAATTCTGTCGTTTTCTCAATCCGACAATAATTTCGTTGTGGGGTCCACCAATGATTGTGCCGTCGTACGAATATTCCCCGACAAAAAGAATATTCTCCGACCAAACGAATATTTTATAACAACTTGCTTACTTTGCAAAATTTATAAATATTACCCACAACTATAACATTATATCAAATTAACTCCATAATATTCAAAAATGATATTTATAGAAAATTCATCTTTATTTATAAAAAATTGGGGTCTTACACTCAAGGAAACCTTCGTACATGGGAGGCCATGCGTCTAGGTTATGATAGATATCATATGGCCACAGAATTATCCTTGGTTGACCCAATAGACCCCAAAGAAAAACGAGAAGATTACTATCATATTCTTCCTAATGGTGAGTCTTCTCTTGACATATCATTATCTCTATTGTCTCTAATTGAGAATTATACTTCAAACAAACACCAATATTATATAGGTAGTGCTCGTATATATACTCAGCAAGTGGATGAGCACATCCTTGTCTTATGATGACACGAGTTTGTATGTCGTTAGACATCTTGTATGATAGTGGCAAACCACCCTTCCAACGTTGGGTACACCTTACCCTATTGGATTCACCAAATAAAACTACTAAATAAAATTTTCTATACTGCTTCGGGAGAACATCCACAGCTAGAGACCACCGTTCTATTTTCCCGTTACCCTCGCTCGACCCAGCTACACTCTTATTACCTGAAAGGAATTTTGAAGCAAAAGGGTGAGCACAACTAGCTCAGTAAAGAATATCATGACTAAAGATAATTAAATTATCAATAGCCTTCATCAATAATAAATCAGAGATTTAGAACATATGGTAAATGATAAAAATTTCAACCATAGTTGCAGCAGAACGAGCAATCCATTAGAAGAGTCAAATAGACTATAAAGTCTATTATCTTCTCCATGTTAAAAATCCACCAACAATATTTTATCCCTGTAACATCAATCAACAATTCTGATCCACAATCATATGAATAACTCATAATCATAACTGTAGTTCTAAATTCTTCTTCTCATCCAGGACGAAGATAATTTTCATCACCTGAAACATCAAAGATCATGGTTACACCAAATTATATTTCCTGTTTGTAATCATACTAATAACTTCATCTTTGCACTACAGCCAAAGATATTCATTTGTATCACCAGTTGGTCATGTTTATCTCAACATCTGTTCATCTTTGCACTACTGGCCAAAGATATTCAACAACATGTCATCTTTGCACTACGGGCCAAAGATATTCATCAACAATTCATCTTTGCACTACAGGTCAAAGATATTCATCAATATTTCATCTTTGCACTACAGGCCAAAGATATTCCTCAACAGTTCATATTTGCACTACAGCCAAATATATTCATCAACAGTTCATATTTGCACTACAGGCCAAATATATTAATATCTCAAAGAAATATATAATCATTTATATAAACAATAATTATAACCATGTTGATCATTTCACCTTTGCACTTAAGCTGAAGATATTCAATTATAAATTTAATGGTCATGATCATACTAGTCAATAATTCAACTTTGCACTACTGGCCAAAGAGAACCCAAAGTCATGATCATACCAATAATCTACCCATCTTTACACTCAAATGAAAGAGAATTTCAACATTAGGGTTATAAAAATGATATATATGATAATAAAAATAATATGATCAACATATAGATTTAATCTCAAGAGTAATATTCATAAATCAACTATAATTTGGTTAGAAAAAGGAAACCAATTTTATTGTGAATAGTAACTCGTGAATAGTAACTCATGAATAGTAACTCGTGAATACTAACTCATGAATAGTAATTCGTGAATAGTAACTCGTGAATAGTAACTCATGAATAGTAACCCCGACACAAAAAGGTAGAAATTCCACAATAAAATACATACCAATATTTCGGTATAATGATATTGAAAGAATAATATTTCTTAAGCTTATAAATAATTTATTTTAATTGTTTACACTTTACTAAATAATGTATTTAATCATTCTAAAATGTCAAACTCATAAGATTTTATCACCAATAACCAAAACCCTCATCAAAAATCTGCATATACCTCATATAGGATTCTCAAGTCATAAAATCCTATTTTCCAATTTTCTTACTTCACAAAATATATTTAATTCATTTACTCATAACTAGACTATTTTCATGAAAAATACCAAATCAGTTCCAAAAATATTTCTTTTCTGGGATTTAACAGAATATAGTCCCATATTAAACATATATTTTTCTCAGAATTTTTAAAAGTCATTTACTATTTTTCATATGGCCAAAACAGCCGAATATTTAGACATTTATCAAAAATTGTACTTTTGTCCAAAAATTCTAAAATTTACAGAGTATACTTCTATCATATACATGTACTCCCAATAAAAATTTTATCAATTTTGGAGTTAACCACAAGGAATTATAAGCGATTACTTTTAAAATAGTCTTTTCTCATAAAATTTATAACTCTCAATCTATAGATCCAAAAATTACCATTTTTAGACACAATCAAGAAAACTTATCAAAATATCATTTCAAATTTTTTTAAAATTTTTGAAGGTCAGAAAAATTACGAAACTAGAAAATATAACAACCTTTAAAATCCCTTACTATCCCTTACCTCAAAAGTGCAGTATTTCTGACTGGAATGCAAAGCTGAATGAAAATTGCACTAAATAGCAACTCTCAAAGTATCTAAATACTCACAAAATATGCTTCATAATAGAGAGAGAGAAAGAGAGAAATCTTATGTTTCTGGTGTAATTTTCAATTCTAACTTAGCCCTCTATTTATAAGAAAATATTAGCACGCCGAAGCAGACTTAACCTGTAACCTGATGGCTTTACCTGCTACTATTTCCACCCACCACATTTGAATAAAAATCTCAGCACATTTCTTCACCAACCAAGAGTGGGGCCCACCAATTCTAGAATTTTCCACCAAAATGATTAACTCCGAAAATTCAACAATTTCTGAACCAGTCATCTCGTAAAATTCATAACAAATCATACGTTCATTTTTAACGGTTCAAAATTTGTGGACATATACTCAACTTATATATGTATAACATATCCAAATATTACCACGATCCAACGGTCGGATTAAAAATTATAACCCTCGTAAAATATCTTAAAAACCCTAATTTGATTTTCAATATCTCCGTTCCGACAAAAATACAGATAAAACACCTCAACATTAACTCCCTCATTTTTAACCACAAAAATATATCCCTCATTTATATCCACATTAAAAATGTGATTCTGTAAATGAGGGATATATTTTTGTGGTTAAAAATGAGGGAGTTAATGTTGAGGTGTTTTATCTGTATTTTTGTCGGAACGGAGATATTGAAAATCAAATTAGGGTTTTTAAGATATTTTACGAGGGTTATAATTTTTAATCCGACCGTTGGATCGTGGTAATATTTGGATATGTTATACATATATAAGTTGAGTATATGTTCACAAATTTTGAACCGTTAAAAATGAACGTATGATTTGTTATGAATTTTACGAGATGACTGGTTTAGAAATTGTTGAATTTTCAGAGTTAATTATTTTAGTGGAAAATTCTAGAATTGGTGGGCCCCACTCTTGGTTGGTGAAGAAATGTGCTGAGATTTTTATTCAAATGTGGTGGGTGGGAATAGTAGCAGGTAAAACCATCAGGTCTAGTTATGAGTAAATGAATTAAATATGTTTTGTGAAGTAAGAAAATTGGAAAATAAGATTTTATGACTTGAGAATCCTATATGAGGTATATGCAGATTTTTAATGAGGGTTTTGGTTATTGGTGATAAAATCTTATGAGTTTGACATTTTAGAATGATTAAATGCATTATTTAGTAAAGTGTAAACAATTAAAATAAATTATTTATAAGCTTAAGAACTATTATTCTTTCAATATCATTATACCGAAATATTGGTATGTATTTTATTATGGAATTTCTACCTTTTTGTGTCGGGGTTACTATTCATGAGTTACTATTCACGAGTTACTATTCACGAATTACTATTCATGAGTTACTATTCACGAGTTACTATTCACGAGTTACTATTCATGAGTTACTATTCACGAGTTACTATTCACGATAAAATTGGTTTCCTTTTTCTAACTAAATTATAGTTGATTTATGAATATTACTCTTGAGATTAAATCTATATATTGATCATATTGTTTTTATTATCATATATATCATTTTTATAACCCTAATGTTGAAATTCTCTTTCATTTGAGTGTAAAGATGGGTAGATTATTGGTATGATCATGACTTTGGGTTCTCTTTGGCCAGTAGTGCAAAGTTGAATTATTGACTAGTATGATCATGACCATTGAATTTATAATTGAATATCTTCAGCTTAAGTGCAAAGGTGAAATGATCAACATGGTTATAATTATTGTTTATATAAATAATTATATATTTCTTTGAGATATTAATATATTTGGCCTGTAGTGCAAATATGAACTGTTGATGAATATATTTGGCTGTAGTGCAAATATGAACTGTTGAGGAATATCTTTGGCCTGTAGTGCAAAGATGAAATATTGATGAATATCTTTGACCTGTAGTGCAAAGATGAATTGTTGATGAATATCTTTGGCCCGTAGTGCAAAGATGACATGTTGTTGAATATCTTTGGCCAGTAGTGCAAAGATGAACAGATGTTGAGATAAACATGACCAACTGGTGATACAAATGAATATCTTTGGCTGTAGTACAAAGATGAAGTTATTAGTATGATTACGAACAGGAAATATAATTTGGTGTAACCATGATCTTTGATGTTTCAGGTGATGAAAATTATCTTCGTCCTGGATGAGAAGAAGAATTTAGAACTACAGTTATGATTATGAGTTATTCATATGATTGTAGATCAGAATTGTTGATTGATGTTACATGGATAAAATATTGTTGGTGGATTTTTAACATGGAGAAGATAATAGACTTTATAGTCTATTTGACTCTTCTAATGGATTGCTCGTTCTGCTGCAACTATGGTTGAAATTTTTATCATTTACCATATGTTCTAAATCTCTGATTTATTATTGATGAAGGCTATTGATAATTTAATTATCTTTAGTCATGATATTCTTTACTGAGCTAGTTGTGCTCACCCTTTTGCTTCAAAATTCCTTTCAGGTAATAAGAGTGTAGCTGGGTCGAGCGAGGGTAACGGGAAAATAGAACGGTAGTCTCTAGCTGTGGATGTTCTCCCGAAGCAGTATAGAAAAGTTCATTTAGTTATTTTATTTGGTGAATCCAATAGGGTAAGGTGTACCCAACGTTGGAAGGGTGGTTTGCCACTATCATACAAGATGTCTAACGACATACAAACTCGTGTCATCATAAGACAAGGATGTGCTCATCCACTTGCTGAGTATATATACGAGCACTACCTATATAATATTGGTGTTTGTTTGAAGTATAATTCTCAATTAGAGACAATAGAGATAATGATATGTCAAGAGAAGACTCACCATTAGGAAGAATATGATAGTAATCTTCTCGTTTTTCTTTGGGGTCTATTTGGTCAACCAAGGATAATTCTGTGGCCATATGATATCTATCATAACCTAGACGCATGGCCTCCCATGTACGAAGGTTTCCTTGAGCACTTCCCAAAGATTCTAATTTCTAAAATAGTTTTTGACTATACCTTTATGTAAGGTGTCATTGTGAGGTGATGTCCACAGTTGGAACATGAGTCACATTTGGTATATATTTGTATCCAAACTCACAACATATGTGTTGTTGTATTTTGCACGACAATTGTTGTAATAAAGTTGTAGTTGTTTTCTGTACCATGTATTTGGCGACTCAGAATAGATTGGATGGAATGGACCTATTTTGGGGTTGTCACATTTGGTATCAGAGCTTAGGGATATGATCTCTGGCGGAGATCGGGGAATACAACTAGGAGGGGAGAGATGAGTAAATCCTTCGCTAGTGTGTCCTACCTAAGCTTATTTGTTGGTCAGTCATAATATTGGGATATTATGTGATATGTTAATTTGTTTAATTAACCCTTGTTTTATGGCAGTATTTGAGAATGGCAGCCGAGAATGCTAACAATTGAGTGAATGAGACTGTGGGGATACCTCTAGTCACTAACCGTGATAATGTGATGTCAGACGAAGAAGGAATTAGAGATATCCATGTGGTGAGTGAAGAATTGATAGTTGCACCCGAGATAGTCACAGAGGTAACAGCTGAGACTGAGGAAGAAGAGGAAGAAAAAGTACCTGAGAAGAGTTTATTAGAGGTATAATATGATCAAAATGTAGAATTTCAAACTCGTATTCATGAGTTAGAAGAGCAGGCAGAAGAACGACAGGCGGTCGTGGAACAAAAGGATACAACAATTCAAGCTTGTGTTACCTGATATGTGATGCTTGAACAGAAGCATTCTTTGGCAGAGTATAAGATGATAAAAATAGAATCTGAACTGAAAGGAGAAAAAACTGAACGAGTGAGAATAAGTGATGCATGGGCAAAAGCCGTACGACACGTGGATATTGTGGAAAGAGATGTTTGATCTAAGAAGGCTAAAATAGATGATATGAATTTCTCTTTTTAGAAAGCAATTTGGAGAACCCAACATCGAGTTTTGAATTACCCTGTACATAGCGGTCAACCTGAATCCGATATGGATCGAAGATTGATGATTCAGATCATGAATCAGGAGTACGAAGAGGCAGTTAATGGAGGAATATGTCCTATAGAAAGGTATATTCTAACGGTAATGATGACGCCAAATGCTGCTCCAGACAAGTCAAAGCCGAGTAGTTCGAGGGATGGCGGTTGTCATGACTTCCCAACAAATGAGGAACCCAAATAAAGTTATCATGGGAGATGAGCAATGGAGAAATCATGATGATCTGAGAGATAGAATCTGAAATGGAAGCAAGGTATTCTCCACTCTTCGAAATACCAGGTACGTAAATTTCGGGGACGAAATTTCATAAGGAGGGGAAATTGTAAGACCCCAAATTTTATGAAATAAAAGTATTCAATTTTTCTTATAATTACTATTCAGTAAATGGTTAAATTGATAAATGTTAAAGTTAAGGGTGATATATGAATTTTTTTTCAAAATACACAAGTGGTTATAAAATAATCATTGTTGTCGGGGAATATTCGTTTGGTCGTAGAATATTCTTTCTGTCGGGGAATATTCGTACGACGGCGCATCCATTTGTGGGCCCCATAACAGAATAACTGTCGGGTGAAGAAAACGACAAATTTGAGTTTTTATAAATAACGGCGTAGTTGTTACCGTTAACACTGTTGGAATACCCGGTGGTTAAACTACAGTAATACGCGTTATTGCATAGTAGCACACGGTATTGTACAGTATTTTTGAATTATTGATCCTTACGTAAGAAGACACTACTCAATAATTGTTACAGTAATTATTGTTCAATATTTTATTTTATTGATTCAATAATTGCTACGTTGATATTTTATATTATTGTTGCTCAATAATTGTCATTGCACATCATCTCCATTATCATATCAATAATTCATATTATTTAGAATAATATTATTAGATAGCATTATTGACAATGTCTAGAAAGTTCTGTCTAAGGAGAGGTTTGGTCATCTAATTGCGCGCCAGTAAGAAAAAATCCTTATCGGAAAAGCCCCATCTTTCCTGGGAACGGCCTGGTTGTCATAAATGTGATTCTGTAATATTATTTGTGAATAATTAATTATTGATCTATATGATAAGGAAATATTTATTTGATGTGGATATAAATGAAGGATATATATTTGTGGTTAAAAATGAGGGAGTTAATGTAGAGGTGTTTTATCTGTATTTTTGTCGGAATGGAGGTATTGAAAATCAAATTAGAGTTTTTAAGATATTTTGCGAGGGTTATAATTTTTAATCCGACCATTGGATCGTGGTAATATTTGGATATGTTATACATATAGAAGTTGAGTATATGTCCACAAATTTTGAACCGTTAAAAATGAACGTATGATTTGTTATGAATTTTACGAGATGACTGGTTCAGAAATTGTTGAATTTTCGGAGTTAATCATTTTGGAAGAAAATTCTAGAATTGGTGGGCCCCACTCTTGGTTGGTAAAGAAATGTGCTGAGATTTTTATTCAAATGTGGTGGGTGGGAATAGTAGCAGGTAAAGCCATCAGGTTACAGGTTAAGTCTGCTTCGGCGTGCTAATATTTTCAGATAAATAGAGAGCTAAGTTAGAATTGAAAATCACACCAGAAACATAAGCTTTCTCTCTTTTTCTCTCTATATTATGAAACATATTTTGTGAGTATTTAGATATTTTGAGAGTTGCTATTTAGTACAAGTTTCCTTCGGCTTTGCATTCCAGTCAGAAATACTGCACTTTTGAGGTAAGGGATAGTAAGGGATTTTAAAGGTTGTTATATTTTCCAGTTTCGTAATTTTTCTGACTTTCAAAAATTTTAGAAAAATTTGAAATGATATTTTGATGAGTTTTCTTGATTGTGTCCAAAAATGGTGATTTTTGGATGTATAAATTGAGAGTTATGAATTTTATGAGAAAAGACTATTTTAAAAGTAACCGCTTATAATTCCTTGTGGTTAACTCCAAAATTGATGAAATTTTTATTGGGAGTACATGTATATGATAGAAGTATACTCTGTAAATTTCAGAATTTTTGGGTAAAAGTACAATTTTTGATAAATGTCTAAATATTCGGCTGTTTTGGCCATATGAAAAATAGTAAATGACTTTTAAAAATTCTGAGAAAAATATATGTTCAATATGGGACTATATTCTGCTAAATCCCAGAAAAGAAATATTTTTAGAACTGATTTGATATTTTTCATGAAAATAGTCTAGTTATGAGTAAATGAATTAAATATGTTTTGTGAAGTAAGAAAATTGGAAAATAGGATTTTATGACTTGAGAATCATATATGAGGTATATGCAGATTTTTTATGAGGGTTTTGGTTATTGGTGATAAAATCTTATGAGTTTGACATTTTAGAATGATTAAATGTATTATTTAGTAAAGTGTAAACAATTAAAATAAATTGTTTATAAGCTTAAGAAATATTATTCTTTCAATATCATTATACCAAAATATTGGTATGTATTTTATTGTGGAATTTCTACCTTTTTATGTCGGGATTACTATTCATGAGTTACTATTCACGAGTTACTATTCACGAGTTACTATTCACGAGCTACTATTCACGAGTTACTATTCACGATAAAATTAGTTTCCTTTTTCTAACCAAATTATAGTTTATTTATGAATATTACTCTTGAGATTAAATCTATATGTTGATCATATTGTTTTTATTATCATATATATCATTTTTATAACCCTAATGTTGAAATTCTCTTTCACTTGAGTGTAAAGATGGGTAGATTATTGGTATGATCATGACTTTGGATTCTCTTTGGCCAGTAGTGCAAAGTTGAATTATTGACTAGTATGATCATGACCATTGAATTTATAATTGAATATCTTCAGCTTAAGTGCAAAGGTGAAATGATCAACATGATTATAATTATTGTTTATATAAATGATTATATATTTCTTTGAGATATTAATATATTTGGCCTGTAGTGCAAATATGAACTGTTGATGAATATATTTGGCTGTAGTGCAAATATGAACTGTTGAGGAATATCTTTGGCCTGTAGTGCAAAGATGAAATATTGATGAATATCTTTGACCTGTAGTGCAAAGATGAATTGTTGATGAATATCTTTAGCCCGTAGTGCAAAGATGACATGTTATTGAATATCTTTGGCCAGTAGTGCAAAGATGAACAGATGTTGAGATAAACATGTCCAACTGGTGATACAAATGAATATCTTTGGTCGTAGTGCAAAGATGAAGTTATTAGTATGATTACGAACAAGAAATGTTATTTGGTGTAACCGTGATTTTTGATGTTTCAGGTGATGAAAATTATCTTCGTCCTGGATGAGAAGAAGAATTTAGAACTACAGTTATGATTATGAGTTATTCATATGATTGTGGACCAGAATTGTTGATTGATGTTACAGGGATAAAACATTATTGGTGGATTTTTAACATGGAGAAGATAATAAACTTTATAGTCTATTTGACTCTTCTAATGGATTGCTCGTTCCGCTGCAACTATGATTGAAATTTTTATCATTTACCATGTGTTCTAAATCTCTGATTTATTATTGATGAAGGCTATTGATAATTTAATTATCTTTAGTCATGATATTCTTTACTGAGCTAGTTGTGCTCACTCTTTTGCTTCAAAATTCCTTTCAGGTAATAAGAGTGTAGCTGGGTCGAGCGAGGGTAACGGGAAAATAGAATGGTAGTCTCTAGCTGTGGATGTTCTCCCGAAGCAGTATAGAAAAGTTTATTTAGTAGTTTTATTTGGTAAATCCAATAGGGTAAGGTGTACCCAACGTTGGAAGGGTAGTTTGCCACTATCATACAAGATGTCTAACGACATACAAACTCGTGTTATCATAAGACAAGGATGTGCTCATCCACTTGCTGAGTATATATACGAGCACTACCTATATAATCTTGGTGTTTGTTTGAAGTATAATTCTCAATTAGAGACAGTAGAGATAATGATATGTCAAGAGAAGACTCACCATTGGGAAGAATATGATAGTAATCTTCTCGTTTTTCTTTGGGGTCTATTGGGTCAACCAAGGATAATTCTGTGGCCATATGATATCTATCATAACCTAGACGCATGGCCTCCCATGTACGAAGGTTTTCTTGAGCACTTTCCAAAGATTCTAATTTCTAAAACAGTTTTTGACTATACCTTTATGTAAGGTGTCATTGTGAGGTGATGTCCACGGTTGGAACATGAGTCACATTTGATATATATTTGTATCCAAACTCACAACATATGTGTTGTTGTATTTTGCACGACAATTGTTGTAATAAAGTTGTAGTTATTTTCTGTACCATGTATTTGGTGACTCAGAATAGGTTGGATGGAATGGACATATTTTGGGGTTGTCACAGTGTAGTGTTTACATTATCATTTTGTTATCAACTAGATCGTCTTTGTGGCCTTGTGCCTTTTTGGCTGAGACTTGCTTCGAGCTGGAAGATGGGTTTTTGTAAACTATATCGTAAATCTGTGCCCATAGCTTTTTGTAAACTAACCCAAAATCGTGAAGTGAATCTTGGGTCTCGATCAGAAACTATGGATACTGGCATACCATGCAGTCTTACAATCTCGTTTATGTACATACGAGCAAGACGTTCAAGAGTATAAGTTTCTCGTATCGGTAAGAAATGAGCAGACTTGGTCAATCTATCAACAATGACCCAAATCGCATCTATACCTTGAGAAACTTTAGGAAGACCGATAACGAAATCCATGGTAATGTGCTCCCACTTCCATTCTGGAATTTTAAGTGGTTGCGATGAACCTTTTGGTACTTGATGCTCCGCTTTGACTCGTTGACAAGTTAGACACCTTAAGATAAACAGCGATATCTCTCTCTTCATATTGCTCCACCAAAATGTATGACGAAGATCATGATACATTTTGGTACTTCCAGGATGGATTGCAAACGGTGTGTTGTGAGCCTCCATCATGATTTTATACTTTAAATCAGGGTTGTTAGTAGCACAAAGTCTGGAGTTGACTCGAAGTATTCCTTCTTCATCGATTCTTGCTTCCGGCATAGCACCTTCTTGCACTTTCTTCCTCATACGCATCAGCTCCAGGTCTGTAGCTTGAGCAGCTTTAACTTTATCGATTAAAGTTGGTTCTACTCCTATATTCGCCATCATCACATGGGTCTCTGGAGTATTTAACTCTATCTCCATCCTTTGCAAGTCACACAAAATGGGCCTTTGTGTTGACAATATCGCACTCGTACTTGCATATGATCTTCTACTCAATGCGTCAGCTACCACGTTCACTTTTTTAGGATGGTATTGAATTGTATGATCATAATCTTTCAACAGTTCAAGCCAACGTCATTGTCGCATGTTGAGTTCCTTTTGAGTAAAGAAATATTTGAGGCTTTTATGATCCGTAAAGATCTCCACCTTCTCTCCATACAAGTAATGCCTCCAAATTTTAAGTGCAAAGACAACAGCTGCCAACTCTAGATCATGAGTAGGATAATTCCTCTCATATTCCTTGAGTTGTCTTGATGCATAGGCTATGATTTTTCCATGTTGCATGAGAACGCATCCCAACCCTTTGGTCGAAGCATCACTGTAGATGACAAATCCCTCCGAGCCAGATGGTATTGTTAGAACAGGTGCTGAAATGAGTCTCCTCTTGAGTTCTTGAAAACTCTTCTCACATTCTTCGCTCTAACCGAACTTTGTATCTTTCCGAGTCAGCTGAGTTAATGGAGTAGCGATTCGAGAAAATCCTTCCACGAATCTCCGATAATAACCAGCTAAACCAAGAAAGCTACGTACTTCGGTCACTGATTTAGGTTGCTCCCAGCTTTGAATAACTTCAATCTTTGCCGGGTCAACCGATATTCCACGACTTGATACTACGTGCCCAAGGAATGCTACCTCCTCCAGCCAGAACTCGCATTTCTTCAACTTAACATAAAGCTTGTATTCACGAAGCTTTTGGAGTACCAGCCTCAAGTGTTGCTCATGATCTTCACGGCTTTTAGAATAAATAAGGATGTCATCAATAAAGACGACCACAAAGTGATCTAAATATTCCTTGAATACCCGGTTCATCATATCCATGAAGGCAGCAAGAGCATTAGTCAATCCAAAGGACATGACTAGGAATTCATAATGCCCGTACAGAGTTCTGAAAGCCGTCTTTGGAATATCCTCAGTTCTAACATTCAGCTGATGATATCCAGAACGAAGATCGATCTTTAAAAAGAATTGTGCTCCTTGCAACTGGTCAAACAGGTCATCAATACGTGGCAATGGGTACCTATTTTTGATGGTGACATGATTCAACTCCCGATAATCAATACAAAGTCGTATCCTTCCATCTTTCTTCTTCATGAATAGAACAGGAGCACCCCAAGGAGAAGTACTAGGACGAATAAAGCCAATGTCTAACAATTCCTGCAGTTAGATCTTTAACTCCTGAAGTTCAATAGGAGTCATTCGATATGGGGCTTTGGAAATGGGTTTTGTACCGGGTTCAAGGTCGATACAAAATTTAATTTCACGCTCTGAGGGTAGGCCAGGAAGTTCTTCAGGGAATACGTTAGGGAATTTATTAACAATAGAAATATCATTCAAAACTGACGTATTTTTGTTTAGATCCGTGACATGAGCTAAGAAAGTTTGACATCCGTTTTTCAATAAATAAATAGCTTTATGGCTTGAGATGACAGCGATCGATTTTAATGGTTTGGTTGCTTGAATTCGCATAATAGGTCGATTAGGAATATTAAAGCTAACAACCTTACGAAAATAATCAATTTTTATATGATGAGTAGTTAACCAATCAATCCCTAAAATCACGTCAAATGCAAGTATTTTTAATGAAATAAGATCGACAGGTAATGTGTGGGTACCAACTTGAACCAAACAAGACTTATAAACCGTGGATGTAATGAAGGTTTCTCCCAATGGAGTTTCAACAGATAAGTCAAAGTCTAATTTCTCCAGAGTCAAATTTAATCGATGAGCGCAAGTAGGAGAAATAAAAGAATGGGTAGAACTAGTATCAAATAAAGTATAGACTTCGTTAGAGTTTATGATAAGCTTACCCGTGATGACCTCATTCGAGTTCCTTGCTTTCTGGGAGGTCACAACAAACGCTCTCCCTTGCACTACCGATTTTGACTTTTTTGGGACGGCCTTTGGTGTCTCCATCTTGGCTGAACTTGTTTTTGGTAAACGACAAAATCGAGCTAAATGACCTTCTCTTCCACAATTGTAACATACTTTAGACGGCATCGCGCAGTTTGGACTGATGTGCCCCTCCCCTCCGCATTTGAAACATATGATAGGTGGTCGTTCTCCTTCCTTAACAACGGGTGCTGGTGCTGACGTCTTTCCATCATTGTTGATTCTCCTCTTCTTGAAATGACCATTCTTATTGTTTTGGCCCTGATTACCACCGAAGTGGTTACCATTTCTGGCCTGTTGATTCCCTCCACGCTTGTTGTTACTGTTTCGATGACTGCTCTCACTAGTATTATCATTTTGCCGACTGCTCTCTTTTGGTTGCGTTGACTCGTTATCGCGCTCCACTAACTGAGCCCTATTCACAACATCTGAATACAAACACAGTTTATGAGAAATAAGATGTTGACGTATCTCAGGTTTCAAACCTCGCAAAAACATTCGCGTCATTCACTCTTCATTATCCACCAAGTGGGACGCAAACCGGGACAACTCAGCTAATTTAGCCTCATACTGCGACACGGTCATATTATTCTGCTCTAATTTGATGAACTCCACCTCCTTCATGTGACGGACACTTTCGAAAAAGTATTTGTCATTGAACAGCTCTTGAAACTTCTCCCAAGACATCTTCAGTGCGGCAGGTTGAGTACGCTTAATCGATTCCCACCAGTAATCTGCCTCTCCTCGGAACATAAAGGCGGGAAAGGGAACCTTTTGCTCCTCGGAGCATCCCAAGACATCAAATATCTTGGTGATCTGCTTTATCCATGTTTCCGCTATAAGTGGTTTTGGCTCTCCCATAAACTCCGGTGGTCCCAGCTCCTTGAACTGTTTAGCGGTGACCGTCCGAGAGTTTTTAGTGTTTCCACCTATATTTTGGACAGGAGCCGCTCTCGCCTGCTGTTGCATGAACTGCATAAAGCTTCTGAACATTCCATCATTCATCATCTAGTCAGTGTTGTTATTTGCATGAGGATTGTCACCTTCCTGATGCATATTATCCTGATTATTGATATGTGGTGAATCAACAGTCGCCTGTGCTCCATTACTATTCTCAACATTCTCGGATGCCATTTTCAGATACTGCCACAAAACAAAAGTTAATTGATATGTCATATATTATCCTTATATTCTGACCGACCAATTAAATACCATGCAAATAAACTTAGGTAGGTCATACTAGCGAAGGAATTTCCCGTCTCTCCCCTCCTAGTTCTATTCTCACATCTTAGCCAGGGATCGTATCCCTAAGCTTTGATACCAACTGTGACGCCCCCAGAATTAGGTATACATCACCCATCTTGGGTCGTCAGATACATGGTACAGAATATAAATTTCACTTACTAATACAACTGTCGTGTACAATACGACAAAACATAACTGTGAGTTTGAATACAATTATTATCTACTAGAGAGTATTCATACTCAAAAGGAGTTCTCATTACAATTATTGTCACACTATTTAATAGAATAGTGAGGACTACTAATACTATCATCTGGTCCATCACTCCGTTCCCCGACTCGTCCCAGATATATTCTCATTTCCTGAAAAGAATAGTGAAAGAAAGGGTGAGCTCAACTAGCCCAGTAAGAAATATTATGACTAAGATAATACAGAATAAATTATCATTAGCCTTCAACAGTGTTAAACTGATAAAATATAACGAACATCAAGTTTAACTGTAGCGAAACAAGCAATCCATTAAAAGAGTCAAGTAGAAAATAAAATCTACTATCTTCTATGATTTAAAAGGTTTTTCAACACTGTTATCGCTGGGACTCAGCTTAATAAAATAATTCACATTATCGAATCACCCCTGCACTACGGCCAAGGATATTCGTGTATTCATTAATGATCATGATCATGCCAATAACTGTCCATCAATGCACTACGGGCCAATGAGGACTTTTACCACATCATTTGTAACATTACGGTCATGATTATAGCTAATAATCCCTGGTCATAATCATACCAAGTCCATCTATGCACTACAGGCCACAGATGACTTTCAACATTTTATAAACATGAGGATGATGACAATGGTATAAGAATTCAATAAAACAAGTTCAAGAATTAATTTATCCAAGAATTAACAATGTCCAAATTGTCAACATGATACTGCTTTGTGGAGTAAAATTCAAGAATGCTTAGAAGAATATTTTAATGAAAAGATACTGGATGAAACGCAATTATCAAGGATATTCCACAAATTTCATGGAGTATAAAAGTCAAAACTTTAACCAACTGAGTATAATAAAGAATGAAATAACAAAAAAAATCATCATGCATGTGATAGACCGCACAAACAGGTTATTTCAACAGAATAATAAATAATAGAATCATGTCTGGCGTAAAACGCACAGACAAGATATTCCAACAGAGTAATAATAAAGACGGAACCAGGTCCGACGTAAAACACACAGATAGGATGTTCCAACATAATAATAATAAATACGGAACCAGGTACGGTGTAAAACACACAGACAGGATGTTCCAACAGAATAATAGAAGAATGTCACCAAGTATAGGGTAGACCGCGTATACAGGTTATTCCAACAGAATAATAAATAATAGAATAACAGAAGTTCTCTTCATGAATACAAAAGAAATAATATCCCTTACGGGTACAACAAATAATATCCCTTACCGTTTTAAAGAAGAACTGAAATTAGGAAGTAGTTAAGTAACAGAATACTTTTCTTCTCTCTCTATAGTTTCTCTCTCTAGAGTTCAGTGAATTCGTAAGAAATAATGAAGGAATGAGCTGCTATTTATAGAAAAATAGAATGCATAGTAACTAATCCATGAACGGTCCAGATTGATTACTTTAATCTGACGGTCCATATTTAAAGAAAAATCTTTTAAATAAAATATAATATATTCTATTTATAGAATAACTTTAATAAAGTATTCTGTTTTATATAAAAAGATGTTTCTGTTTTATTACGTTAATAATACGAATAAAACAAAACGTCATTATCGCTAAATAATTCATATTATTAACTGACAATAATTGAATCAAACTGAGTGACTTCTCACATAAGCATTAATAATCAATACTGTGTGCTACTATGCAACCACACGTATTACTGTACTTTTACTACCGAGTAGTTCAACAGTAACAATGGTAAAATTTCCGCCATTATTTTTAATAAAATATTTTTGTCGTTTTCTCAATCCGATAATAATTCCGTTGTGGGGTCCACCAATGATTGTGTCGTTGTACGAATATTCCCTGTTAAAACGAATATTTTCCGACCAATCGAATATTATATAACAACTTGCGTACTTTGCAAAATTTATAAATATTACCCACAACTATAACATTATATCAAATTAATTCCATAATATTCAAAAATGATATTTATAAAAAATTCATCTTTATTTATAAAAGTTGGGGTCTTACACAGTTGGTATATATTTGTATTCAAACTCACAGTATATGTGTTGTTGTATTTTGCACGACAATTATGATAATGAAGTTGTAGTTGCTTTCTGTATTATGTATTTGGCGACTCAGAATAGGTTGGGTGGAATAGACCTATTTTGGGACGTTACAAAGGGTTGTTCCCTTCATCCCTTAAAAAAAACAAAAAAAAAACCTATAGGGTTCGGCCATGTAGGGTTCGGCCATCTAGGGGTTGTTCCTTTATACCTTTGAGGTAATGTTGCTCTACCAACCAATTACTTGGAACGAATGCTAAGTTTTGCCTTCCTAAGGTTATTCAAATATTTTTGGATGATTTACCAATATGTCCAAGGTAGAGCTCTGCTAAGTTTTGCCTTCCTAAGGTTTAACCCTAAGGGTTTGGCTACCTAGGGGTTCTCTCTACTAGAATCATTGTCTTCAAGACTTGTAAAGTGAAGTCCTGCAAAATCGTTTAAAGGCTTAAAGGATTCTTGCGCGATCGTCTATTTGGGAATGCGACTCTCGCGCAGGGGGTAAATGTGGGCCCAAGTACAAAAATTAGGGTTCACATGATCTAATTGCATTAAATGCACAATTAGAGTTTTACGACCTCATTAAATGTGTAATTTATGGTTTGCATAATCTAATAGAATGAAGACGAAAAAGTCAAAAATAAATGTGGTAGATCTAGGAAAAGCATTCGCGTGTCCCGAGGCAGAAGGCTCATGGAGGAGGCTCGTTTTGGGAATTGATTGATGGATTGGATTGGTGACTAGAAAGACAAGGCAATATGGGCATTACTCTGATGATTAAAGGGTATTTATAAAATTTTCCTAAAAGCATGTGCCTGACACATGACCACTTTTCAGAAAACCCTATAAATACCCCTTCCATTCTATTGGGAAGGGGACCTCTCTTCAGACGCAGGACTTGGACTCTTGGAATATCGAAGGACCTGAACATTCTCTCTCAACACTTAAGAAGACTCCTGGAATCCCAATAATCCTAACAAGGTTTTCGGATTCTAGGAGTGGAAGGACTCAAGAAGAAGGCTCTTGGAATCCCAATAACCCTAACACAGTTCTCGAATTTTAGGAGTTCGGCCACGTGTCGTTGGAGTAATCGCTCACCTGTTCTTCTCCCCTCTTCAATCAATCAACCAATTCCATGCCCTTCATAGATTTCTCTCCTCCTCAGCCAATACGAAACCCTAACTAGGCAAGACACGATTTCCTTGCCCACACTCTGTATTCTCTCTCTCTCTCTCTCTCTCTATATATATATATATATATATATATATAGCCCGGTTCTCTCCAGCGAATTGAAGGAAGCGAACCGGCTATATCGACGGTTTTTTCCGTTGCTATAACATAAAAAATCGATTTTTTATGCTAAAGCGATTTAAAAAATCGTCGCTATAACCAATTCGTTTTTAGTTCGTTTCTTCCAGTTCGTTGGAGAAGTTAACTATATATATATATATATATATATATATATATATATATATATATATATATATATATATACTAAATCCTTCTAAAGCGAACTAAACAAGCGGACTGAAAACGAATTGGGCCAAAAACACGCGGGTTGAGACGTACGGAACAAAATGAGGAAAAAACACGCGAACTAAATAAGCGGCTAAAAACAGAGCTCAGATCACTTATTTCTACTTTCTCTCTCCAACTTCTTCCCAACAGAGCTCAGATCACTTGTTTCTACTTTCTCTCTCCAACTTCTTCCCAATAGAGCTCAGATCACTTGTACCAGACGGAAGAGCTCATCTCCGCGAAGCAGAGGCAAACGGATCGGAAGGTAATACCCATAACTTTATTGGGTTCGTAAATTTTTTTCAGGCATTTGAAAATCTAGGGTTTGTTCTTTAAAAATCCTCTTTTTCCGACAGGGGCTCATCTTGGCTGTGGTTGCCCGAATTTCTTTACTTTCTCGTGGCCTAATTTCTTTAATCGTTACCTAATTCGAACAAACTCAGAATCTGACGTACGAATTTCTTTCATTTGATTTTGTTTCTATTTTTTTTATATAAATATATCATTTGTTGGTGATGTTCACCTCATCGATATTCTTTTCCATTTCTGGATTACCTTTAATGGCTTTGTTAATTTTGAATTTAATTTTGGTAGCTTTGGGTTTGCTTCAGTGTTCCTATTTGTAGTTTATAATGTATTATTATATATCACTTTCTGTGGGGTTTTTCTTTTTTAAACATATATTTCTTTCTATGAATTATTACATGAATTTGTAATTTGGGTGCTTACACTTTGAAGAAGAACATTTATTGTAAGACCCCGAGTTTTATGAAATAAAAGCATTCAGTTTTTCTTATAATTACAATTCAGTAAATGGTTAAATTGATAAAAAGTTAAAGTTATGGGTGAAATGTGAAATTTTTTAAAATAAACAAGTGGTTATAAAATAATCATTATTGTCGGGGAATATTCGTTGGTCGTGGAATATTCTTTCTGTCGGGGAATATTCGTACGACGGCGCAGCTATTTGTGGGCCCCATAACGGAAAACGGTCGGATGAAGATAACGACAAAAATTGAGTTTTTATAATTAACGGCGTAGTTGTTACTGTTAACACTGTTGGAATACTCGGTAGTTAAAATACAGTAATACGCTTTATTGCACAGTAGCACACGGTATTGCACAGTATTTTTAAAATTATTGATTCTTACGTAAGAATGCACTAATAAATAATTGTCACAGTAATTACTGTTCAATATTTTATTTTATTGATTCAATAATTGTTGCGTTGATATTTTATATTATTGTTGTTTTAATAATTGTTGCTGTATATCATCTCCATTATCAGATCAATAATTTATATTATTTGAATAATATTATTAGATAACATTATTAGCAATGTCTAGAAAGTTCTGTCTAAGGAGAGGTTTGGTCATCTAATTACGCGCCAATAAGGAGAAATTCTTATTGGAAAGCCCCCTCTTTCCTAGGAACGGCCTGGTTGCCAGTAATGCGATTCTGTAATATTATTTGTGAATAATTAATTATTGATTTATATGATGAGAAAAATATTAATTTTATGTGGATATAGATGGAGAAAATTTTTAAAGTGACAATTATTGAAAAATGATATTTTATCTATTCTGATAAAATAATTTATTATTATATTTAATAATATAATAATGGTGATAATTTTACAATGAATGTGGGATATATGAGTATATGAGGAGGAAGAGTATTTTTATTGTATTAAATAATTAACACATATTTTGTGTGTCGGTGGACCCCATTTTTTGACTGAAATTTGATTATAGCCTGTAAAATCGTCTGTTTGTGAATTTCGGTCAATTTCTGTTTAGAATTTGGAAAAACTTTCTTCTGCAAAATTGTAGAGAATTGAATTTCTTATAAAAAATTGCGTGATTCGAATTTTCTGATAAAAGGGCTATTTTCTATGAATTATTGAAGTTTCGGAAAATAAAATGACTTTTATTAATTTATGGGTGGGACCCACTTTGAACACATGTGGGCTGCTGGGATTTTTTTTTCAGCCTTGGCATGCTTTGATTGTTGATGGTTGGTGTGTAGAAAATAGAGAATAAATAATATTAATTTATTATTTTAGTCTCCTTTGGCGTTCTAGCATTTTCCTATAAATAGGTGCTTATGTTAGAATTAAAAATCACACCAGAAATATGTTTTCTTTCTCTCTATATTATCAAGCATATTTTTATGAGTATTTTGATATCTTGAGTGTTGCTCAGCGTTATATCCAATATTCAAGTCAGAAATACTGATCTTTTGAGGTAAGGGATTTTAAGGGTTATTATGTTTTTCAGTTCGTAATTCTTCTGACCTTCAGAAAATTTTGGAAAAATTTAAAGTGATATTTTGATGAGTTTTATTGATTGTGTCCAAAAATGGTGATTTTTAGATGTATAGATTAAAAGTTATGAATTTTACGGGGAAAGACTATTTTAAAAGTAACCGCTTATAACTCCTTGTGGTTAACTTCAAAATTGATGAAATTTTTATTGAAAGTATATCTATATAATATTAGTGTACTCTGTGAATTTTAGAATTTTTGGATAAAAGTACAATTTATGATAAATGTCTAAATATTCGGCGGTTTTGGCCATATGAAAATTAGTAAATGAGTTTTAAAAATTCTGAAAAAAAATATATGTTTAATATGGGACTATATTCTACTAAATCCCAGAAAAGAAATATTTTTAAAACTGATTTGGTATTTTTCATGAAAATAGACTAGTTATGTGTAAATGAATTAAATATGTTATGTGAAGCAAGAAAATTAGAAAATAGGATTTTATGGCTTGAGAATCCTATATGAGATATATGCAAATTTTTTTATGAGGGTTTTGGTTATTGGTAAAAAAATCTTATGAGTTTGGCATTTTAGGATAATTCAATGTATTATTTAGTAAAGTGTAAACAATTAAAATAAATTATTTATAAGCTTAAGAAATATTATTCTTTCAATATCATTATACCGAAATATTGGTATATATTTTTTTGTGAAATTTCTACCTTTTTGTGTCGAGTTTACTATTCATGAGTTACTATTCACGAGTTACTATTTATGAGTTACTATTCACGAGTTACTATTCACGACAAAATGAGTTTCTTTTTCTAACCAAATTATAGTTGATTTATGAATATTACTCTTAAGATTAAATCTAGATGTTTTGATTATATTAATTTTACTATTATATATGACATTTTTATAATCCTGGTGAAGAAATTTTTCTTTGACTTAAGTGTAAAGATGGGTAGATTTTTGGTATGATCATAACTATGGGTTCCCTTTGGCCAGTAGTGCAAAGTTAAATTATTGACTGGTATGATCATGACCATTGAATTTATAATTTAATATCTTTAGCTTACGTGCAAAAGTGAAATGATCAACATGGATATAATTATTGTTTATATAAATTTTGAAATGATTATATATTTCTTTGAGATATTAATATCTTTGGCCTGTAGTGCAAAGATGAATTATTGATGAATATCTTTGGCCTGTAGTGCAAAGATGAACTGTTGATGAATATCTTTGGCCTGTAGGGCAAAGATGAATTATTGATGAATATCTTTGGCCTGTAGTGCAAAGATGAACTGTTGATGAATATCTTTGGCATGTAGTGCAAAGATGAATTATTGATAAATATGTTTGGCCTATAGTGCGAAGATGGATTTTTGTTGAATATCTTTGGCCTGTAGTACAAAGATAGTTTGTTGATGAATATCTTTGGCTGTAGTGCAAAGATGGATTTATTAGCATGATTATGAACATGAACTGTAATTTGGTATAACCATGATCTTTGATGTTTCAGGTAAAGACAGGTGATGAAAATATTCTTCGTCCTGGGTGCGAAGAAAAATTTAGAATCACAATTATGATTATGAGTTATTCATATGATTGTGGAAAGGAACTGTTGAGTGATGTTACAGGGATAAAATATTGTTGGTGGATTTTTAACATGGAGAAGATAATAGACTTTATGGTCTATTTGACTCTTCTAATGGATTGCTCGTTCCGCTGCAACTATGGTTGAAAATTTTTATCATCTACCATATGTTCTAAATCTCTGATTTATTACTATTAAAGGCCATTGATAAATTATTTATCTTTAGTAATGATATTCTTTACTTGGCTAGTTGTGCTCACCCTTTTGTTTCACAATTCCTTTCAGGTAATAAGAGTGTAGCTGGGTCGAGCGAGGATAACGAGAAAATAGAACGGTGGTCTCTAGCTGTGGAGGTGCCCCCTAAGTAGTATAGAAAAGTGTTATATACATCATTTAGTAGTTATATTTGGTGAATCAAATAGGATGAGGCGAACCCAACGTTGGAAGGGTGTTTTGCCACTATCATACAAGATGTCTAATGATATACAACCTCGTGTCATCATAAGACAGGGATGTACTCATCCACTTGCTGAGTATATTTACGAGCACTACCTATATAATCTTGGTGTTTGTTTGAAGTATAATTCTCAATTAGAGACAGTGGAGATAATGATATGTTAAGAGAAGACTCCTCATTGGGAAGATATGATAGTAATCTTCTCGTTTTTCTTTGGGGTCTATTGGGTCAACCAAGGATAATTATGTGGCCATATGATATCGATCATAACCTAGAAGCATGGCCTCCCATGTACGAAGGTTTCCTTGAGCACTTCCCAAAGATTCTAATTTCTAAAATAGTTTTTGACTATACCTTTATGTAAGGTGTCATTGTGAGGTGCTGTCCACGGTTGGGACATGAGTCACATTTGGTATATATTTGTATCAAAACTCACAGCATATGTGTTGTTATATTTTGCACGACAATTGTTGTAATAAAGTTGTAGTTATTTTCTGTACCATGTATTTGGAGACTCAGAATAGGTTGGATGGAATGAACCTATTTTTGGGTTGTCACAGTTGGTATCAGAGCCATAAATAAAGAGCCCCGAGCCTCTATCTGGTGACATCCTGTTGATGGGGAATGCACCGAAGCCAGACTCTCCGTTGGGGACGCCGTTCTGCGGTGGCAAGTTGATAGGTACCTTTGTGAGGTGCTGACACATGATGGTGTCCAATGTCACAGTTGGTATCAGTGCTTAGGGATATGGTCTCTGGCGGAGATCGGGGAATATAACTAGGAGGGGAGAGATGAGTAAATCCTTTGCTAGTGTGTCCTACCTAAGCTTAATTGTTGGTTGGTCATAATATATGGATATTATGTGATACGTTAATTTGCTTAATTAACCCTTGTTTTATGGTAGTATTTGAGAATGGCAGCTGAGAATGCTAACAATGGAGTGAATGAGACTGTGGGGATACCTCTAATCACTAATCATGATAATGTGATGTCAAATGAAGAAGGAATTAGAGAAATCCATGTGGTGAGTGAAGAATTGATAGTTGCACCCAAAATGGTCGCAGAGGTAACAGCTGAGAGTGAGGAAGAAGAGGAAGAAGAGGTACCTGAGGAGAGTTTGTTAGAGGTATTATATGATCAAAATGTAGAATTGCAAAATCGTATTCATGAGTTAGAAGAGCAGGCTGAAGAACGACAAGCGATCGTGGAGCAAAAGGATGCAACAATTCAAGCTTGTGTTACCCGATATGTGATGCTTGAACAGAAGCATTCTTTGGCAGAGTAAGATGATAAAGATGGAATCTGAGCTGAAAGAAGAAAAAACTGAACGAGTGAGAATAAGTGATGCATGGGCAAAAGCCGCACGACACGTGGATATTGTGGAAAGAGATGCCCGATCTAAGAAGGCTAAAATAGATGATATGAATTTCTCTTTTTGGAAAGTAATTGGGAGAACCCAACATCGAGTTTTGAATTACCTTGTACAGAGCGGTCAACCTGAATTCGCATAATAGGTCGATTAGGAATATGAAAGTTAACAACCTTACGAAAACAATCAATTTTTACATGATGAGTAGTTAACCAATCAATCCCTAGAATCACGTCAAATGTAAGTATTTTTAATGAAATCAGATCGACAGGTAATGTGTGGGTACCAACTTGAACCAAACAAGACTTATAAACCGTGGATGTAATGAAGGTTTCTCCCAATGGAGTTTCAACAGATAAGTCAAAGTCTAATTTCTCCGTAGTCAAATTTAATCGATGAGTGCAAGTAGGAGAAATAAAAGAATGGGTAGAACCGGTATCAAATAAAGTATAGACTTCGTTAGAGTTTATGGTAAGCTTACCCGTGATGACCTCATTCGGGTTCCTTGCTTTCTGGGAGGTCACAACAAACGCTCTCCCTTGCACTACCGATTTTGAGTTTTCTGGGACGGCCTTTGGTGCCTCCATCCTAGCTGAACTTATTTTTGGTAAACGATAAAATCAAGCTAAATGACCTTCTCTTCCACAATTATAACATGCTTTAGACGGCATCACGCAGTTTGGACTGATGTGCCCCCCCCCCCCCCCGTATTTGAAACATATAATAGGTGGTCGTTCTCCTTCCTTAACAACGGGTGCTGGTGCTGACGTCTTTCCATCATTGTTGAATCTCCTCTTCTTGAAATGACCATTCTTATTGTTTTGGCCCTGATTACCACCGAAGTGGTTACCATTTCTGGCCTGTTGATTCCCTCCACGCTTATTGTCACCGCTTTGATGACTGCTCTCACTGGTATTATCATTTTGCCAACTGCTCTCTTTTGGTTGCGTTGACTCGTTATCGCGCTCCACTAACTGAGCCATATTCACAACATCTAAATACAAACACAGTTTATGAGAAATAAGATGTTGATGTATCTCAGGTTTCAAACCTCGCAAAAATATTCGCGTCATTCGCTCTTCATTATCCACCAAGTGGGACGCAAATCGGGACAACTCAGTAAATTTACCCTCATACTGCGACACGGTCATATTATTCTGCTCCAATTTGATGAACTCCACCTCCTTCATGTGTCGAACACTTTCAGAAAAATATTTGTCATTGAACAGCTCTTGGAACTTCTCCCAAGACATCTTCAGTGCGGCATGTTAAGTACACTTAATCGATTCCCACAAGTAATCTGCCTCTCCTCGCAACATAAAGGCGGCAAAGAGAAATTTTTACTCCTCAGAGCATCCCAAGACATCAAATATCTTGGTGATCTACTTTATCTATGTTTCTGCTATAAGTGGTTTTAGCTCTCCCTTAAACTCCGGTGGTCCCAGCTCCTTGAACTGTTTAGCGGTGACCGTCCGAGAGTTTTCAGTGTTTCCACCTACATTTTGAACAGGAGCCGCTCTCGCCTGCTGTTGCATGAACTGCATAAAGCTTCTAAACATTTCGTCATTCATCATTTGGTCAGTATTGTTATTTGTATGAGGATTGTTGCCTTCCTGATGCACATTATCCCGATTATTGATATGTGGTGAATCAACAGTCGCCTGTGCTCCATTACTATTCTCAACATTCTCGGATGCCATTTTCAGATACTGCCACAAAACAAAAGTTAATTGATATGTCATATATTATCCTTATATTCTGACCGACCAATTAAATACCATGCAAATAAACTTAGGTAGGTCATACTAGCGAAGGAATTTCCCGTCTCTCCCCTCCTAGTTCTATTCTCACATCTTAGCCAGGGATCGTATCCCTAAGCTTTGATACCAACTGTGACGCCCCCAGAATTAGGTATACATCACCCATCTTGGGTCGTCAGATACATGGTACAGAATATAAATTTCACTTACTAATACAACTGTCGTGTACAATACGACAAAACATAACTGTGAGTTTGAATACAATTATTATCTACTAGAGAGTATTCATACTCAAAAGGAGTCCTCATTACATTTATTAACACACTATTACATAGAATAGTGAGGACTACTAACTAATATTATCATTCGGACCATCATTCCGTTCCCCGACTTGCCCCCAGCTACGTTCTCATTTCCTGAAGAGAACAGTGAAAGAAAGGGTGAGCTCAACTGGCCCAGTAAGAAATATTATTACTAAGATAATGCAAAATAAATTATCATTAGCCTTCAACAGTGTTAAACTGATAAAATATAACGAACATCAAGTTTAACTGCAGCGGAACAAACAATCCATTAAAAGAGTCAAGTAGAAAATAAAATCTACTATCTTCTATGATTTAAAAGGTTTTTCAACACTGTTAATGTTGAGACTCAGCTTAATAAAATAATCCACATCATCGAATCACCCCTGCACTACGGCCAAGGATATTCGTGTATTCATTAATGGTCATGGTCATGTCAACAACTGTCCATCAATGCACTACGGGCCAATGAGGACTTTTACCACATCATTTGTAACATTACGGTCATGATTATACCGAATAATCCCTGGTCATAATCATACCAAGTCCATCTATGCACTACAGGCCACATATGACTTTCAACATTTTATAAACATGAGGATGATGACAATGATATAAGAATTCTATAAAAAAAGTTCAAGAATTAATTTATCCAAGAATTAACAACGTCCAAATTGTCAACATGATACTGCTTTGTGAAGTAAAATTCAAGAATGCTTAGAAGAATATTTTCATGAAAAGATACTGGATGAAACGCAATTATCATGGATATTCCACAAATTTCATGGAGTATAGAAGGCAAAACTTAACCAACTGAGTATAATAAAGAATGGAATAACAAAAGAAATCACCATGCATGCGATAGACCGCACAGACAGGTTATTCCAACAGAATAATAAATAATGGAACCAGGTCCGGCGTAAAACGCATAGACAGGATATTCCAACAGAATAATAATAAAGACGGAACTAGGTTCGGTGTAATACACATAGACAGGATGTTCCAACATAATAATAATAAAGACGGAACCAGGTCCGGTATAAAACACACAGACAGGATGTTCCAACAGAATAATAATAAAGACGGAACTAGGTCCGGTGAAAAATACACAGATAGGATGTTCCAACAGAATAATAGAAGAATGTCACCAAGTATAGGGTGGACCGCGTATACATGTTATTCCAGCAGAATAATAAAAAATGGAATAACAACAGTTCTCTTCATGAATAAGAAAGAATAACACCCCTTACCGTTTTAAAGAAGAACTGAAATAAGGAAGTAGTTAAGTAGCAGAATACTTTTCTCTCTCTCCCTCTATAGTTTCTCTCTCTAGAGTTCAGTGAATTCGTAAGAAATAATGAAGGAATGAGCTGCTATTTATAGAAAAATAGAATGCATAGTAACTAATCCATGAACGGTCCAGATTGATTACTTTAATCTGACGGTCCATATTTAAAGAAAAATCTTTTAAATAAAATATAATATATTCTATTTATAGAATAACTTTAATAAAGTATTCTGTTTTATAAAAAAAGATGTTTCTGTTTTATTACGTTAATAATACGAATAAAACAAAACGTCATTATCGCTAAATAATTCATATTATTAACTGACAATAATTGAATCAAACTGAGTGACTTCTCACATAAGCATTAATAATCAATACTGTGTGCTACTATGCAACCACACGTATTACTGTACTTTTACTACCGAGTAGTTCAACAGTAACAATGGTAAAATTTCCGCCGTTATTTTTAATAAAATATTTTTGTCGTTTTCTCAATCCGATAATAATTCCGTTGTGGGGTCCACCAATGATTGTGTCGTTGTACGAATATTCCCTGTTAAAACGAATATTCTCCGACCAATCGAATATTATATAACAACTTGCGTACTTTGCAAAATTTATAAATATTACCCACAACTATAACACTATATCAAATTAACTCCATAATATTCAAAAATGATATTTATAAAAAATTCATCTTTATTTATAAAAGTTGGGGTCTTACATTTTATGAAATAAAAGTATTCAATTTTTCTTATAATTACAATTCAGTAAATGGTTAAATTGATAAAAAGTTAAAGTTATGGGTGAAATGTAAAAAATTTTCAAAATAAACAAGTGGTTATAAAATAATCATTATTGTCAGGGAATATTCGTTGGTCGTGGAATATTCTTTCTGTCGGGAAATATTCGTACGACGACGCTGCTATTTGTGGGCCCCATAACGAAAAACGGTCGGATGAAGATAACGACAAAAATTGTGTTTTTATAATTACCGGTGTAGTTGTTACCGTTAACACTGTTGGAATACCTGGTGGTTAAAATACAGTAATACGCGTTATTGCATAGTATTTTTGAAATTATTAATTCTTACGTAAGAAGGCACTACTGAATAATTGTCACAGTAATTACTGTTCAATATTTTATTTTATTGATTCAATAAATGCTGCGTTGATATTTTATATTATTGTTGTTTCAATAATTGTTGCTGCACATCATCTCCATTATCAGATCTATAATTCATATTATTTGAATAATATTATTAGATAGCATTATTGAAAATGTCTAGAAAGTTCTGTCTAATGAGAGGTTTGGTCATCTAATTGCGCGCCAATAAGGAGAAATCCTTATTGGAAAGTCCCCCTCTTTTCTAGGAACAGCCTAGTTGCCAGTAATGCGATTCTGTAATATTATTTGTGAATAATTAATTATTAATTTATATAATGAGAAAAATATTAATTTTATGTGGATATAGATGGAGAAAATTTTTAAAGTGACAATTGTTGAAAAATAATATTTTATCTTTTCTGATAAAATAATTTATTATTATATTTAATAACATAATAATGGTGATAATTTTATAATGAATGTGGAATATATGAGTATATGAGGAGGAAGAGTATTTATGTTGTATTAAATGATTAACACATGTTTTGTGTGTCGGTGGACCCCATTTCTTGACTGAAATTTGATTATAGCCTGTAAAATCGCCCATTTATGGATTTCGGTCAATTTCTGTTTGGAATTTAGAAAAACTTTCTTCTGCAAAGTTGTAGAGAATTGAATTTCCTATAAAAAGAAGCGAGATTCGAATTTTCTGATAAGAGGGCTATTTTCTATGAATTATTGAAGTTTCAGAAAATAAAATAATTTTTATTAATTTATGGGTGGGACCCACTTTGGTTGTTGAACACATGTGGGCTGTTGGGATTTTTTTTTCAGCCTTGACATGCTTTGATTGCTGATGGTTGGTGTGTAGAAAATAGAGAATAAATAATATTAATTTATTATTTTAGTCTCCTTTGGCGTTCTAGCATTTTCCTATAAATAGGTGCTTAAGTTAAAATTGAAAATCACACCAGAAATAAGTTTTTTTTCTCTCTATATTATCAAGTATATTTTTGTGAGTATTTTAATATATTGAGTGTTGCTTAGCGTTATATCCAATATTCAAGTCAGAAATACTGATCTTTTGAGGTAAGGGATTTTAAGGGTTATTATATTTTTCAGTTCGTAATTCTTCTGACTTTCAATAAATTCTAAAAAAATTTAAAATGATATTTTGATGAGTTTTATTGATTGTGTCCAAAAATAATAATTTTTGGATGTATAGATTAAGAGTTATGAATTTTACGGGGAAAGACTATTTTAAAAGTAACCGCTTATAACTCCTTGTGGTTAACTTCAAAATTGATGAAATTTTTATTGAAAGTATATCTATATAATATTAGTGTACTCTGTGAATTTCAGAATTTTTGGATAAAAGTATAATTTATGATAAATGTCTAAATATTCAGCAGTTTTGGCCATATGAAAAATAGTAAATGAGTTTTAAAAATTTTGAAAAAAAAATATATGTTTAATATGGGACTATATTCTGCTAAATCCCAGAAAAGAATATTTTTGAAACTGATTTGGTATTTTTCATGAAAATGGACTAGTTATGAGTAAATGAATTAAATATATTGTGTGAAGTAAGAAAATTGGAAAATAGGATTTTATGGCTTGAGAATTCTATATGAGGTATATGGAGATTTTTTTATGAGGGTTTTGGTTATTGGTAATAAAATCTTATGAGTTTGGCATTTTAAGATGATTAAATACATTATTTAGTAAAGTATAAACAATTAAAATAAATTGTTTATAAGCTTAAGAAATATTATTCTTTCAATATCATTATACCGAAATATTGGTATGTATTTTATTGTAGAATTTATACTTTTTTATGTCAGATTTACTATTCATGAGTTACTATTCACGAGTTACAATTTATGAGTTACTATTTACGAGTTACTATTTATGAGTTACTATTCACGAGTTATTATTCACGACAAAATTGATTTCTTTTTCTAACCAAATTATAGTTGATTTATGAATATTACTCTTAAGATTAAATCTAGATGTTTCGATTATATTGATTTTACTATTATATATGACATTTTTATAATCCTGGTGAAGAAATTTTTCTTTGACTTAAGTGTAAAGATGGGTAGATTTTTGGTATGCTCATGACTATGGGTTCCCTTTGGCCAGTAGTGCAAAGTTGAATTATTGACTGGTATGATCATGACCATTGAATTTATAATTGAATATCTTTAGCTTACGTGCAAAAGTGAAATGATCAACATGGTTATAATTATTGTTTATATAAATTCTGAAATGATTATATATTTCTTTGAGATATTAATATCTTTGGCCTGTAGTGCAAAGATGAATTATTGATGAATATCTTTGGCCTGTAGTGCAAAGATGAACTATTGATGAATATCTTTGGCCTGTAGTGCAAAGATGAATTGTTGATGAATATCTTTGGCCTGTAGTACAAAGATGAATTATTGATAAATATCTTTGGCCTATAGTGTGAAGATGAACTGTTGTTGAATATCTTTGGCCTGTAGTGCAAAGATGGTTTGTTGATGAATATCTTTGGCCGTAGTGCAAAGATGGATTTATTAGCATGATTATGAACAGGAACTGTAATTTGGTATAACCATGATCTTTGATGTTTCAGGTAAAGACAGGTGATGAAAATATTCTTCGTCCTGGGTGCGAAGAAAAATTTAGAATCACAATTATGATTATGAGTTATTCATATGATTGTGGAAAGGAACTGTTGAGTGATGTTACAGGGATAAAACATTGTTGGTGGATTTTTAACATGGAGAAGATAATAGACTTTATGGTCTATTTGACTCTTCTAATGGATTGCTCGTTCCGCTGCAACTATGGTTAAAAAATTTTATCATCTACCATATGTTCTAAATCTCTTATTTATTACTATTAAAGGCTATTGATAAATTATTTATCTTTAGTCATGATATTCTTTACTGGGCTAGTTGTGCTCACCCTTTTGTTTCACAATTCCTTTCAGGTAATAAGAGTGTAGCTGGGTCAAGCGAGGGTAATGGAAAAATAGAACAGTGGTCTCTAGCTGTGGAGGTTCCCCCTAAGTAGTATAAAAAAATGTTGTATACATCATTTAGTAGTTATATTTGGTGAATCAAATAGGGTGAGGCGAACCCAACGTTGAAAGGGTGTTTTGCCACTATCATACAAGATGTCTAATGATGTACAACCTCGTGTCATCATAAAACAGGGATGTACTCATCCACTTGCTGAGTATATTTACGAGCACTACCTATATAATCTTGGTGTTTATTTGAAGTATAATTCTCAATTAGAGACAGTGGAGATAATGATATGTCAAGAGAAGACTCCCCATTGGGAAGAATATGATAGTAATCTTCTCGTTTTTCTTTGGGGTCTATTGGGTCAACCAAGAATAATTTTGTGGCCATATGATATCTATCATAACCTAGAAGCATGGCCTCCTATGTACGAAGGTTTCCTTGAGCACTTCCCAAATATTCTAATTTCTAAAACAGTTTTTGACTATACCTTTATGTAAGGTGCTGTCAACGGTTTGGACATGAGTCACATTTGGTGTATATTTGTATCCAAACTCACAATATATGTGTTGTTGTATTTTACACGACAGTTATTGTAATAAAGTTGTAGTTATTTTCTGTACCATGTATTTGGAGACTCAGAATAGGTTGGATGGAATGGACCTTTTTTGGGGTTGTCACGTTTATGCTTCAATTTTTCTGGGGAAAGCAGAGAAAAATGGAAGTCTGAAAAAATAGGAACTTTCATTTGTTTTGGTAAAAGGGTAATGAATACATTTTTGATTTGTCACTGAAAATGTTCTTTTTATGCTATAATTAAGCAATATTGTGGACTACAAAAAATGATTTCTTGCTTTCTATCTATAATTATGCACATGTATTTATACAAAGATTAAATATGAATATGACTTCTATATTCATTTTTCAAGATGTATCTTCATTTTTTATATAACTTCTATCTTCATTTTTCCCCTTTTTGTGGGGCCTCAATTTAAACCAATTGGTGGTAACATTATACCTCATGCTTCTACAATTAGGTGCGTCTCTATTTTTCACCTTATTTTGGTTTCATGCCTTAATTAATTTGTTGAAAGTTGACATGTAATCCTGATCATGTTTACAGGCTAGCTGTATATAAAGGAAGAGGCGATGAGCAAAATTTTAAAGTAATAAGTTCTCCATGTTTGCCTAAATCTGAAGCAAGGTTTCAAATTTGTGTTGGAGTAACTGATGTCAAGGACTGAACCTTGAGAATAACTTTTTCTCCCAAACTACTTCCCTTTCATTCATCTAGAATTCAAGATCCATGTTTCTAACAAAATGTGACAACTCTGAATATTCACCAAGTAGAAGCAGATGCACATTGAAGAGATATGTGAATCAGTAATGGACCTGTACTGCTTTTTTCTTTCATATGTAATACGATAAAGCTTTTATTTCTTCTTGTCTTCTTACTTTCTTGTACTATTAAGGAGAAACAATGTATCTTTTCTTTTCTTTTTTTCAACTTTCTTGTACTACTCAAAGAGAAATAATGTATGGTTTTTACACAAGGTAAATTCAGATTTATACCTTTTGCGCATAGACATATATTGATAATAGTTTTGTAAAGTAAATTAATACTCTCAAGTGAAGGTCATATAGGTTGGGACGAAGGGAGTAGAATTTTTGATCTGCTTTTCAACTCCCACATTCCTGAAATCAATTACAAAATGGACTAAAGTCTGTTGCTGATAATTCATGTCGGCTAATTTTCATAATACAGTGGATGCAATTTATTAATATGCTCTTGCTTATCACGAGCAGTCTATTCAGGTTCCAAACTCAACGATCAACGATGGCAACTAAACACGGAGTTACGTTCGTTGCGGGACTTAACCCAACACCTTACAACATTCAAATCTTTTCAAAGTTGCCCTCAAGACAAAAAAAGTTCACACCTTTTGAATTGTGAAAAGTTATTTCATTAATAATGTAAACCAGACTATTACAAGGTAAATGAAATTACAAAGAGACCAAAGAGATATTTCAAGAGGACTTTTAAACATTGACATAACACTTCACTGATACAAAGGTCTACTTCGCCATCCACCCAAAAAAAACCCCTTTATCCATCTGTTCAAGTACTTGATAGCGTCTCCAAGAACAGAAGCCTAGTCCATCTGTTCATGGAAATTAACAAACTCAGATTTCAAAAAATTACAAGAATATTTGCAATAAACTAGATTATAGATGGCCAATAATTACTAGAAAAGTAAAAATTAGCATACTTCATAGTCTTCATATTGTAGAAAAGTGTGAATAATCAAAGAAAGTCTGTTCCACTAAGAATAACATAAGAATGACAGAAAACATGTAAGAGCATGCCTCTAAACTGTAGCAGACAGACACAAACTTTACTCAGACTTAACATGGTACAATCAAGTAGCACACATGTATAACAGGAAACAGCTTGAAAAGTCATATTCATATTTGCATTCACCTTGGGATTAAAAATACAACCAAAATGGTAATCACTAGGGACTTTTATTAAAGAAGTAGGAACTACACATCTTCTCTAGGGAATACTTCCTACCAAGGAGGAAGAGGGAAAAGGGCTAATCACTTACTTTCTAAAAGGATGAAGCATGATTGTAATGTTGATAAAAAAACATGAGTAAAATGTAACTACAACCAAACGAACCTGAACGGTACAAAACCAAACGAACTAAACGTTTTGTTGCGGCGGCTCTTGATTTTGGGGATAATTTCTATAACCAACATCATCTTGTATCTCTGAACCTGTAAATAAAATAAAATATATGTATATTAGATTTATTGAGATGTAACTCATAATATTGAATAAAAGAAATGATCAAACCTTGGACAGTTTGACTATCATCCTCTGAACTTGAAGATGATGTTGCATGTAAGACCCCAACTTATTAATGAATAAAATTAAATTTTCTCTAAATATTATTGTGAATAATAAGGGGTTAATTTGATATAATACTTTGGTTATGGGTGAAATGTGCAAATTTTGCAAAATAAGCAAGTGGTTATAAAATATTTATTTTTGGTCGGTGAATATTCGGTTGGTCGTGGAATATTCTTGCTGTCGGGGAATATTCGTACGACGACGCAGCCTTGTGTGGGCCCCATAACGGAAAGCGATTGGATGAAGAAAACGACAAGTATAAGTTGTTTATAAATAACGGCGTAGTTGTTACCGTTAATACTGTTGGAATACCCGGTGGTTAAAATACAGTAGCACACGGTATTGCACCAATTATTGATTCTTACGTAAGAAGGCACTACTCAATAATTGTTACAGTAGTTATTATTCAATATTTTATGTTATTGATTCAATAATTGCTGCGTTGATATTTTATATTATTGTTGTTTCAATAATTGTTGCTGCACAGTATTTTCATTTATCTGATCAATAATTCATATTATTTGAATAATATTATTAGATAACATTATTGGCAATGTCTAGAAAGTTCTGTCTAAGGAGAGGTTTGGTCATCTAATTGCGCGCCAGTAAGGAGAAATCCTTATTGGAAAGCCCCCTCTTTCCTGGGAACGGCCTGGTTGTCATAAATGTGATTCTGTAATATTATTTGTGAATAATTAATTATTGATTCATATGATAAGGAAATATTTATTTTATGTGGATATAAATGAGGGATATATTTTTGTGGTTAAAAATGAAGGAGTTAATGTTGAGGTTTTGTCAGTATTTTTGTCGGAATGGAGGTATTAAAAATTAGGGTTTTTGAGATAGTTTGCGGGGGTTATAATTTTTAATCCGACCGTTGGATCGTGGTAATTTTTGGATATGTTATACATATATAAGTTGAGTATATGTCCACAAATTTTGAACCATTAAAAATGAACGTATGATTTATTACGAATTTTACAAGATGACTGGTTCAGAAATTGTTGAATTTTCGGAGTTTATCATTTTGGTGGAAAATTCTAGAATTGGTGGGCCCCACTTGTGGTTGGTGAAGAAATGTGCTGAATTATATTTCAAATGTGGTGGGTGGGAATAGTAGCAGGTAAAGCCATCAGGTTGCAGGTCAAACCTACCAAAATTTTCCTATAAATAGAGGGCTAAGTTAGAATTGAAAATCACACCAGAAACAAGTTTTCTCTCTTTCTCTCTCTAGATTATTGAGTGTATTTTGTGAGTATTTAGATACTTTGAGAGTTTCTATTCATCAGAGCAAGTTTCTTTCAGCCTTATACCGGTATTCCGACCAGAAGTACTGATATTTTGAGGTAAGGGATATTATTTTCTTCTTAATGATATTATTTTCTTCAATATCATTATGCTGAAATATTGATATGAGTTTTTATCAAATTTGGAACTTTTTGTGTCGGGGGTTACTATTCACGTATACGGCACTATTCACGAATACGGCACTATTCACCGAAAAATAAAATTTTCCCTTTTTGTCCAAGATGTCTATTATGGTTACTATCTTTGATTGTATCCATGTTTTGATCTTTATTTTTGAATTCTGCTTCACAATTGATTATTATGAAGTATTATTGATCTTGGATAAACTGTTATACGAATCCCTACTATTTGTCCTTCTGTCTCATTGGATTCGTTCTCTTTAAGATATTTTTCATCATCCTCAGTCCTAAATGATGATATTACTGAATATCTTTGGCCTGTAGTGCAAAGTTGTATAATTACTTGATGAATATCTTTGGCCTGTAGTGCAAAGATGAACAGGTGTTGAGATGAACATGACCGACTAATGATACAAATGAATATCTTTGGCCTGTAGTGCAAAGATGAATATTTGGTTAAAGATGATTATTAATTGATGTTACAGGGATAAAATATTGATGATGGACTTTTAAATATTAGAAGATAGTAGAATTCTTTCTCTACTTGACTCTTCTAATGGTTTGCTGTTTCCGCTGCAGTTGTTGATCTAAAACTTGTTGTCGATTATATTTTATCAGATTTTTCCCTGTTGAAGACTAACGATAATTTGTTGTATATTATCTTAGTCATAATATTCTTTACTGGGCTAGTTGAGCTCACCCTTTTCCTTTTTGTTCCATTTTTCTTCTTAGGAGGTGAGAACATAGCAGGATCTAGTCGGGGTATGGAATGATGGTTCTAGAAAGATGTATTAGCAGTCCTCACTATTTCTGTAAAATAGTGTTTGAATAATTGTAATGAGGATTTATTTGAGTGTGGATATTGTCTAGAAGACAATATTTGTATTTAAACTCACAGTATGTGTTGTCGTATTTTGCACGACAATTGTATTATTGAAGTTGTAGTTTGCTTTCTGTACCATGTATTTGGCGACTCAGAATGGGTGTTGTATACCTATTCTGGGGGCGTCACATTGCACCTTCATTGTTGGGAGAATCTCTACATAAAAACCAAAATAACACTCATCATTTAAAGATTGAGATATCTACAAATTTTTACTATTACTTAAATATTACTTACTGATGTGCAACTATTGGATAATTCCTTTTGTCATGTGATTGTCCAACTTTCCCACAACCATGACAACGTCTACCTTTTAAGTTCTTTGCCTTTCCTAATGCCCTTTCTTTCCCTCCTTTAAGTCTTTTGCCACATCCTTTTGCCCTCACTTGATTTGGTTCATTGTACATATGGTCTTTATTGCAATTCATCTTCCCAGAGACTACACTTGCACCAATTCCACATTGTGAAATTTTACCACTATCTGCAACAAGATAGATTGATTCGAGTGCACGAGCCAAAGCATCTTTATAAATATTAATTCCTTCTTGGCTTGTGAGGGCGTTATTAATAACATCCAAAGAACATTGAATTAATTCACTCCGTTTGATTAGATATTCTTTGTCACTATTTATCATTATGCCACTTTCATTATCGACCATTATCACGGAGTTTGCCTTCTTAGTCCACCTTTTCAAGATGTATTGTTGGGGTAATTCGTCAAAATCATGCATTTTGAGCAAGTAACCAAGCACATGTCTACATGGTATCCCCATACTCTCAAACTTGTGGCAACTACATGAAGCAAAACCCAATCCTTTGTCATAAACAAGTTGTCGCACTCTACGTGTGGATAATTTTTTTCTATGAACTTGAAACATGTATTGATTGTCACTCTCCTTGATAAGCTCAAAACGGTAATTCAAGCATTCCCATATCTCATCTTCAAATTTATTAAACATTTCCCAAGTATAAATTGCAGCCATTTGGAACACAAAGTCACGATTCATCTTCACTTTAGGCTTCTCAATCAAATCTTTGTGATCGGCCAATAACTCTTCTTGACGTTGGCATACTAGCCCCCTATTAAATTGGATCATGAAATCAACTAATGAATTACTCTTAGAAACATATCTTTTGAAAAAAGTGTGAGAGCTTTCCGCTCGTTGGCTACTTGACATATTGGCTGAGAAAACATGATTACAATAAGCTGGCACCCAATTTGTACGAATGTCATACATTGTTTGTAACCATTTGTTGTCATGTAACCCGCTCCTCCCAACAAGCTCCATCCATGTCAAATCAAACTCTTCTTTATACTCTGAATTCCAAAAACAATCGGCAAATTCATTATAGTGAGCATTATACTTCACCTAGTCTAATTTTTCTGAAAATTTTGTCAATATGTGCCAACTACAGAATCTATGAAAAGTATCTGGAAGAGTTTCTAATATTGCTTTGAACATCGCGGGATCTTGATCAGTACTGATCATTTTAGGGGCATCACCTGGCATAGCCTCTAAAAAATTGTTGAATAGCCAAACAAATGAATCCGAGGTCTCGTCACTTAAGAATGCACAAGCAAAAATTATGGTTTGACCATGTTTGTTAACTCCCATCAGTGGTGCAAAAATCAGCCCATATCGATTGGTGTTATATGTAGTATCGAAGACGACTACATCACCATAAAAACTATATGCCCTTTTAGAGGTAGCAGTAGCCCAAAAACAATGTGTTATCTTCTGTTCATTATCGACCTTAATTTTATAAGTGAATGATAAATTCTTGCCCTTTTCTAATTTGCAAAACTCACTAAACATTTCTCCGTCATGCCTCTTCAACTCGTTACGTCTATCCCTTTCATAATTATATAAATCTGTTTGTGTACACCCAATGTTTTCAAACCCTCCAACCTATACTCCAAGGAAATTGAATTGTTGATGTGAGGGTATATTTATCATGGAAAGTTGTTGAGTCAAACACTTTTGCGCACTCAAAACACTTCGGTGAGATCTTAACAGATGCTTCTTTGATGGAGTTGCCAAAGGGTGACTATGGCTGTGAAACTCCAAATTTTATGAATAAAGATTTAAACTTCTCGAAATATTTTGGTGTGGATTTGATAGAATGTTATAGTTGTGGGTGATATTTATAAATTTTGTAAAGTACGCAAGTTGTTGTATAATATTCGATTGGTCGGGGAATATTCGTTTTATCAGGGAATATTCGTACAACGGCACTGTGACGCCCCCAAAATAGGTATACATCACCCATCTTGAGTCGCCAGAAATATGGTACAGAATTCAAATACAACTTAATTGTAACACCCCCTTTCTAAAATAGAAAGAGAGGTTACTCAAAACACAACAAAACTAATAAATTTAATAGCAAGGCTCATAGCCACAAAAGAATAGTCTTAATAACTGATAAATACCACAAGTCAACCATAATAAATCTTTAACTGTCTCAAACCACAATCTAAAATAATTATTACAATTCCAAGTAAACTGACACATCAACTCTAAACAGAATATTTCTAAATTATTGGAATGAATGGAGCTCTCATCACACTTGCCCTTGATTCCCCTGATTACCTGCCGGAAGAAAATACAGCATGAGCCAAATGCCCAGTACGGATATAGAATACAAATAATGAACCGAAATAACTAACTCAATTAAATGAAAAGAGACGAAACGAACTGAAACGAAACGAACAAATCTAACACAACGAAATAATAGGCTGAATCAAATGGCTGGGTGTTATTTCATACCGAGCTCAGAATAAAACAGAAATATACCTTGCCACACAGGCAAGTCAAATAATGCCACATAGACAAGTCAAATAATGCCACACAGGCAAGTTACACACATTGGACCACGAATCCAATGCATGTAAAATTGGAAGGCGTGTTTGGCACAAACATCACCAATCCGCATAACAGAACAGAACAGAAAAACTTGGGTCGACCCATACGCCTCCCACAACAAAACACCAAATGGCCAACTCCCACCGGAGCACAAAACGGAGACGCCGTGGACTGATCACACCGCCACGGAAGGTGTCATGCCTCGGTGCCAAAAGGACATGCCTGTGGTACCCCCACAGGTGGTTATAGCTCAGGTATACCCTACGGTATTCTAACAAAAATATAATGTCACAACACATGCGACACAACAAAGGGGTTCTAACGTGTACATGTTAAACTGAAACGAAATATCAACACAAAGTCTCCAAAATATTAACATGTACTTTCTACAATATCAAAATAAATTTATAGACATGATACACTAGTCTAAAGAGTACAAATAGGAGTTCTAATATAACCGCCCAAAACACTATCGCAATAAATTGACAAGAATAATTATAAGAGGCAAATTCTAAATTTCGAAACGAATAACGAATCAAACAAATCAAAAATAAAAGAGTCTCGCTGAAAAAGTACGGAATCCGTACCTGGATTAAGTAATGTAATACTCAGAAATTATACTCCAAATCTCGTTTAAACTCTCTTCGTCTGGGCTAATTAATAAAAAAAATAATAAATAAATAAATAACTTATAAACTTAATAATAATTAAACTATTAGATCTACTAATCCCAATCTATGATAATTACGTTACTAGTTATTATAATTATAAGAAATTTACTTTCTTTTATTCACCTGCATGGTACTAATATTAGAACTCTGACATAACCAACCACTAAATCTATTAGCATTCAAAAGAAATCATAACTTTTCTATAATCAATATATATATACCATCTTGCTGAAACTATCCACTTCCACCCATCAAACATGAATTTCCACATAACCAATATACGTATATAAAATATATATATTTTAACTTTAAGAGACACTGAACATTTGACAAGAAGGATCTATCAAAATTTCAAAAGAAAAAAAAATCACTTACCAAATTGATCTTGTCAAAAATCAACTTTTAACAAATTTCTCCTCAGTTGTTATTCGACTGCGGCAACTTCCTTTCTTTTATCAGACGACTAAAGGTAGTATATATTATGTAGGGTTCAGGTTTTATTTATTTATTTATTATTTATCTTATTAATTCTCCTAATTATAATAAAATTAATATTACCCACATTTAATTAAATTAAACCCAATAAATTTTAAGGCCCAAATTATACTAAATTAATTTACTCATCTCTTATTAATATTTATTAGCCCACACAAATTAAATAACTAGTTGACCCAACATGAATAACAAAGTCCAATTACTATGTTTTAAAACAAAGAAATTTATTTTTTTATTATTCAATATTTATTTATTTTATTAATTTTTTACCGAGTATTACATTAATAATACAACTGTCGTGTACAATACGACAAAACATAAATTGTGAGCTTAAATACAAATATTGTCTACTAGAGAGTATACAAACTCAAAAGGAGTCCTCATTACAATTATTATCACACTATTTCACAGAATAGTGAGGACTACTAATACAAACATCTAAGATCATCACTCTGTTCCCCGATTAGTCCCAACTACGTTCTCATTTCCTGAAGAGAACAGTGAAAGAAATGGTGAACTCAACTAGCCCAGTAAGAAATATTATGACTAAGATAATGCAGAATAATTTATCGTTAGCCTTCAACAGTGTTAAACTGATAAAATATAATAACTATCAAGTTTAACTGCAGCGAAACAAGCAATCCATTAGAAGAGTCAAGTAGGGAATAAAATCTACTATCTTCTATGATTTAAAAGGTTTTTCATCACTTTTATCGCTGGGACTCAGCTTAATAAATAACCCACATCATCGAATCACTCCTGCACTACGGCCATGGATATTCTTTAGTATCACGACCACGAATTATCCATGCACTACGGCTAAAGATAATCATGTTTTCATCAACGGTCTTGATCATGCCATAAAATAATTCATCTTTGCACTACGGCCAAAGAGAATCCATAGCCATAATCATACCAAAAACTGTCCATCAATGCACTATGGGCCAATGAGGATATTTTCCACATTATTTGTAACATTACTGTCATGATTACACCGAATAATCCCTAATCATAATCATACCAAGTCCATCTATGCACTACAGGCCATAGATGACTTTCAACAAAATATAAACATGAGGATGATGACAATGATATAAGAATTCAATAAAACAAGTTCAAGAATTAATTTATCCAGGAACCAATAACGTCCAAATTGTCAACATGATACTGCTTTGTAGAGTAAAATTCAAGAATGCTCAGAAGAATATTTTCATGAAAAGATACTAGATGAAGCGTAAATATCAAGGATATTCCACTAATTTCATGGAGTATAGAAGTCAAAATTTTAACCAACTAAGTATAATAAAGAATGAAATAACAAAAGAAATCACCATGCATGCGATAGACCGCACATGCAGGTTATTCTAACAGAATAATAAATAACGGAACCAGGTCCGGCATAAAATGCACAGACAGGATATTCCAACAAAATAATAAAGACTGGAACCAGGTCCGACGTAAAACGCACAGACAATATATTCCGACAGAATAATAAATAATGGAACCAGGTCCGTCGTAAACGCACAGACAGGATATTCCGACAGAATAATAAAGAATAGAATAATAGAAGAATTTCACCATGTATGCGGTACTTCGCATAAACAGGTTATTCCAACATAATAATAAAGAATGGAATAACAGAAGAATTTCACCAAGTATAGGGTAGTCAGCGTATACAGGTTATTTCAAGAGAATAATAAAGAATGGAATAACAGAAGTTCTCTTCATGAATACAAAAGAAATAATATCCCTTACGGGTACAACAAATAATATCTCTTACCTTTGAAAGAAGAGTATTCCGACTGGTATGGCGAGGATATACTCGAAGAAAACTTGCACTACGCTCAAAGCTTTCTTAAACTCTAAATAAATACGCTCAAGATTATAGAAGAAGAAATCTCTCTATAGTTTCTCTCTCTAGAGTTTCAGTAAATTCGTAAGAAATAATGAAGGAATGAGCTTCTATTTATAGCAAAATGGACTGCATAGTAACTAACTCATGAACGGTCAAGATTGATTTACTTTAATTTGACGGTCCATATTTAAAGCAAAATCTTTTAAATAAAATATAATATATTCTATTTATAATCTAATAAAATGAATAACTTTATAAAAGTATTCTGTTTTATATAAAAAGTTTTTCTGTTTTATTACGTTAATAATACTAATAAAACAAAACTGAGTGACTTATCACGTAAGCCTCAATAATCAATACCGTATGCTACTATGCAACCACACGTATTACTATACTTTTACTACCGAGTAGTTCAACAGTATTAACGGTAAAACTTCCGCCGTTATTTTCATAAAATATTTTTATCGTTTTCTCAATCCGACAATAATTTCGTTGTGGGGTCCCCCAATAATTGTGTCGTCTTACGAATATTTCCCGACAAAAATAATATTCCCCGACCATTCGAATATAATACAACAACTTGCATACTTTGTAAAATTTATAAATACTACCCACAACTATAACATTATCTCAAATTCACACCATAATATTTAAAAAAATATTTCAAAAAAATTAAATCTTTATTCATAAAATCTGGGGTTTCACAGGCACAATCATTGGTGGACCCTGCAACGAAATTATTGTTGGATTGAGAAAACGATAAAAATATTTTATGAAAATAACTGCTGAAGTTTTACCATTAATACTGTTGAACTACTCGGTAGTAAAAGTACTGTTGAACTACTCGGTAGTAGTACACGATATTAATTATTGATGCTTATGTGATAAGTCACTCAGTTTTGTTTTATTAGTATTATTAATATAATAAAACAGAAAAGCTTTTTATATAAAACAGAATACTTTTATAAAGTTTTTCTATAAATAAAATATATTATATTTTATGATGCATAGTGTTGCATAGTGTGACGCCCCCAAAATTAGGTATACATCACCCATCTTGGGTCGTCAGATACAAAGTACATAATACAAATACAACTTACTAATACAACTGTCGTGTACAATACGACAAAACATAAACTGTGAGTTTGAATACAAATATTATCTTCTAGAAAGTATTCATACTCAAAAGGAGTCCTCATTACATTTATTAACACACCATTACATAGAATAGTGAGGACTACTAACTAATACTATCATTCGGACCATCACTCCGTTCCCCGACTTGCCCCAGCTACGTTCTCATTTCCTGAAGAGAACAGTGAAAGAAAGGGTGAGCTCAACTAGCCCAGTAAGAAATATCATGACTAAGATAATGCAGAATAAATTATCATTAGCCTTCAACAATGTTAAACTGATAAAATATAATAGACATCAAGTTTAACTGCAGCGGAACAAGCAATCCATTAAAAGAGTCAAGTAGAAAATAAACTCTACTATCTTTTATGATTTAAAAGATTTTCCAACACTGTGATCGCTGAGACTCAGCTTAATAAAATAATTCACATCATCGAATCACCCCTGCACTACGGCCAAGGATATTCGTATATTCATTAATGGTCATGATCATGCCAACAACTGTCCATCAATGCACTACGGGCCAATGAGGACTTTTACCACATCATTTGTAACATTACGGTCATGATTATACCGAATAATCCCTGGTCATAATCATACCAAGTCCATCTATGCACTACAGGCCACAGATGACTTTCAACATTTTATAAACATGAGGATGATGACAATGATATAAGAATTCAATAAAACAAGTTCAAGAATTAATTTATCCAAGAATTAACAACGTCCAAATTGTCAACATGATACTGCTTTGTGGAGTAAAATTCAAGAATACTTAGAAGAATATTTTCATGAAAAGATACTGGATGAAACGCAATTATCAAGGATATTCCACAAATTTCATGGAGTATAGAAGTCAAAACTTAACCAACTGAGTATAATAAAGAATGGAATAACAAAAGAAATCACCATGCATGCGATAGACCGCACAGACAGGTTATTCCAACAGAATAATAAATAATGGAACCAGGTCCGGCGTAAACGCACAGACAGGATATTCCGACAGAATAATAAATAATGGAACCAGGTCCGGCGTAAACGCACAGACAGGATATTCCGACAGAATAATAAATAATGGAACCAGGTCCGGTGTAAAACACACAGACAGGATATTCCAACAGAATAATAACAAGACGGAACCAGGTCCGGTGTAAAACACACAGACAAGATGTTCCAACAGAATAATAATAAAAACGGAACCAGGTCCGGTGTAAAACACACAGACAGGATGTTCCAACAGAATAATAGAAGAATGTCACCAAGTATAGGGTAGACCGCGTATACAGGTTATTCCAACAGAATAATAATAAATGGAATAACAACAGTTCTCTTCATGAATAAGAAAGAATAACACCCCTTACCGTAAAAGAACTGGATATAAGAGTAGTGAAGTAGCAGAAAACTTTTCTTCTATCTCTATATAGTCTCTCTCTATAGTTTCTCTCTCTAGAGTTCAGTGAATTCGTAAGAAAATAATGAAGGAATGAGCTTCTATTTATAGGAAAATGGAATGCATAGTAACTAATCCATGAACGGTCCAGATTGATTACTTTAATCTGACGGTCCATATTTAAAGAAAAATCTTTTAAATAAAATATAATATATTCTATTTATAGAATAACTTTAATAAAGTATTCTGTTTTATATAAAAAGATGTTTCTGTTTTATTACGTTAATAATACGAATAAAACAAAACGTCATTATCGCTAAATAATTCATATTATTAACTGACAATAATGGAATCAAACTGAGTGACTTCTCACATAAGCATTAATAATTAATACCGTGTGCTACTATGCAACCACACGTATTACTGTACTTTTACTACCGAGTAGTTCAACAGTATCAACGGTAAAACTTCCGCCGTTATTTTCATAAAGTATTTTTGTCGTTTTCTCAATCCGACAATAATTCCGTTGTGGGGTCCACCAATAATTGTACCGTCGTACGGATATTCCCCGACAAAAAGAATATTCTCCGACCAATCGAATATAATATGACAACTTGCATACTTTGCAAAATTTATAAATACTACCCATAACTATTATATCAAATCCACACAATAATATAAAAAAAATTATTTCGAGAAAAATTAAATATTTATTCATAAAATCTGGGGTTTCACAATCTCCCCTCCTTATAGAATTTCGCCCTCGAAATTTACGTACGTACTTGGTATGCCGAACATGTGAGGATACCTTGACTTCACTTCAAATTCTAACTCTTGAGGTATAACCTTTAAGCATCGAATATGATCCTTCTTATCCAAGATGTTAACACGTATCTCCTCATACGTTAAATCTTTCGCTATTTCGTCCGGTTCTAAATTAATAATGCGGTTCGGGTCGTCCACATATTTACGTAACATCGATACGTAAAAAAAAATGTTCTGAACACGCAACATACTTGGCGGTAAAACGAGTCTATAGGCCACAGTTCCTACTTCATCGAGGATTTCAAATGGGCCAATTAAATCGAGAGTTGAGATTTCCTCTCTTCGTCGATTCTTGCTTCTAGAATAACGCCCTCTTGAACCTTCTTCTTCACATTTATCAGCTCTTAGTATGTAGCTTGAGCGGCTTTAACTTTATCGATTAAAGTCGATTTTAATCGTATATTCGTTATCTTCACGTGGGTTCGAATATTCACACTTGTAACCGTATACGATCTTCTACACAACGCGTCAGCTACCACGTTCACTTTTCCACGATGTTATTGAATGGTACGATCGTAATCTTCAACAGCTCGAGCCAACGTCTTTGGCGCATAATACGTTCGTTTTAGTTGAAGAAATATTTGAGGGTTTAAGAAATAGGTTTTGTACTGGGGTCAATACAAAATTCAATTTTACGCTCTGGGGTAGGCTAAGAAGTCTTCAAGAATACGTCAAGAAATTTATTAACAATAGAAATATCGTTCAAAACTGTGACCCTCATCCAAGACTTGGATAACACGCCACATTGATACCTATCAACTTGCCATCATCATTTACAACGTCTCCTACGGAAAGTCTAGCTTCGGTACATTCCACACCAGGAAGTCAACAGCGAAAGGAACGGGGATTTTTACTTATGGCTTGATATGACAATGATTGACTTTAGTAGTTTGGTTACTTTGAATTTGCATAACAGGTTGGTTAGGAATATGAAAGCTAACAACCTTACGAGAAGCATGATGAGTAGTGAACCAATCGTTTCAAAAAAATCACATCAAAGGCAAGTATTTTCAAAGAGATAAGATCGACAGGTAACGTGAAAGTGTTGATTTGAACAAGATTTATAAATAGTAGAGGTAACGAAGGTTTCTCCCAACTGAGTTTAAACAGACATATCAAAGTCTAAGTTCTCCGGAGTTAACTTCAAACTTTTAACACAACTAGGTGAAATAAAAGAGTGAGTAGAACCGGTATCTAACACGGTATAGACTTCGCAAGAGTTTATGACTAACATACCCGTGATAATTTTATTCAGGTTCCTCGTCACGAAAAAAAAATACTCTCTCTTAAACTACTGGCTTTGGCTTTTCTGGGACGGTCTTTGGTGCCTCCATCCTATCTGAACTTGTCTTCGGTGAACGACAAAATCAGGCTAAATGACCTTCTCTTCCACAATTATAACATGCTTTGGACGGCATCGCGCAGTTTGGACTGATGTGCCCCTCCCCTCCGCATTTGAAACATATGATAGGTGATCGTTCTCCTTCCTTAACGACAGGTGCTGGTGCTGACGTCTTTCCATCATTGTTGAATCTCCTCTTCTTGAAATGTCCATTCTTATTATTTTGGCCCTGATTACCACTGAAGTGGTTACCATTTCTGGCCTGTTGATTCCATCCACGCTTGTTGTCACCGCTTCGATGACTGCTTTCACTAGTATTATCATTTTGCCGGCTGCTCTCTTTTGGCTGCGTTGTCTCGTTATCGCGCTCCACCAACTGAGCCCTATTTACAACATCTGAATACAAACACAATTTATGAGAAACAAGATGTTGACGTATCTCCGGCTTCAAACCTCTTAAAAACATCCGCGTCATTCTTTCTTCATTATCCACCAGGTGGGACGCAAACCGGGATAACTCCGCAAATTTTGCCTCGTACTGCGACACGGTCATATTATTCTGCTCCAATTTGATGAACTCCACCTCCTTCATGTGACGAATACTCTCGGGAAAATATTTGTCGTTAAACAGCTCTTGGAACTTCTCCCAGGACATCTTCAGTGCGGCAGGTTGAGTACGCTTTATCGATTCCCACCAGTAATCTGCCTCTCCTCGCAACATAAAGGCGGCAAAGGGAACCTTTTGCTCCTCGGAGCAACCCAAGACATCAAATATCTTGGTGATCTGCTTTATCCATGTTTCAGCTACAAGTGGTTTGGGTTCTCCCTTAAACTCCGGTGGTCCCAGCTCCTTAAACTGCTTAGCGGTGACCGCCTGAGAGTTTTCAGTATTTCCACCTACGTTGTGGACAGGAGCCGCTTTCACCTGTTGTTGCATGAATTGCATAAAACCTCTAAACATTGCATCATTCATCATCTGGTCAGTGTTGTTGTTTGCATGAGGATTGTCACCTTCCTGATGAACATTATCCTGATTATTGATATGTGGTGAATCAATAATCGCCTGGGCTTCAGTGCTATTCTCAACATTCTCAGATGCCATTTTCAGATACTACCACAAAATAAAAGTTAATTGATATGTCATATATTATCCTTATATTATGACCGACCAATTAAATACCATGCAAATAAACTTAGGTAGGTCATACTAGCGAAGGAATTCCCCGTCTCTCCCCTCCTAGTTCTATTCTCACATCTTAGCCAGGGATCATATCCCTAAGCTCTGATACCAACTGTGACGCCCCCAAAATTAGGTATACATCACCCATCTTGGGTCGTCAGATACAAAGTACATAATACAAATACAACTTACTAATACAACTGTCGTGTACAATACGACAAAACATAAACTGTGAGTTTGAATACAAATATTATCTTCTAGAAAGTATTCATACTCAAAAGGAGTCCTCATTACATTTATTAACACACCATTACATAGAATAGTGAGGACTACTAACTAATACTATCATTCGGACCATCACTCCGTTCTCCGACTTGCCCCAGCTACGTTCTCATTTCCTGAAGAGAACAGTGAAAGAAAGGGTGAGCTCAACTAGCCCAGTAAGAAATATCATGACTAAGATAATGCAGAATAAATTATCATTAGCCTTCAACAATGTTAAACTGATAAAATATAATAGACATCAAGTTTAACTGCAGCGGAACAAGCAATCCATTAAAAGAGTCAAGTAGAAAATAAACTCTACTATCTTTTATGATTTAAAAGATTTTCCAACACTGTGATCGCTGAGACTCAGCTTAATAAAATAATTCACATCATCGAATCACCCCTGCACTACGGCCAAGGATATTCGTATATTCATTAATGGTCATGATCATGCCAACAACTGTCCATCAATGCACTACGGGCCAATGAGGACTTTTACCACATCATTTGTAACATTACGGTCATGATTATACCGAATAATCCCTGGTCATAATCATACCAAGTCCATCTATGCACTACAGGCCACAGATGACTTTCAACATTTTATAAACATGAGGATGATGACAATGATATAAGAATTCAATAAAACAAGTTCAAGAATTAATTTATCCAAGAATTAACAACGTCCAAATTGTCAACATGATACTGCTTTGTGGAGTAAAATTCAAGAATACTTAGAAGAATATTTTCATGAAAAGATACTGGATGAAACGCAATTATCAAGGATATTCCACAAATTTCATGGAGTATAGAAGTCAAAACTTAACCAACTGAGTATAATAAAGAATGGAATAACAAAAGAAATCACCATGCATGCGATAGACCGCACAGACAGGTTATTCCAACAGAATAATAAATAATGGAACCAGGTCCGGCGTAAACGCACAGACAGGATATTCCGACAGAATAATAAATAATGGAACCAGGTCCGGCGTAAACGCACAGACAGGATATTCCGACAGAATAATAAATAATGGAACCAGGTCCGGTGTAAAACACACAGACAGGATATTCCAACAGAATAATAACAAGACGGAACCAGGTCCGGTGTAAAACACACAGACAAGATGTTCCAACAGAATAATAATAAAAACGGAACCAGGTCCGGTGTAAAACACACAGACAGGATGTTCCAACAGAATAATAGAAGAATGTCACCAAGTATAGGGTAGACCGCGTATACAGGTTATTCCAACAGAATAATAATAAATGGAATAACAACAGTTCTCTTCATGAATAAGAAAGAATAACACCCCTTACCGTAAAAGAACTGGATATAAGAGTAGTGAAGTAGCAGAAAACTTTTCTTCTATCTCTATATAGTCTCTCTCTATAGTTTCTCTCTCTAGAGTTCAGTGAATTCGTAAGAAAATAATGAAGGAATGAGCTTCTATTTATAGGAAAATGGAATGCATAGTAACTAATCCATGAACGGTCCAGATTGATTACTTTAATCTGACGGTCCATATTTAAAGAAAAATCTTTTAAATAAAATATAATATATTCTATTTATAGAATAACTTTAATAAAGTATTCTGTTTTATATAAAAAGATGTTTCTGTTTTATTACGTTAATAATACGAATAAAACAAAACGTCATTATCGCTAAATAATTCATATTATTAACTGACAATAATGGAATCAAACTGAGTGACTTCTCACATAAGCATTAATAATTAATACCGTGTGCTACTATGCAACCACACGTATTACTGTACTTTTACTACCGAGTAGTTCAACAGTATCAACGGTAAAACTTCCGCCGTTATTTTCATAAAGTATTTTTGTCGTTTTCTCAATCCGACAATAATTCCGTTGTGGGGTCCACCAATAATTGTACCGTCGTACGGATATTCCCCGACAAAAAGAATATTCTCCGACCAATCGAATATAATATGACAACTTGCATACTTTGCAAAATTTATAAATACTACCCATAACTATTATATCAAATCCACACAATAATATAAAAAAAATTATTTCGAGAAAAATTAAATATTTATTCATAAAATCTGGGGTTTCACACATAGTACCTGCATAGTATTTTGCATAGTAAAATCTTTTTATATAAAACAGAATACTTTTATAAAGTTATTCGTTTTATTAGATTATAAATAGAATATATTATATTTTATTTCAAAGATTTTGCTTTAAATATGGATCGTCCGATTAAAAGTAAATTAATTTGGACCGTTCATGAATTAGTTACTATGCAGTCCATTTTTTTATAAATAGAAGCTCATTCCTTCATTATTTCTTACGAATTCACTGAAACTCTAGAGAGAGAAACTATAGAGAGAAAGAAGAAAAGTGTTCTGCTACTTCACTACTCCTATATTCAGTACTCTTCTTCTTAAGGTAAGGGGTATTATTTCTTTTGTATTCATGAAGAGAACTTCTGTTATTCCATTATTTATTATTCTGTTGGAATAACCTGTATACGCGGGCTGCCCTATACTTGGTGAAATTCTTCTGTTATTCCATTATTTATTATTCTGTTGGAATAACCTGTATATGCGGGCTACCCTATACATGGTGAAATTCTTCTATTATTCTATTCTTTATTATTCTGTCGGAATATCCTGTCCGTGCGTTTACGCCGGACCTGGTTCCATTATTTATTATTCTGTCGGAATATCCTGTCTGTGAGTTTACGCCAGACCTGGTTCTATTATTTTTTATTCTGTTGGGAATAACCTATCTATGCAGTCTATCGCACGCATGGTGAATCCTTCTGTTATTCCATTCTTTATTATTCTGTTGGAATAACCTGTCTATGTGAATTACCACATGCATAGTGAATGATCCTTTGTATTCAATCCTTATTAAATTGTGAAAATGATCTGTATACGTGGATTACCGTATGACGGACGAAAATCCATTTGCAGTTTCATATATTCTCTTATACACAGTTGGTTAAAGCTTTGACTTCTATACTCCATGAAATTAGTGGAATATACTTGATATTTGCGCTTCATCCAGTATCTTTTTCTAGAAATATTCTTCTGAGCATTCTTGAATTTTACTCTACAAAGAAGTATCTTGTTGACAATTTGGACGTTATTGGTTCCTGGATAAATTAATTCTTGAACTTGTTTTATTGAATTATTATGTCATTGTCATCATCCTCATGTTTATATTATGTTGAAAGTCATCTGTGGCCTATAGTGCATAGATGGACTTGGTATAATTATGACCAGGGATTATTCGGTATAATCATGACCGTAATGTTACAAATGATGTGGAAAAAGTCCTCATTGGCCCGTAATGCATTGATGGACAGTTTTTGGTATGATTATGGCTATGGATTCTCTTCGGCCATGGGTGCAAAGATGAATTATTTTATGGCATGATCAGGACCGTTGATGAAAACACGATTATCTTTGGCCCGTAGTGCATGGATAATTCGTGGTCGTGATACTAAAGAATATCCTTGGCCTGTAGTGTAGGGATGATTTGATGATGTGGATTATTTATTGAGCTGAGTCTCAGCGATAAAAGTGATGAAAAACCTTTTAAATCATAGAAGATAGTAGATTTTATTCTCTACTTGACTCTTCTAATGGATTGTTTATTCCGCTGCAGTTAAACTTGATGTTTGTTATATTGTATCAGTTTAACACTGTTGAAGGCTAACGATAATTTATTCTACATTATCTTAGTCATAATATTTTTTACTGGGCTAGTTTAGCTCACCCTTTCTTTCATTGTTCTCTTCAAGAAATGAGAACGTTGCTGGGGCTAGTCGGGGAACAGAGTGATGGTCCTAGATGGTGAATTAGTAGTACTCACTATTCTGTGAAATAATGTAATAATAAATGTAATGAGGACTCCATTGAGTGTGGATATTGTCTAGATGTCAATATTTGTATTAAAACTCACAGCATATGTTTTGTCGTATTTTACACGACTGTTGTATAATTAGTTTGTATTTGTATTCAGTACCGTGTATCTGGCGACTCAAGATGGGTGATGTATACCTATTTTTGGGGGCGTCACAATGGCCCTCAATAAATTGGGTGACTACATAAGCCTCAGAAATTTTTTTCAACACAGCTACCTTTGCTTTGCAACTCTCTTTTATCGATCCCCGACGCCTTTTAGTTTCAACATCCGCAATTGTTATTCCTTTACCTTGTTTAAAACAGACATACTATTTCCTTTTGACTTCATCACTTCCTTCGAATTTCTTAGTGGCCCAACTTCGAATGCTAAATCTTGCCCCTTTAGCATATGCATTGTAGAAATCCTTAACTTCATCTATTGTTTTGAATTCTTTTCCAACACTAGGTTTGAGATGATCGGCTACTTGCGGATTATAAAGAAAATTTTCCCTATCTTCATCACTCTCCCCTTCATTTCTCTTATTCTCTACTTCCATTTCACTATTGTCAACATTATCACCACATTCGTCACTACCCCGTACTTCATCCTCTAAATTAGCATACATCGCTGCAATTAAAAAAAACAAACAACATTTAAGTCCAAACAACAACAATTAGAAGAACATTGAGAATTTTGCCCAAATATTCTCATCTGAAGATAGAAGTCATAAAAAAACTTTGGTTTTATCATCAATATAAAATTAAACAGGTATTTATCTTTTCATAAATATTAATTGCGAATTATATAAGACAACTCTCAACACCACAACCAGTCATAAGTTAGACATGGCATAACATAAAACTAGTCACACGTTTTACTTTACAGAAGCTACTATGCAGTTCGTTAATAAGCTACCTTTGCAAATCAATCACTTAACTAATAAGGATTCTTAAGTTTATGAATTTTAACTGATTGTTTGATTTAGTCAACTGATCTCTTATTCAAAAACTGCCACAACTAGCTACAAGATTCAGTAGTAAATGATTCACTTGTCCAGTTATACACAACCAATTGCACTTACCACAACACTAAAGGGGAATCAAATTCAAAAATGTATTCATTACCCTTTTAGCAAAACAAATGAAAGTTCTTGTTTTTTCATACTTCCATTTTTATCTGCTTTCCCCAGAAATAAAGCTCTAATTTACAACTTCCACATGTTTTCACAGAATACAGTCGTAGTTAGGATTTTTAAAGAACAAACCCTAGATTTTGTTCAACAGTCGCATTTATGCTCTGAGAAAAAGGTATTGCCGACTTGAGCTTAGAATTTTTAAAGAACAATCCCTAGATTTTGAAATGCCTGACGAAAAAAAATTGCAAGCCCAATAAAGTTATGGAGCTTTACCTTCCCTTCCGTTTGCTATGGTTTCGAGCTCAGACCTTCGTGCGAGAGAGATGGAAGCAGTTTGAGGAGAGAGAAAGGAGTCTTCCGTCAGCTATCTGATAATCGTGTGAGAGATGGATGGAAGTAGGAAAAAAAAAGGAGTTGTAGCTTTTTCTTAGAGTAGAGATTCTATTTTGCTTGCCCAATTTTGATCCCGCGTATTTTTTCCCAATTTAACCCGTATCACTCGACCCGCGTGTTTTTGGCCCAATTCGTTTTCAGTCCGGTTGTTTAGTTCACTTTAGAAGGATTTCGTGTGTGTGTGTGTGTGTGTGTGTGTGTGTGTGTATATATATATATATATATATATATATATATATATATATATATACAGTCCCCTTCAGTTGAAGGATCCCTCAAATAGTGTTATTTGAGGGATAGTGTGTTCAACCGTTGGATCTGTTTTAATAACTTTATGTGGCTGAGATTTTACATCTTATGTGTTGCATTGGATAACCGTTGCATTGGATGTGTTGGGTTATTTGTAAAATCTCAGCCACATAAAGTTATTAAAACAGATTCAACGGTTGAGCACACTATCCCTCAAATAATACTATTTGAAAGATCCCTCAACTGAAGGGGACTGTATATATATATATATATATATATATATATATATATATATATATATATATATATATATACTTTTTATCAGAATATTAGTATCTATCAATCGACCGGCCAAAAAGTGAAGCTTTTGGTGAACAAATGGCTTTACATGGCCCCACACAAATCACCCATGAGATGCCACTTGTAAAGCAATTCTCACATCTAATTAATACATAGTATTCTAATTAATGTACTCCATGTGTGAGTAAAGGAAAGGAAAAGATTGATGCCAAATTGAGCACACGTGTGGTGTCGGGCATCAAACCAAACAGGCAGGGTGCATGGCTCATGTCTTCCAGGTTAGGTGACAAGGTCTATGTGATTGTATACCGGAGATGCGTCAATATACATGTAGCCTGTAGGGGAACCTAGGGGCTAGGGAGTCGTAGGTAAGTAGGTAGGTAGGTACTACTGTTTGGATTCCTAATTACTAATGTTTCTTTCTTGTTGGGTTGACCGCTAACATGCATACACAACAAATAAGTTCAGAAGCAAAGACAGAATTTTTAAAGGTAGCTCTGTCTAATAATTTAATTTAATAATTAATTAATTAATTGGTCTGTTTGTATAATTACATGAATTAACAACATTAATTTGGTACCTTTAGTTAGCTTAATTAATGTTAAGAACTCATAAATCTCATTATTACAAAAGGCTTAACCCATCATGTTTTGTTACATTTATGATACATTTAGCTAGATTGAGAAAATGGAATGGAATAAAAGAAGGAATGAAATAAAAATAGTATATTTGACGATCGAGTAATGCTACGTACACAAATTATTCTATAAATATTTTATAAATTGTTGATGTGGCATACTCCACCTCAGCATATTGATCAATAAATTATTTTAATGTAGTCTTCGGCCCCACACAATATTCTAAGGTGGAGTATGCCACATCAACATTTTATAAAATATTTATAAAATAATTTGTGTCCGTATCATTATTCTTTGATGATCATTTTGAAGGATAAATCATCCTAATAGAATGAAAATTCATTCAATCCCTTTGTTTTTTTTATTTCATGTGAAAAGGTGGAATAAAATTCATTTGAATCGAGATTGAATAGATATATGTGATAATTTTGTCATTATATGACAACACCCAACACCAACAACAACCAAATATACACTTAAAATCATTTCATTCCGTCTTTTATTCTATTTCATTTCTTCAATACAAATGCCGCAACATTAAGACAGAAAAAAGATGCCACTAAATCTGGTTTAATAATGTGGTGTACTTAGTTGAAAATGCTACAATTTTAAGAATATTAACTGCCTATCAACATCTCCAATTTTTTATTTTTTTTTACTACTATTATTCTAAAATCTCAAAGAATCAACAAAAGCCCGCGGTCTGCCATATATATAACAAATTGATCAATGAGCGACATGCATTTATATATAGTCAATAATCCAAATTATTAGTAGTTCTTAATGTAGCGTGCATGGTGCACCATTGAGCCGTCGACACCTCTTGGTAATTAATTAAGACACATGGAATCTTTCTTTCAATCCCTATCAAATTAATTAATCCTTTTAACATGATATAATATATGCTTTTAATTTGTTGAAAAACAAGTTGGACGTTATAAGTCTAAGAAGAACACTGGAACTACCCCTAATGAGATCATTATAAGTGATGACGTGATGCTTCTTCTTCTTAGTTTATTTCTTTATACAAACATGATAATTAAAATGTGCAAATTATTGTACGTTTGCTCAATTATGGTTGCTAGGGAGATTCATTGGAAGTGAGACGACACATAATGTGGAAGAAAACCCATTGGTAACCCTAATATAAATTAATTAGTCACTAAGCGCGTTGATTTAGGCGAAGAAAACGGAATCATCCATCAACTTTTTGATTAAATTATTGAGCTTTCTCTATGCATGCTTTAAATTTATTCACTTTTTCCTCTTTCTCTGCACCAAAAACCAGTAGCTTGTGAGACCATCTCAGTTGGTTCGGTATATATTGACCACTAAGGAATATATATATATATATATATATATATATATATATATATATATATATATATACGGGGAGGATCTAAAGCGGACCAAATAAGCGGATCAAAGAACGGACCAAGGCAAAAACACGCGGGTTTCAGGGTCCAGGTCGGACCAACCTGCGGGTTGACCCGGAAACCCGCGTGTTTTTGCCTTGGTCCGTTCTTTGGTCTGCTTATTTGGTCTGCTTTAGATCCTCTCCGTATATATATATACATATACATAACGATTTTTATTTAAGGTTAGATAACGTCTAACTTTCGTGGGTAAGAGTTTGAGAAGATATTTAATCGCACCATCTTTCATTACTCTCATTATAAAAAATACAGTGCAAACTGCAAATCTCACCTTCCTCTAGGGTATAAATACCTTAGTTTTATAAATTGAGTTTATTTTAAGTTTTTTTGATAAAATTTAATCTTATAGATGAAAAAATCATGCAAAAATAAGTGTAACGTAATTTTTTATTCAACTTGAGATTGGGTAGCACAATTATTATAACATTATAAAATAAGTAAATTTTTTGACGATTAAGATTAATATATTGAACTTTCATTACGATAATAAACATCATCAAATTATATGAAAATTTATATGTTTAAATATTTTTATGTGTTTTTTCAAATCATTTTATCTATAAAAAAATCCTAAAAATAGATGTATTAACCTTTTGGGGGTATACTAGTAATATACTCTATAGTCTATAGGGTATATACATTTTTCAATTTTTCACACACACACACACATAAATAATATATATATATATATATATATATATATATATATATATATATATATATATATATGCGGAAGAGATCTGGTCTAGGATCCTGGAAATTAGCCAAAATACGAACTTCTTCTTTCAGCCGTCAGATACATCCAACAGCCTAGGAAAGGATGCGTGTGGGAAAAAACAATACGTGGATCTCTTTCCGGGTCAAAAAAAAAGACGCCTCCAAAATTACCCTAAATCGAGTTTCTCTTTCAAATCGCGCCGGACGAAAGAAGATCAGAGGAGCAATCTAAGCTTCCTCAACAATCTTAAGAAGATTAAGAGAAAGTTAAGGAGTAAAGATTGCTGAACCTCAAAATGCTCCTCTTAATCTTTTTAAGATTGTTGAGGAAGCTTAGATTGCTCCTTTGATCTTCTTTCGTCCGGCGCGATTTGAAAGAGAAACTCGATTTGGGGTAATTTTGGAGGCGGCTTCTTTTTTGACCCGAAAAGAGATCCGCGTATTTTTTTTTCCCACACGCATCCTTTCCTGGGTCGTTGGATGTATCTGACGGCTGAAAGAAGAAGTTCGTATTTTGGCTAATTTCCGGGATCCCAGACCAGATCTCTTCCGTGTGTGTATATATATGTATTCTCAAGTTTTTGGAAAATTTGTATTAAACTAGGAAAATGGGTACAAGATTGTGATTACGTAATTGCCGACGCATGTGAAAAATTCGGAACGTGATGACTAAATGTAACACAAGAATCTTATACCTTCTATGGTTAAGCAAATTAAGGTCGGGAAAAACTAGGGATTCAAATCTTCAAATGATTCCATTTTGATTATTCTAGTCATAATATTCTCCTATAACTTCAAGAATATATCTTTCTTCTAATCACATAATTAAAGTCACCTTATTACTTAATCAGTTATTTAATTGCTTAGCTAATCTTGTAGATTTCTTGCACTTTTGTTGCATGAATTCTGTCCTCTAATTAAACTTTAACTATACTCCACCCGCATACAGATCACATGCATGCATGTACACAATAAATTTACTCATACAGAACCCTCACTTGTGTTTGATTTAAGCGGTATATTAACAAAATATTTATAGAACTGTCACTCTCTTTTTAATCATCTTAATTTAAATTATAATGGATCACGCTTGTACGTGAGAGGAGCACATGTAAAAATATCAAAATTACGTATAAAAAAATCATTTCCCTTTAAATTAAGAGATTGAAAAGTTACAGAGGAAATTTCGATATGCACCCAAATATATTAATTATATACATACATTATATATATGTGTGTGTGTGTGTACATAAGTAGCTATGACAAAAAAATTAAGAACCCATTCCATGCCCATTGTCTGCTAGTTATTAAGTAGAGGAGGCTAGATACAGAGAAGCGAACAATGGACATAAAGATGAATTGTACCATCTCTTTAAACACTCCATCCACTTCCTTCTCACCCGACTCCCGTCTGAAAATCTGACTACTCTTTTTATCTCTGTCATTTTTAGTTGACTGACAAGAGCAATTAGGGAGCAATGTGTTTTTTCTGTTTTTACTCGTCTTTCTTAGTAATTTTTGGAGTATTTTCTTTACAAATTAAGAAAGTCGGCTTTCTTTTCTAATGGTGAATTTCAAATAGAAATATGTTGTTTGATATAAAAAATAACTCTTTTTTTATTTTCTTGTAAATATATTTTAGACTTTAATTAAAAATAAAAATACTTTCATCTGCTCCACCGTTAAATTTTTTGCTCCAGAGTATTTTTATGGAGAACACTATTTTCACATGTAATTTTGATATTTTTACATGCACATTTATAGTTCCTTCTCACATGAAGATAAGATTCACTCAGTGGCACAACCAAAACATTTTTAGAGGGGGTCAAAATACACCAGTAAAAAAAAATTATTTATCGACACTTGAGAGTGTTTTTTTTCAAATTTATTTTTCCCAATTATAGTATTTCACAACATCCTACTCCAACCCTTGTCAACATTTGAGTCGTGAGTCTAATGACTTTAAATACATACATACATATATATATATATATATATATTAATTTTTCCGAATTATGGGACTATTAATCAGACTTTGAAGATTTTAGTCAAATGATTAACTACTTTTATAGATAAATTACAAATTATAATATTATACATTCAAAACCTTATATTAGAATTAATTAGCATGAAAGAAGGAATTTTAGCAACAAAAAAAAATATAGAAGAAAAGAGATTTAATAATCTTAATATGATAGAACTATAGCGTACTTATGGTAACTATAGTGGGATCCAAAAAAAAAAATATTTTATTTCTTTAATATTTTATTTTTAATTAGTTTACAGAGTTACCACCTTTTTTGTCCCACTTTAATAATAAAATAAAATCAAAGAAAAAAGTAAAAGAGAAAAAAATATATATAAAATTAAAAGAAAGCAAATAACCCCTAAATATTACAGGGTTCCGCCTCTAAATATACTGTATGCTCATGTTCACGTACATATAAAAATATAACTTCCCTATTTACATGGGCAAGAAAATTAGGTATTACAACTACAGTACAAGACGGTCTACTCTATATAGTAGCAGGCCAGTTGCCTACTGTTCAAATGCCATAGGAACAGTCCCCTTAAAGCCAATTCAAGAGATCATGGAGCAACTGACACGTATAACTGTCTGCTGGTCAGGTTTTTCATTTCTGAATTTCAATTTCATAAATTAAAAAACAAATTAATATATATTTTTAACCGACTCTTACAAGTATTAGGTTGTTCAATAAATACCATTCCCATTTTAAACATGATCATATTTCATGGAGTATTACCTAAGAAATACACCATCGATTAAAAGGGCTGAATGATTACTTCTTCTCTTTTTAGGTTTACTAAAATAATAGAGCACAATTAAGGCCTTGCATGCTAAGTCCCTAATGAGAATATCAAAAAGAGAAATAGGAATCAAAATATAACATATTCCAATTAATGTGAATATTACATAGCCACCCACATTTTGCCAATATAAAAATAATTCATTTATTATATTATATTAAATTATACTATATATTATTTTGTTCCACACATTATTTTTACAAATAAAAGTGAGCAGTTTATTTAACAAGTCATATCTATTGTCGGATATTCTGTTTCATTTTATGTATTGATGTCTAATATATTTTATTTATATTTATATATATATACTAAATATAAAATTTTTAGAGTAATACATAAAGTTGAGACGAAAAGGAAGAAAAAGCTGCAGTTAGTTTTATGTATTGCACTTGGTCTTACCAGGGGCGCTTCGGTTTTTGCTTAAAATTTTCATATATTTTGAAATTTTTTATGTAGTTGAGTCAGGTATTGGGTATTGGGTCTAAAATTATGGGTTTTTACCTATTTCGGGTAATGAAACCAAACCCATCCATCTAGCTAGGTGGGCAAGAGCCCATGGACCTTCATATGCACCCACGTGGCAAAAGAGTCCACGTCATGCAAACAGTCCAAACAGCGTAGAACGCGTGGCAGCTGCGAGGCAGTTGAGTTGACGGCAAAGACGGCGGAGAGAGAAAATGGCAATCGGCTGGGACGTTATGTGGATGTGGGGTCCCCACGTGGGTTAGTGGAACCCCCTCTGGATATCGGGGTTTCACCGAGTTGGGTCCATAAAATTTATAAGAAACGAAAAAGAAAATAAGGGGTGGGACCCATTTCGCAGTTTCGTCTGTTAGTGACCGTTTATGACTATAAAACAAACCAAACCGCCTCAATGTTTCTCGCATACACACCCTCTTCAGTCTTCACTCTCTCTTTCCCTTGCACAAATCTCTCCTCCCAATTTATGCTTCTTAAGGTTTCTTTGTTTGTCTATTTGTTCTGTTTTGGTATTCAACTAAAACTCCACTCTTCACAAACAGACCACTCTGTTTTCCCCCCTGTTTCCTCTGTTCCCTCCTCTCCTTCTCATCTCTAGCTTTATTTACCACTCGAACTCTAAAACCTTCCGTCTACAGGTATTAATTCCTAGTTCTCTCCAATGGGTTTGCTTTATTTTTCGATTTTATTGACTAAATGGATGAAATTTATGCTAATAAATTTGATTTTTTTGGTTGGTTTTGTTTTTGTAGAAAGTTTGGTTGAAGAAGATAAAAGAGGAAAAATGACGAAGAAGAATGTGGTAGTTTCTGATACAAAATCGGGGATCGAGATAACAGTTGCCGTGTCGAACTCGTCACTTTTCACGACGACGGTGCAGAAGCCGCCGGTGGTGCCCGGTGGGTACATCATTTCACGGAAGAAGCTGCTCCAGAATCTTGAAATCAATGGTGGAGGGGCAAGAATTAACTCATGGGTTGACTCTATGAGAGCCTCTTCTCCTACTCATCGTAAATCCACACCTTCACTTGCTGAAGACCAAAACTCATGGATGGTAAGATATATATATATATATATATATATATATATATATATATATATATATATATATATATATATATTAAGACTTGGATAGAACGGTTAAGGTCACCACTGCTATCAACCTATTGCCAAGCTTTTTAATAGAAATAGTCGAGTTATTTAACTAATTTCATTATTACCATTTTAAGCGTTATTTGGCCCATATTCGATAATAACGGTGTGACAATCACATCCGGAGTTTTGTCATATATATACGATACGAGATGTATATGTATCATGTACGTACGTACATACATACATGGCTTACGTGTATGTCTATTTAATTATGAATACATTGGGATAAAAATATATATATATATATATATATATATATATATATATATATATATATATATATATTTATATTTATATATTTATTTATGTCTAATAATTAACTCTGTAAAATAAATTTATGAAACAGCTTCAGCACCCATCAGCTCTGGACATGTTTGAGCAAATTACAAAAGCTTCAAAAGGGAAGCAAATAGTAATGTTTCTGGATTATGACGGCACCCTTTCCCCCATTGTTGATGACCCAGATCGTGCTTTCATGTCTGATGCGGTAAGCTCTTCTACGTACTCCTAAAATCCTTCTTTTTTCTTATTAAGAATATATGACTTTACCCCTAGTACTGGTACTAGTACTAAATTTCTTGAATTTACTATATTGATCTCAGATGAGAACAACAGTGCGAAAACTTGCTAGATATTTCCCCACTGCTATAGTGAGTGGAAGATGCAGAGACAAGGTACATTTAAAGCTAGCTAGCTAGTATTTGCTTTAACTGTAGTACTGTATTAGTACATTTTTACAAGAACTTTATTGTTAATATTTTGTACATGAACTATATATAGGTGTATGATTTTGTACGTTTAGCCGAGTTGTACTATGCCGGTAGTCATGGCATGGACATAAGAGGACCATCTAAAGGTTCCAAATACAGAAAAGTGAGTGACCAAATTACATTTATTTTTTAAAAAAAATTCTATATCAAATTAATTATCATAAATTTTGATCATCTGATTTTCATTTTCACTGTTTGTAATCTTCAGAGTGCTCAATCCGTTCTCTGCCAACCAGCCAGTGAATTCCTTCCCATGATCGACGAAGTAGGTTTCATTCTTAATTCTGGAGGGGAGGGGAGGGGAGGGGAGGGGAGGGGAGTATATGTATGTATATATTTTAATGAAATTTTTAAAGACTAATTTAATTTTAAATTTCAGGTTTACAAAGTATTATTGGAGAAAACTAAATCTACTCCAGGTGCTAAGGTGGAGAATAACAAGTTTTGTCTTTCCGTGCATTTTCGCTGTGTGGAGGAGAAGGTACAACTCAATCTCATTATTTAAATTCTTCTTTTTTTGTTTAGTGTTTTCAGCTAATTATTAATATGTATACACACACACACACAATGATAACTAATTTATTACAAGTACTTCTATTATTTATATATATGGTACATGACCTTTACTTTATTTTATCCAATGGGACCAAACATGTTTCTAAGATATAGTTAATGTAACTTTGATTAAACAAATTTAATAATAACTTAACTAATTAATTATTATTCATGAAAATTACAGAAATGGAGTGAACTGGCACAACAAGTTAGGTCAGTGTTGAAGGAGTACCCAAAGCTTCGATTGACCCAAGGAAGGAAGGTGGGACGTGGCATTCAACTATTGCTCAGAAAATATATTATATATAATTAGTATATTTTTAATTTGGCTTCAACTTGAGAGATGTCTCATTTTCTGCATGTTGATAATATCATTTATTAATTAATTACAGGTATTAGAGATCCGTCCTACCATTAAATGGGACAAAGGGAAGGCTCTTGAGTTTTTGCTGGAATCACTTGGTGTGTTTAATGATTCATTTTTACTTCTTATTATAAATAATTAAAGGGTACTACTATCTTTTTTTTGGGCTGTTGGAATATAATTAAACCAGTCTTGGTACAAGAAAAAGTTTAAAAAGGAGGCAGCCATCTTACTTGATTAATAAACAGGCTTGATTTTGTAAATAACATTAATTAATTTGTCACTAACTTTTGTAATAAAATCTTATGGTACAGGGTACGCTAATTGTACCGACGTTTTTCCTGTTTACATTGGTGATGATAAAACCGATGAAGATGCATTTAAGGTATCCAATGCGCGCGTGTTTAAGTCTTAGTAATTTTGTTTATTTTTGGTGTTGGTGACTTATAATTAATTACTTCATTTTCATTTGTGCTATATATAGGTGTTAAGAGAAAGAGGACAAGGTTTTGGCATTCTTGTTTCCAAAATTCCTAAGGAGACAAATGCATATTATTCATTGCAGGAACCATCTGAGGTATGCACACCACTAATAATTAATTAATTAGATATATATATATATATATAAATGTATTGTGGATTAATGGAATTTGTGTAATCTTTCCATGATTTGTCAAATTTTAATTATATGGTTGCTTAATTTGTGTCAGGTGATGGATTTTCTACGACGATTGGTCGAGTGGAAACGGTTATCTTTAAGACGGCAGTTCAGGATGCAGAAACGACTTGAAGGGATAAATATATTCCTACCCAACTGATTTATTATGTCTAGGCTAGTAGAAGTTTTGATGCAAATATATATATATATGTAATTTCTTGTTTCAAGAAAAACAAGTGGGGAAATGAAGAAAAAATGAAAAAGCTGGAGATCGAATAGAGAGATCACGGCCTTTCCCTATGCCGTAAGGCCTTGCACATTTGTAACTAGTCATGTACAAGAAGGGGAAAAGTTTGTAATGCAAGTTTTCTAAATGAATGAATAGAAGATTTTCATTTTCCCTCAATTTTAATTACCTTCCTGGCTACCTTATATAATTATTTTGTAATTCCCTTCTTATTCATCAATGTAATACACATTTATGGTTTTAATTTTCTCAAATTTTTGTCCCGACTTCAGGAAGAACTTGGTTACGTTTGAATTGAATGAAGAGTAGAATGATTCATTTCATTATTAGTTGAAATGAGTTATTTTATATGTTCTCGCTCCCCTAAGGAAATTAATAAATACAATTTTTTTTCATTCCAGTCGCAATCGAATATAATTTTTTCATTTCGTATGAATGAGTCATTTCATTCCTACTTTTAATACTCCGATCCAAACGTAACATTAAGATTTGGACATGCTCTTGTCCTTGCAAAGAACCAATGAGAGAAAAGAGGCCCTTACAACTAAAAAAAAAACTACTAATGAACCAAGTACAAATTTGATTAAAAAAGTGGATGTTTTGCAGGTTAATATTAGTACACAATTGCACATATCTTGCAAATAGGTAATCAATTGTACAATTTCTAGTCAATGGTTACATGTTGCTGGAGAGGAAAGAAAATTGGGGAGAGGAGAGAAAATTAGGGAGAGGAGAAGAAGAAGAGGAGATTAGAAAATTAGTTTTGCTATTTCAATGATTCATTTTTGGTACAAATTAGACTTATATAAGTTTCAGTACAATCCATTCTAGTCATTCATTTTATAACTATTAAGTCTAATCCTAATCTTTGAATTCTAAGGACTAAAATCTGTAACATTACATTTTGACTATCTGCAGTGTCGCGCAATAACAAATTATTATGCCAAATTTAAGGACACTGTGATAACTGAAAAAAGACTTAATTTTAGTGAAATGTGAAAAAAAGACGCTCGTCCAACTCTAATGTAAATTTTGAAGGTCATATATCAAAAGTGGGCATAAATTATGAATTGATTGATCACAATTATTATTAATAAGTAGTATGTATAAGGATAATCAGTAATTAAGTCAAATTCTTTTATGTTGGCCGCTATTCCGGCCAGTCAAAATACGGTCATTTAGATTGGCCGCTAAGGAGAGTAGCGGCCAACATAAAAGAATTTGGCTGGCCGCTAGAGGGAGTAGCGGCTGGCTCCAACCCTGTCCCTTAGATCTTCCATTGGACGGCTATATAACAATTAGTTGAAACAGTGCTCAGAACTAACGTTTTTCATCTATCGTTTCCCATATATATATATATATATATATATATATATATATATATATATATATATTAGTGCCTAGGGGCCTGATTTTTAACTACCCTGAACAACTATCCCCATGTATACTTTAGCCGACAATGGAGGGCACGGCCTGGCCTTGGTGTACTACTATTCACGATCCTAGGACCATTAATGGAGTACAATTAATTGCATTAATATTAATTATACAAGTTGAAAAAACATCCTCACATCAATATATATATATATATATATATATATATATATATATATATATCTTTTTGAAAAAACAGCTACTATGCCTCAATTGACGACAAATTCGGTCCAATGGCTATTTTTTACTAACCACAAAGATATAGAATTCTAAATTTCATCTTTGGTGCCATTGCTGGAGTAATTGACACATACTACTTCTCAGTACTGGTTCGTGTGTGTCTATATATATATATATAGAGAGAGAGAGAGAGAGAGATAGAGAGAGAGGTGAACTATAATTAATATTGAGTCACATACTTCTAATTCTGGAAATACGTGGACCCTTAATTAACAAAGGTGTATCTTTAACTTAACTGTGTGCCCTGCCCAGTCGAAGAGGATAAGTTCAAAATCTCAGACTCTCAAGACATGTTAGCCCTCACAACATGCTTCCCTCTTTAATTACTTGTTTTATGACCCTTCCAGATTTTTCAATTCTAAAATAGACTTAATTTGATATCATTTCGCATAAATGTCATGTATATATGTATTTTGCACGTACTGGCCACTATCATAATCTAGTTGCATGGGAAAGTTTGATCATTTTAAGGAGCATAAGCATATATAACCATTGATTCGAGGTATTAAAATACTTTTTCCTCCTTTGTTTCAAAGTTAAAGATCTTTTTTTTTTCAAAATTAAAATTATATTATTAAACTATATAAAATGACACAAAACTTTTATTATGTCATTATGTTATTCTTGATTCATTGAGTATAATAAAAAGATAATTAATCCATCTCTATTACTATTATTATTATAGGAGTACTAGTTACGTTCAAAAAATAATTGTACAATTATTTTATTTCTATTAATCAAGTGATGATAGGAGCCTACATTCAATTCCCTGTATATAGTGTTGTGAGATAGGAGTAATTAATCCATCTCTCACCTCTAAGTTGCATTATTAGGAAAGCCACTGTAATAATTTTACACACAAATATAGACATCTAGACTAATAGTGGTGGTATGATCAGACAAGCTAGTTAATTTTGTTGTTGAAAAAACTGAAAAGCATTAATTAATACCTTGGTTTGACTTAATTATTTGACACATTATTCATTAATTAAAGATTTATAGCATAAAATAAAATAAAATTACGCGTTATTGGCGATAACCTATCTAGCTAGGTAGAAAATTGAATGAAATATCATATAGTAGTATATAGAATAATAAATTCTGATCGTCATATGTTTGATTGTCTTATGTTTATAGTAAGCAAGCACGGCCTCCTTTATCCCATCCATACGATGGATCTACATATATACACCCTTTTTCCAGACATGAAAAAGGAAGATTAGGGTGAGTTCTTTTTCTTAATTCTTCTTTTTCCTTTATAAAACCCTACCTTAAAAGAAATCTGAGTTGGAACCACAATAAGACACAATTAAGATGAATATATATATAAAATATGAATGAAAGAGCACTAATTATATGACTTGACTAGATATTTTAAACCCCCAAAAAAGATGTGCCCATGTTCTTGAAACAAAAAACAGGTACAAATCTCCATTAATTAATTAACTGGAGGGGATTGGTAATTCTTTTCTAATTAATCTGGAAGTATGATCTTCTTTTTCTTAAAAAAGAAAGAAAAATTAATACTACCCCCACATCCACACCACATGCAAGCTGTCTATATTATCTAAATCTTATTATTAAAATCTATATCAAAGGATGCATATCTAGCTATTGCTTACAATTACACAAGAAATAAACCTACCCCATTGGTTGCTTGGATTTTTATTTGGATTTGGATTTGAATTTGATTTTTTTTAATGGAAAAAAAAAACTCTTTGTAAATGAAATAATAATAATAATAATAATACGGTTTTAATTTTATATAATTTTCTTGGATGGGTAGGTTGTGATAGGGAAAGGCAGCACTAGGTAGGCTAGGAGGTGTAGGGGAATCTAAAATAAAAATGGTTGAATGAGGTGTTGTAACCCACTTAAATGGGAGGGTTTGATGTGAAGAAAACGCATGGATTTTGGCCTGGGGACACTAAACATCCAACTTTATAACAATCTTCTCTTCCTTTGGGACGTGTAAAGATGGAGTCCACTACATCCCCATCATTGCTTCCCTAACTGAAATAAACTAAGTCTTCCCAACCCTTCAATTATTGGTAACTTATGCAGAGAAAATGGAGACTCTCCTGGCTACCTAGCTTACTACCTACTACCTACTAGCCTAGTACTAGTAAAACTCTCTTCTACTTTTTACCAACACATTCATGACTTTGCCTTTTGAATAAAATACTACTCCCTCCATCTCATAATAACTATCGCTTTAGCTTGATACACATGGATTAAGAAAATCATTTAGGGCTATCATTTATTAATTAAAATTGGTGTGAAATTTCATCACTACCCCTTTATGGGAAGTTAAAAACTATTAATACAAGCAAAAAATTTCTTGGGACAATGAGACAAGGTAGGGGTGATATAGGAAAGTAAATAATTTATTCTCCTAGAAAGTTGTAAACGACAAATAAATTAGGAAAAAAAATTCTTCTAAAACGACAGTTATTATGAGATGGAGGTAGTAGTAGTATATGCATGTACACTTTTATTAATTAATTAAGTACTAGCTAGACTAGTTCCACTCTTTTTCCTCTCTCTCTCTTCCTTTCTATATAATGATAAAATTTTAAAATAAATTTAATTTTATTAATTAAATATATCCTTAATCAAAATTTGTTAGTAGAATGTAGTAATACTCTTCGATAAAAATTATGAGATGTCAAGATCTAAAAATAAATCGTCTTTTTAATTTAAAATAAATTCAAAAATAATATATCTCTAACCTTGAACTGAAATACGAAGACTAATACCTTGAAAGTTTCTTTGAATGCAACAAAACTACTACTACATCATGTCTCACTAGAATCCCTCTTGCTTGCATTAATATGTATACACTGTGATCAAACCATATATATATATATATATATATATATATATATATATATATATATATATATATATACACGAACATATTCATGCAAAGATTTATTCCATGGTTATAGTCATAGCAGTTGATACTGTCTCGATTAAATCCTCTTTCTCTTTCTTCCACCCAACTCATATCCCAAGGTACATTATATACTCCTACTTCCATGCGAAGGAAAGAGCTACACCTCAAACATTAATTAATTTGTGACGAAATGAAGTATATATATATATATATATATATATATATATATATATATATATATATATAATGCATGGCTAATGGCTTGTGCATTCATCCACGTGTATATAAATTTAAGGTGGCGATGAATGGGAGGGAGCATTTTTACAATGGGATGCATGCATCTCAGAGCTCATGCCGGGGAGGGATGGTCCTGTATCACACGTGTCAATTGATGTATGAATACATTCAAGAGATTACAAACACGTGTGGCACTCTTGTGAATCGGTCCCCGCATAGAGGGTCGAGCCATGCTCATTCAGATAGTAATTTACAATATTTAAAAGAGAAGGCTATATGTTTATATGTGTACATAGATAGATACAGCACGGATCAGGTCCGGACTCTCGGACTTGATCAAATCCGGACTTTTTTTTTTAAACAACTAGAAATAAAATTTAATATTTTATAGAATTAATTTTTTTTTCATAATACAATATTTTGGGCGTGATTTGGATACTTAAACCAAAAATGGTGGTACAGTCTGCACAAACTGTACATACCTATTTTGTTATGCATATCCAAATCACATCCAAAACACTGTATTATATAAAAATTTCAGTTCCATAAAATATTAAAAAAAATTAGTTGTTTCAAAAAAAAAAGTAAAAAAAAAAAAAAGGTCAAGATTTTGATCCGGCCTCTAGATAGATATATGGTACTCTTTCTTTTATATAAAAGACTCTAATTTGTAAATTAAATTTATAAATATTAAGAATGTATTTTTTCATATATTTAATAGTAGTGAAATTGTAATAAAATTATGGTAATAAATATTATATATTTTTTCGTTTATACCTATTAATTAAAAGATAATTTTTTTAATAGAACAATTTTTTCAATAAATAAGATTATTTTTTTTGATGTTTGTAACAAGAGAGTACTATATACTCTAATATTATTTTTGAATAATGCTAGAGAAATAAACTATTTTATAAACATTTTACAAATTACTCAGCGTATTGTGTGAGGTCGAAGACTATATTTAAACAATTTATTGATCAATACGCTGAGATGGAGTATGACACATTAGCAATTTATAAAATATTTATAAAATAATTTGTGTCTGTAGCATTACTCATTAATATTTTTTATGGATCTGATGATTGGTTGGATGTGCCTAATAACTTATGGTCACATGGATCACCCATGTAACCCAGATGCTATTCTTATGGGGAACAAATGAATACTGACGATAAATATGTGGGATTGGATCATTTGGTCGGATCCATTCATAACCATCTGACATACATGAAATAATATTTAACGTAGAACACAGAAGTAGTATAGTGGTATATATATGTTTACATATATGATATATGGACAGTTTCAAACTTCTCTAATTTTCTTTTTTGTCTCTCTTTTATCTTTTACTAGGCACTCTGTGCGGTGGGTAGATTATGGAGATTAAATAATATTTTTTAAAAAAAAATTGGAAGATTAGATAAAAAAAATAAAAAAACAAAATAATAATATAATTAAAATTGTAATATAAAAGTCAAAAAAAAAAAATATGACACAGTTACACTGCTAACGTGAATAGCTCTGGAGAGCGCTTTATAATAAGATGAGATTTATAGTAGAATTGGTGTGACCCTTCATGCTAAATAGCTAGTACTCCATTTTAATATTACAGAGACGGATACTGGTTAAGAATAACTGGGACACATTCATTTCCTTTTTTTTGGACCTGAAGAGAACATTGATTAGGATCATTCATCAAGTATGGTACCCTTTATTCCCCCATTAGGCTATCAACTTGTATCTGTCAAGATAAAAGAGGGTGATAATTTATCCACATTGAAATATATAAATGCATGCATGTAGCAGGATTCCTGGTGCTTAATTAGTTAGAGGGTACTGTACAAAATTGTGACTATAAAGTTAGTTTTTCACTTTCCATTAGTTAAGCCGTGTTAAAATAGTACTCCCTCAATTTCTAAAATATTATTGTTTTAGAAAAAAAATTTGTTCTAATTTATTTATCGTTTATAATTTTTTAGGAGAATTAATTATTTATTTTTCTATATCGTCTCTAACTTCTCTCATTGTCCCAAGAAATTCTCTCTTTGTATTAGTAATAGTTTTCAACTTTCCATAAAGGGATAATGATAAAATTTTAATTGTTAAATGATAATATTAAATAATTTTTTTAATCTATATATAAAAATTTTAAACGATAATATTTTAAGAACAGAGATAGTAATAACTAATTTTTATTCTATATACATATATATACTCACAAGAAAAATAGTAATAACAATAATTTCATGTGGTCAAAATTTCTTTTGCACGCTGGCGTGTGTATATACAACATATATATATATATATATCAAAATCAAGCATGCATTGACCGATGTTTCAAAGCCGTTTTTAATACTCATTCTCTTTCTTAATATAAGTCGTTTTAGAGAAATATTTTTATTTTTAAATATAAATCATTTGAAAATTTCAAAAAAATATTAATTACTTAGTTTCCCATATTACTTCAAGTAATATTAAATATAATTTTGATTCTCTCACTATTTTTTATCCAATAAATAATATTCTTTTTTTTAATATAAAGATAATATAGATAATTAATAATATATTTAATATTTTATAATTATTTTTTTAATACTTGTGTAAAATTTTAAAACGACCTACGTTAAAAAAGGGAGGGAGTAAAATACAAAAAGAACGACAGTTGTAATGACTCTTGGATTCATGTTTAATAATGATTAAGGTATAGAAAAAAGAGCTTGAAAAATCCATTTTCTTATGGAAAAAAGTACTAGTACTAATACTTTGAAGAACCCATCATGTGAGACTAACCATGTGCAGCACTGTTGATCTAAGAGAAAAAGGAAGAAAAAAATAAATACTCTAATAAACAATGAGAATTTAAGGGAAAGAGAGAGACCCCCAGCTTTCAAGCTCCCATTATTGCTACACTTCATAAAGCCATCGTTGTTGTAAAACAAAAAAAAACTGTACACCTTTAAATCATATCTAACACTCTTTTAAAGTACCTCCTCTTTCCTTTGAGCAACTATAAATATATATATATATATATATATATATATATATATATATAGCTTTAGTCGGTCCCTTTTTTTAGCGAATTAAAAAATGTGAACTAAGAACAAACCGATTATAACAATAATTTTTTATGTCGCTATAGCATAGAAAGTCGATTTTTTATGCAATAGCGACAGAAAAAACCGTCGCTATAGCCGGATAGTTGGGCTAACTATATATATATATATATATATATATATATATATATATATATATATATATATATATATATATATATATAATTGGATTTGTATTACAATAATCATTAATCTTTTTACTTACTTTGAGGCTCATGCATTTGTTGAATCAGATACTTCAATCGATCAGAAGAAGCTATAATTAAGTTCATTTTGAAATCTGGGAAAAAAAAAAAGAAGAAAATTCCTACTCTTTTACATTGATCAATGTATTATGTGGTTCTAGAGAGGTACCCCCAATGTTTATATATTTAGTCTGTGTGAAAGGTATATCAATAATACCTAATTAGTGAGACTACTTATATATGACTAATTTAAGCTTACCATTTGTAGTAAAAGAACCAATAATACTCCTTCCATACTCCAAAGAAAATAGCATTACTTGTTCTTTATTTTTTTTCTTTTTCCAAATATTAAGATTTGCATAGAACGAATTTATACACATGCAACATTTAATTTTCACGACAAAAACTTAATAGTTAAAAAAAAATTGAATTTCCTATGCAAACCTTAATATTAAAATAATTAAATAAATATTACTCTTTTATTAATACGGGAGTTCAATGTTTCCAGAAAGAACCACAATCCCAGAGCGAAGGTACAGAAAATCAAAAGATATAAATATAATCCACAACAAAAACTTCAAACTAACAATTCAGCTGCAATTAAGAGTCCTAAAATAAAGGTGATAACGTAGCAGTAGGTTCACTCCTTTTACAAGGTTACAGGTTCGAAAATAATTTCTCCTAATTACCCCTTAATTTCTCTCATTTATCTACAAATATATGCTATTGGGCCTAATACTTTATTTTGACCAAGGAAAGCAAACTTCTTACAAATCGAACAACAATCCTTATATGGGACTTTATCTCAACTTAGTTTTTCCGTTCATAAGGGTTGGGCTTAAAGAGTTCGACAGCATAAATCAATGAATGAGGATTTAAAATGTAATTAGGTTTCGTAATTGTATATAGGATAAATTACATATAATAGTACATTTTTAAAAATAATTATAAAAATCATACACCTATAAAATAATTACAAAAGTATTACACTTTTTTATTTTTATTTTCAATCTTAACATAATTAAAGATCCTTAAATTAAGGGATTAATATGTAATGGCTGACATGACAATATTAGTGTAATTAGGATTCCTTAATTTAGGGGATTAGTTTTGGTAAGTGTCATTTTCTCTCTCATCTCCTCCTACCATTTTATTCTTTTCTGCCATTTTCTGTTTCATCTCCTCCTACTTCCATTTTCTGTACGCCGCTGCACTTCTATTCTTCCATTTTCATATTTAAAGACAAAAGCTGAAGAGTGAAGAGAGAATAGAGAAGATGAAGACGCCATTTTGCCATTTTTTCTCTCATTTTCTTCTATTCTGTCATTTTTTTTTTCAAAAGGTGAAGACGCCATTTTTGTCATTTTTGTATAAAAGATGAAGACGCCATTTCTGCCATTTTCTTCTATCTCTTTCATTCTTCCAATTGTTCTTCATATTTCTTTGTACTCTGTTTTTGTAAGTACTTCTATTTTACCTATCTCTCTCTCGAGCACCAATTTTTATGATTTTCTCTTTAATTTCATTCATTTGGAGTTTATGATCTTAATTTTATACAAAATGTGCGTTTGATTATGAATTTATGATCACTTTTTTTGTTGATTGGTGTTGATTGGTGTTTTCCTTAGTATAAAAGTTTGGTTACCTCAGTATAAAAGTTTGGTAATCAAACTTTTATACTAAGGTAACCAAACTTTTATACCAAGGTAACCAAACTGTCATACCAAGGTAACCAATCCACCTCCACACCATCAGGTTTTTCATAGTGCAGTTGGTAATCAAACCTTCACACCAAGATTACCAAACCTTCATACCAAGGTAACCTTGGTATAAATATTCGGTTACCTCAGTATAAAATTTTGGTTACCTTAGTATAAAAGTTTGTTTACCTTAGTATAAAAGTTTGGTTACCTTAGTATAAAAATTTTGATTACCTTGGTATAAAAGTTTGGTTACCTTTTAATATTAAAGTTTGGTTACCTTGGTAATTACCAAGGTTTGGTTACCTTGGTATAAAAGTTTGGTTACCTTAGTATAAAAGTTTGGCTACCTTGTTATAAAAATTTGGCTACCTTGTTATAAAAGTTTGGTTACCATGACATTACTAATGATCTTCTCCTCTGCAGTATCTTGAGAATTTTCTTTTACTACCAGAAAATAGTTGCTCCCGCCACTACCGCCCCAACCTCCACCTCTACCTCCACCTCCACCGTCTCTGTAACCACCACTTGAGCCACCACCGTCATCTCCGCCGCCACCACCGCCATTGTTACCTCCTCCATAGCCATCACCGCCGCCTCTGAAGCCACCATTACCACCTCCTCTGAAAATTGCCTCCGCCACCTCCTGCAAAGTACAAATTTTGTGCAGTCTTTCCTATGAAATTTGAATTTGAATATTTGAATTTGAATTTGTTTTTGTGGTTAGATCTCAGATATTTGAATTTGAATGATTAGTTATGACAGATATTTCTCCTTAATTTTAGGTTTCCTTATTAATATGAATTGCGTTATTTTTGTAATTATGTTGTGTGTGTTTTATTTTTGTAATTACTTTCTAATTGTTGTATATTAGTGTTAAGGACCCTTGTATATATACAGCTCTAACGTGGGCCATCTTTGGCCCATTAATCTGGACATTATTCATACTTTTTATTTGGAAATTGTTTTTATAAATATGTTTTCTGTTATTTTTAATCAGGCAAAAAAAGTTAACCTAATTTGCAACAAGGTGGTCCTTTTTTGTGAGTGTAACATTACATTTTCTGAAAGCTCTCTTATTCCAAGATATAAAATAACAAAAATATACTCAAGTTATTGCAATATTAATGGAAGTTAATGCGTAATACACTAACCTTTGAGCAAAATTCAGATAATAAAAACATAATATAATTACAAAAATGAAAAAAGAAAAGCTAAAAATACTGGTGACCATTAAAGATAAATAAGTTTTCGAGTATTGACACTCAATGTGGAGAGGTAATTAAGTAAAGGAAACCAAATTAATTCAAGAAGTTCAAAGATAAGTGTATTCAATTTGTTGAAAGGAACCATGTAAAATGGAGGAGAGAATGAACTCAGCCATGCACAAATAAAAGACAAGATTCCAAAATATATGAATAAAAATGAAAACAAAGTGAAAATTACTATCAGACCCCAGCAAGCAAGATATATATAATATATAGGAACATATTTCACTCCAACTTTATGTAATTAAAATCAGTTCCAAGACAATGAAAAATAATAACCTAATTTAAATTGCGACAAACAAATTCATAACATAAGTTTTCAATCTGTTATAATTATAGAAAAGAAAAGAATAATCAAGGCCATGACAACAAATTACCACAGTGATCTCCTCCATCTTTAATTTCATTTTATTGCTGCACCTGGGTAACACATTCTTGATCAACCACCCGCGTACCTTTCGCCAAAGTATTTACCTTAAAATCGCACGAGACGGCGATTTCCTTGCTCTTTGTCTTTGCCCAGCTTGAAATCTTTGCTGTCACAAATATTTTGAACCCTAAAGACACCTCTTTTTTCGATTTCGTGCTGTTCATACTCTTTTCCATCTCCTTTGGCAATGCAACATTTGCACCCTTTAGGGTTATATCAAGGTTATTGGATTTCTTGGCTTCTTGAGAAAATGATGAGAATTTTCCATCAGCCACTTTATAACGATTAAAAGAAAGTAATCCATATCCATTTCCCCCGAAAGAAACATCCATTCTTTCATTAGGGTTTTCTACATTGAATGAGATATCATATCCCGATTTTGCAAGGGGCGTAATTTTTTGAGGTGGCGGCTGCTTGACGCTGAAGTTTGTGATGGCGAATTCCGGGAGTTTAGGGTTGTAAAGCAAATGAATGATCCCAACTAACGCACCGATAAAAATGCCTGAAATGACAATCATTAACAAGAACCATAAGCAAGAACTAGGGCCTTTCTTAGTTTGGTTTTGTTGGAGGTAGCTTTGGACAATTTTGGAATTCTCCGGTGGCGGAACGCGGTAAACTTGATCCCTAGGGATTTGGATAACGTATGTTTCTGATCCAGGTGGTGGGGGTAATGGTCGTGAAAGGTAATTATCAGGAGGTGGTAGGGATATTCCGGGTGGGAGAGGGAGGGAGAATGGTGATTCATGAGGAGGAGGAGGGTGGTGATCATTTCTGTCTCCGGCAGGTGGGACCCGCTCCTCCATGAAAGTTGAGGAGCGGTGCACATAAAGAAAAGGAAGTTGGAAAAGAGATCAGAAAATAAAGGTGGTGGTTAGGTTGCATGAGAATAGGAGTTGGCTTGGAGGTTGATTTAGAAGTTAGATCCATGCAATACTGTCCCCTTGACAAGGGGCCCTTGTCAAGAAAGAAAAGTGAGACCTACGTTTATTTATTTATTTTTAATATTATGGCATGTGTATTTTAGATGATTTTTTTAATTATTAAACTTAAAAAAAATAGAATTTATTATTTAAATATTTATATATATATATATATATATATATATATATATATATATATATATATATATATAAAATAAGGATCTTAGGCTCGCCTCCAGAAGGCTCACCCAAGCTCACCTATAAAAAGTCAATTTTTTTTCTTCTCTCTCCTCACACCCTTCAGACGCGAATAACAGACTTAGGTTGTGTTTGATTAATCTGGGAATTAAGATCTGAATGATTATGATGTCTTAATAAATTAGATCATCTGAATGGTTATGAAGTCTGGATCAAAAAAATTGTTTGATAACAAAAAAGTAAGTTGTCTCTTAATGACACTATTTTACCATTTTAAAGGGTAAAATTTTATTTAATAATTTTAAATATTCAATTTAATAAAAATGAGTGCATAATATTGTTGAATATATTTATATAAAAAAAAATTATCAAAAAAATTTCATTAAGAGGTACCTCTTAATTATTAAGATTTCATTTTCTGTCTTACCGATTAAGAGGCATTCAGAGGTAACAAAAAACAAAACAAACAGCATCATGCCTCTTAGCGAATAAGAGGCAGTCCATTAAGAGGCAATCAGATGTAAACAAACAGCACCTTAGGCTCTCCTCTGTCGCTCTCCTCTCAAGCTCTCCATACCTCTCCTTCCCTCACTTCTCACGATCTGCGAACTGGAGAGATTCTCTCGCTTCTCAACCCAAGCTCGCCTGGTGACCCCAAATCCCAAAACGAGGGTTAGCCCTAATTTTTGCCCCAAATCCCAAAACGAAGGTTCGCCTTAATTTTGTTGGGAGATTCACTCTTTGATCGACACAAAATCTGCTCGCTTGAAATGCCCTGATTTTTGCCTCCCAAAAACATCATACGCAAGTACGACTTCTATCTCTCTTTTAATTATCGACAGAAATTTTGTGTATTGCTATTTACGCATATTTTAAATATTGATTTGATTATAGACATCAAAGGTAAGGCGTTTTAAAACTGTTGCACATAAGGTGTTTGAAAAATTGGCTCTTAGAGGTTGTCAAGCCACTTCACAACTCTTGAGCCACTTCACACCAAACTACAGAATTGAGGAGAGACTAATGTTCTGCTGCTAATAATTAGGAGAATGGTCTTTTCCGTAAATAAGCTGCAAAATAGTTATTTTTTTAAATACTAAGCTGAACTAAATTTCTATATAACTAATGTACCTGAGGTTTAGTTTGTGAGCAATAGAGAATAAATAAAATAATATTTTTAGCTTCTTACGTTTCATATATGGCTCCAACGAAGTAGATAACTATCTCTATATACGAGTATTTCTATTGAGTGTGGACCTAATCATTTTATTTAATTTTGTATGGGCAGGATTTTTACAAATGGAAGGCATGAACATGAAATAGATAGTTGTGAGGATAATGCAGAACTGAATTTAGACTGCATTAACAATTTTGAAATTGAAATAGAAATAGAGAGGGAGGACTTTAGTGAAGAGGGGTTGGATGTGAACAATGGTAAAACTGGACTCTACTATCCTCAAGTAGCCGATGAGTTTACGCCTAAGCTAGGTCAAGCATTTCATACATTAGACGACGTTCACACTTTTTACAATACATATGCAATGCATTCTGGTTTTAGTGTGCGAAAGCATACCGAGAAAAGAAAAGAGGGAAGCGGTGAGATTTGTAGGAAGCAGTATGTGTGTTATAAGCAAGGAAAGGGCAAACTATTAGCCGATGCGGATGCAAAAAGAAAACGTGGATCTATCAAAGAAGGTTGTAGTGCAAGAATTGTAGTGGTTAAAAGAAATGAGTTGTACGTAGTGGTTAAAAGAAATGAGTTGTACGTAGTTGGCCGGGGCCTTCAACATCAACGACATGCAGAGTTGGAATCAGATAACAAAGATTTAATTGAGAAACCGAAAATGAAAATTTCCAATCACTTCATAAGTCAAATGGTTGACATTTATACATACTCTATGTATTATAAATTTGAAGATGAGTTGTGTGAGAGCTTCACTTATAAGTTTGAACTTGTGAAGGAGGATGTCAACTACAATGTATATAAGATTTGCCGAAGGAATGTCAACAAGTGTAATGTCAGAGAAATTCATTATGACAAATCTTGGGATTGTGCAACATGCACTTGCAAAAAGTTTGAGAGTTTGGGAATACTATGTCGGCATGTACTAGCTTACTTGAATACGTATCATGATCATGATAATTTGCCTACAAAATATATTTTAAAGAGGTGGACAAAGACAGCAAAAACAATTGGTGTAATTGATGATAATGGTGTGGCGATAAAGGATGACAAGTCATACTTACTCTTGCGAAGTCAATTGATTCAACGTTCTTTAGATTTGATTGATAGTGCTCTCACAAATGAAGATGCCACAAAGGTATTTAAAGAATGGTTAGATAATGGATATGAACAGATAAGGCAAATTATTGGAAAAAATGATTCTGAAAGAAACAAGGATATGGAAGGGGGTGGAATTAGTGTATCCAAGTCAGTTAACAGGGCTTCTACTAATGAACATAGTTACATTGAGCTGAACCATGTGCGAGCAAAAGGGTGTGGCAAAAGGCTGAAGGGTGGCAAAGAAAGGGCTTTAGGGAAAGCAAAAAGTGCCAAGAGTAGACGTTGTCATGCATGTAACAAAGTTGGTGTGTCACACGATAAAAGAAACTGTCCGAAACTTAATAATCTGTAAGCCAGTTTACTTATTTTGAATTTGCTATATGTTTAAAATTGACTTTGGTATTGGTTTAAATTTTACTTTGTTATTTTTTTAAATGTAGAGCTGGATCATCAAATAATGATGCTACTCAGGATCCAAGTGTAGATAATGATGATAGTGATTCCAACCCAGATGCAATACTCATGTGTGAGCATATTTATTTATCTTCTTTAAGTTTTTTAGAGTGGCATAGTTTGTGTTCAAGCAGAGTATGACTTAGCACCTTTATTTCGTATCCATTTATTTGGATAACCATGGTCAAACAATTAAGTCAGCTTGCTCTCTTTCTCTATTTCCCTCTGCAGAGTATGAGTATGACTGCATTGTTATTTTTTACTGTACTCTATTTTTGACATTCTCTAATGGAACAAAATTCTTATGTAAAAACACTGCAATATCTTTGTTTGCATTGCAGCTGTACAGGTAGCTTAAAAGATTACAGAGAGATGGAGTATGAAAGAAAGTGGAACATTTGCTGCTGTTGTTGGGATGGCTGGGTGCATCTTTGCCTCAAGCTCGTTATTTTATACGCACTATTTTATTGCACTTGTTGCTGCTGTTGGGATGGCTGGGTGCTGCTGTTAGTTAGGCTAAAGGAACCGATATCTGTATTAATGTAGAATTTAACTGTACTCTATTTTATTGCACTTGTTGATGGTCAAAAAGCAGTAGTCGCCACAGGTGGGAAGTTGAACTATAAGACTATTTTGTAACATAATTTATGTTGGAAAAGTCATTTTGAGTTTTTCTTGAGATAATTACATTAACTAGTTTTACTCTTCTTGATCCATTAATCTTGATAGCTTTTACAATGTGATATTATCTTGTAATCACTGGAGAATTTAATATAATATATTACTCTTCTTGATCCATTAGTTTCGCTGTGAACTTGAATATTAATATATTACATTGCCAAAAAGACTAAATATTTTATGAACAGATTTGATGAAGAGATGATAGAGTCTCTCTTTGGAGCCCCTGCTCATAAAAACAAAAAGGAAACCAAAAAAGATTCTCCATCTCAAGATCCCTCTACCCAGTATATTCAAATTTTTGATCCAAAGAAGTCACAGAATTTATCAATTCTTTTGAAGGCACTGAATGTGACAACGGAGGAAGTTTGTGATGCACTTTAAGAAGGTGATTTCTTTGTTTGCCCTTTTCCTCCCCTTTGGTTGATAATCAATATAAATACATTAATAAAAAGTACTGGTTCTTTGTGAAATCTGAAATTACTTATTCATTAATCTATTTCTTCTTCCTTTTATATCATTTTTTATGTTCTACTATGGTAACTACGTAGTCTTTTATATTCATTGTCACCTATAGCTGAGGAGGTTCATTTTATAATTGTGAACGGTTGGCTCTTGACGTAGCCAAGATGCTTCTCAAGGAAAGGCAAAAATTCCACACCATTACTCAAGTTTCATAAACCACACAAAAGAATTTTTTCTTCAACAAGATCATCTAAAATAATAACAATCCTCACATGAATTTTACATGAGCCATGACATACATATCCCTAATGCAAGTAAAATAACAAATTATTGCATCTGAAATAACAAATTCTTGGATAAGGTTACAACATATTCTTAGATATTTACTCGATCTACAATAACATGAATAAAATCAATAACCAAGATCAATAAACAAGTGCAATAATAAATTTTTTCCTTCGGTTGTTGTCTGTTGCACGCACGTTCTCCATCTCTTGCTCAAGCCTGGATCCTGCCAGAAACTGTTTACAAGTTTGCTTGCCGCTACTGAAAATTTCACAATACCACTTTTAAATACTAATTTTTAGAATATACATAATTCAGATGAGATGCTTTAAAAGCAAAACAAGGTAATAATCTTTAATACATGAACATTTAGAATATAGTACAAAATCCATATATTACTCGTTTATTGAATGCTCCTTCCATAAAAAGTTTCATTGGCATGATGCATTCAATATGAATTTGTCTTCAGTAGAAAGAGATGGAAAAAATTTAAATCTATGTTAAACTCGCAGTAAGTTATTTGGAAATATATAAATTAAGAGGATAGTTGGGACATAATTATACATCTCATTTTTGGATGCTGTTTCCTCTGCTTGAAATTTTTCCACAAAATGATAGTGTCAGCAATAGGCCATTGTTGTGGAGATATATCTGAAGGTTTTCAATACTTCATAAGCTTAGCGAGTGAAAAGGATTAAAACTTTGTTTCTCCATTTAGTCAGGAGATTTGACCTATACCAGAGAAAACAACACTACTGTTTGGCCTAACTGATCTTTTTTTACAACTACAATGAGAAACAGCACTAAGAAAGGTAGAATTAACATTATGATCACTATGACAGTAATGATACTACTTTGCAGATACTCTCTCGATTTTGTGCACCAAAAAATATAGCTGAAACACATCAGATTTGAAACAAATACCAATAAATAAATATATCTAATGTCACAGGCTCAAGCTTACATTAACCAACGTCCTGCCAAAGCTTTTCTCTTCTGCTGCAATCATTTTACCATTTCTTCAAACAACTTTACCATTTCAAAAACACCTTATCTTTGATGTCTATAATCAAATCAATAATTGAAAGAGAGATTTTCAAAAACACTTTACCATTTCTGTCGATAATTGAAAGAAAGATAGAAGCCGTACTTGCGTATGATGTTTCTGGGAGGCAAAAATTAGGGCAAGCCGTTGCGAGCAGATTCTGTGTCGATCAAAGAGTAAATCTCCCAACAAAATTAGGGCGAAGGGTCGTTTTGGGATTTGGGGCAAAAATTAGGGCTAACCCTCGTTTTGGGATTTGGGGCGAAAACACGAGCTTGGTTGAGAAGGGAGAGAATCTGAAGTTGCAGATCGTGAGAAGTGAGGGAATGAGAGATCGGGAGGGCTTGAGAGAGGAGGGCTTGAGAGGAGAGCGGCAGAGGAGAGCGAGAGAGGAGAGCCGAAGTCTGTTATTCGCGTCTGAAGGGTGTGAGGAGAGAGAAGAAAAAAAATTGACTTTTTATAGGTGAGCTTGGGTGAGCCTTTTGGGGGTGAGCCTAAGATCCTTATTGTATATGTGACAACCCCAAAACAGATCCATTCCATCCAACCTATTCTGAGTCGCCAAATACATGGTACAGAAAACAACTACAACTTTATTACAACAATTGTCGTGCAAAATACAACAACACATATGCTGTGAGTTTGGATACAAATATATACCAAATGTGACTCATGTTCCAACCGTGGACATCACCTCACAATGACACCTTACATAAAGGTATAGTCAAAAACTGTTTTAAAAATTAGAATCTTTGGGAAGTGCTCAAGGAAACCTTTGTACATGGGAGGCCATGCGTCTAGGTTATGATAGATATCATATGGCCATAGAATTATTCTTGGTTGACCCAATAGACCCCAAAGAAAAACGAGAAGATTACTATCATATTCTTCCCAATGGTGAGTCTTCTCTTGACATATCATTATCTCTACTGTCTCTAATTGAGAATTATACTTCAAACAAATACCAAGATTATATAGGTGTATATATACTCAGTAAGTGGATGAGCACATCCCTGTCTTATGATGACACGAGGTTGTATGTCGTTAGACATCTTGTATGATAGTGGCAAACCACCCTTCCAACGTTGGGTACACCTTACCCTATTGGATTCACCAAATAAAACTACTAAATGAACTTTTCTATACTGCTTCGGGAGAACATCCACAGCTAGAGACCACCGTTCTATTTCTCCGTTACCCTCGCTAGACCCAGCTACACTCTTATTACCTGAAAGAAATTGTGAAGCAAAAGAGTGAGCACAACTAGCTCAGTAAAGAATATCATGACTAAAGATAATTAAATTATCAATAGCCTTCATCAATAATAAATCAGAGATTTAGAACATATGGTAAATAATAAAAATTTCAACCATAGTTGCAGCGGAACGAGCAATCCATTAGAAGAGTCAAATAGACTATAAAGTCTATTATCTTCTCTATGTTAAAAATCCATCAACAATGTTTTATCCCTGTAACATCAATCAATAATTCTGGTCCACAATCATATGAATAACTCATAATCATAACTGTAGTTCTAAATTCCTCTTCTTATCCAGGACGAAGATAATTTTCATCACCTATCTTTACCTGAAACATCAAATATCATAGTTACACCAAATCACATTTCATGTTCATAATCATACTAATAACTTCATCTTTGCACTACGGCCAAAGATATTCATTTGTATCACCAGTTGGTCATGTTTGTAAGACCCCAAATTTTACGAAATAAAAGTATTCAATTTTTCTATTTAGTAAATGGTTAAATTGATAAAAAGTTAAAGTTAAGGGTGATATATGAATATTTTTCAAAATAAGCAAGTGGTTATAAAATATTCATTTTGTCGGAGAATATTCGTTTGGTCGTGGAATATTCTTTCTGTCGGGGAATATTCGTACGACGGCGCAGCTATTTGTGGGCCCCATAATGAATAACTGTCGGATGAAGAAAACGACAAATTTGAGTTTTTACAAATAACGGCGTTATTGTTACCGTTAATACTGTTGAAATACCCGGTGGTTAAAATACAGTAATACGCGTTATTGTACAGTAGCACACGGTATTGCACCAATTATTGATTCTTACGTAAGAAGACACTACTCAATAATTGTTACAATAGTTATTGTTTAATATTTTATTTTATTGATTCAATAATTACTGCGTTGATATTTTATATTATTGTTGTTTCAATAATTGTTGTTGCACAGTATTTTTCTTTATCAGATCAATAATTCATATTATTTGAATAATATTATTAGATAACATTATTGACAATGTCTAGAAAGTTCTGTCTAAGGAGAGGTTTGGTCATCTAATTGCGCGCCAGTAAGGAAAAATCCTTATTGGAAAATCCCCTCTTTCCTGGGAACGGCCTGGTTGTCATAAATGTGATTCTGTAATATTATTTGTGAATAATTAATTATTAATTCATATGATAAGGAAATATTTATTTTATGTGGATATAAATGAGGGATATATTTTTTGTGGTTAAAAATGAAAGAGTTAATGTTGAGGCATTTTATCTGTATTTTTGTCGGAACGGAGGTATTGAAAATCAAATTAGGGTTTTTGAGATATTTTGCGAGGGTTATAATTTTTAATCCGACCGTTGGATCGTTGTGCTTATTGGATATGTTATACATATATAAGTTGAGTATATGTCCACAAATTTTGAACCGTTAAAAATGAACGTATGATTTGTTATGAATTTTACGAGACGACTGGTTCAGAAATTGTTGAATTTTCGGAGTTAATCATTTTGGTGGAAAATTCTAGAATTGGTGGGCCCCACTCTTGGTTGGTGAAGAAATGTACTGAGATTTTTATTCAAATGTGGTGGGTGAGAATAGTAGCAAGTAAAGCCATCAGGTTGCAGGTTAAGTCTGCTTCGGCGTGCTAACATTTTTCTATAAATAGAGGGCTAAGTTAGAATTGAAAATCACACCAGAATTCATAAGTTTTCTCTCTTTCTCTCTCTATATTATGAAACATATTTTATGAGTATTTAGATACTTTGAGAGTTGCTATTCAGTACAAGTTTCCTTCGGCTTTGCATTCCAGTCAGAAATACTGCACTTTTGAGGTAAGGGATATTAAGGGATTTTAAGGGTTGTTATGATTTTCAGTTTCGTAATTTTTCTGATCTTCAAAAATTCTGAAAAAATTTAAAATGATATTTTGATGAGTTTTCTTGATTGTGTCCAAAAATGGTGATTTTTGGATGTATAGATTAAGAGTTATGAATTTTATGAGAAAAGACTAGTTTAAAAGTAACTGCTTATAATTCCTTGTGGTTAACTCCAAAATTGATAAAAATTTTATTGGAAGTATATCTATATAATATTAGTGTACCCTGTGAATTTCAAAATTTTTGGACAAAAGTACAATTTATGATAACTGTCTAAATATTCGGCGGTTTTGGCCATATGAAAAATAGTAAATGAGTTTTAAAAATTCTGAGAAAAATATATGTTCACTATGGGACTATATTATGCTAAATCTCATAAATGAAATATTTTTGGAACTGATTTGGTATTTTTCATGAAAATGGTCTAGTTATGAGTAAATGAATTAAATATGTTTTGTGAAGTAAGAAAATTAGAAAATAGGATTTTATGGCTTGAGAATCCTATATGAGGTATATGCAGATTTTTTATGAGGGTTTTTGGTTATTGGTGATGAAATCTTATGAGTTTGGCATTTTAGAATGATTAAATGTATTATTTAGTAAAGTGTAAACAATTAAAATAAATTGTTTATAAGCTTAAGAAATATTATTCTTTCAATATCATTATACCGAAATATTGGTATGTATTTTATTGTAGAATTTCTACCTTTTTGTGTCGAGTTACTATTCACGAGTTACTATTCATGAGTTACTATTCACGAGTTACTATTCACGAAAAAATTAGTTTCTTTTTCTAACCAAATTATAGTTGATTTATGAATATTACTCTTGAGATTAAATCTATATGTTGATTATATTAATTTTATTATCATATATAACATTTTTATAACCCTAATGATGCTATTCTCTTTCACTTGAGTGTAAAGATGGGTAGATTATTGGTATGATCATGACTAGGGTTCTTTTTGGCCTGTAGTGAAAAAGTTAAATTGTGACTGGTATGATCATGACCATTGAATTTATAATTGAATATCTTTAGCTTAAGTGCAAAGGTGAATTGATCAACATGGTTATAAGTATTGTTTATATAAGTTCTAAAATGATTATATATTCTTTGAGATATGAATATATTTGGCCGTTAGTGCAAATATGAACTGTTGAGGAATATCTTTGGCCTGTAGTGCAAAGATGAATTATTGATGAATATCTTTGGCCCGTAGTGCAAAGATGACATGTTGTTGAATATCTTTGGCCAGTAGTGCAAAGATGAACAGATGTTGAGATGAACATGACCAACTGGTGATACAAATGAATATCTTTGGCCGTAGTGCAAAGATGATGTTATTAGTATGATTATAAACAGGAAATGTGATTTGGTGTAACCATGATCTTTGATGTTTCAGGTAAAGATAGGTGATGAAAATTATCTTCGTCCTAGATGAGAAGAGGAATTTAGAACTACAGTTATGATTATGAGTTATTCCTATGATTGTGGACCAGAATTGTTTATTGATGTTACAGGGATAAAACATTGTTGGTGGATTTTTAACATGGAGAAGATAATAGACTTTATAGTCTATTTGACTCTTCTAATGGATTGCTCGTTTCGCTGCAACTATGGTTGAAATTTTTATCATCTACCATATGTTCTAAATCTCTGATTTATTACTGATGAAGACTATTGATAATTTATTTATCTTTAGTCATGATATTCTTTACTGGGCTAGTTGTGCTCACCCTTCTATTTCACAATTCCTTTCAGGTAATAAAAGTGTAGCTGGGTCGAGTGGGGGATAACAGGGGAATAGAACGGTGGTCTCTAGCTGTGGAGTTCTCCCTAAGCAGTATAGAAAAGTTCATTTAGTAGTTATATTTGGTGAATCCAATAGGATAAGGTGTACCCAACGTTGGAAGGGTGGTTTTCCACTATCATACAAGATGTCTAACGACATACAACCTCGTGTCATCATAAGACAGAGATGTGCTCATCCACTTGCTGAGTATATATACGAGCACTACCTATATAATCTTGGTGTTTGTTTGAAGTATAATTCTCAATTAGAGACAGTAGAGATAATGATATGTCAAGAGAAGACTCACCATTGAGAAGAATATGATAGTAATCTTCTCGTTTTTCTCTGGGGTCTATTGGGTCAACCAAGGATAATTCTGTGGCCATATGATATCTATCATAACCTAGACGCATGGCCTCCCATGTACGAAGGTTTCCTTGAGCACTTCCCAAAGATTCTAATTTCTAAAATAGTTTTTGATTATACCTTTATGTAAGGTGTTACTGTGAGGTGCTGTCCACGGTTGGGACATGTGTCACATTTGGTATATATTTGTATTCAAACTCACAGCATATGTGTTGTTGTATTTTGTACGACAATTGTTGTAATAGAGTTGTAGTTGTTTTCTGTACCATGTATTTGACGACTCAGAATGGGTTGGATGGAATGGACCTGTTTTGGGGTCGTTATAATGTTCATCTCAACACCTGCTCATCTTTGCACTACTGGCCAAAGATATTCAACAACATGTCATCTTTGCACTACGGGCCAAAGATATTCATCAACAATTCATCTTTGCACTACAGGCCAAAGATATTCATCAATATTTCATCTTTGCACTACAGGCCAAAGATATTCCTCAACAGTTCATATTTACACTAAGGCCAAATATATTCATCAACAGTTCATATTTGCACTACAGGCCAAATATATTAATATCTCAAAGAAATATATAATCATTTATATAAACAATAATTATAATCATGTTGATCATTTCACCTTTGCACTTAAGCTGAAGATATTTAATTATAAATTCAATGGTCATGATCATACTAGTCAATAATTCAACTTTGCACTACTGGCCAAAGAGAACCCAAAGTCATGATCATACCAATAATCTACCCATCTTTACACTCAAGTGATAGAGAATTTCAACATCAGGGTTATAAAAATGTTATATATGATAATAAAAACAATATGATCAACATCTAGATTTAATCTCAATAGTAATATTCATAAATCAACTATAATTTGGTTAGAAAAAGAAAATCAATTTTATCGTGAATAGTAACTCATGAATAGTAACTCGTGAATAGTAACCCCGACACAAAAAGATAGAAATTCCATAATAAAATACATACCAATATTTCGGTATAATGATATTGAAAGAATAATGTTTCTTAAGCTTATAAACAATTTATTTTAATTGTTTACACTTCACTAAATAATGCATTTAATCATTCTAAAATGCAAAACTCATAAGATTTCATCACCAATAACCAAAACCCTCATCAAAAATCTGCATATACCTCATATAGGATTCTCAAGTCATAAAATCCTATTTTCTAATTTTCTTACTTCACAAAACATATTTAATTCATTTACTCATAACTAGACCATTTTCATGAAAAATATCAAATCAGTTCCAAAAATATTTCTTTTCTGGGATTTAGCATAATATAGTCCTATAGTGAACATATATTTTTCTCAGAATTTTTAAAAGTCATTTACTATTTTTCATATGGCCAAAACAGCCGAATATTTAGACATTTATCAAAAATTGTACTTTTGTCCAAAAATTTTGAAATTTACAGAGTATACTTCTATCATATACATGTACTCCCAATAAAAATTTCATCAATTTTGGAGTTAAGCACAAGGAATTATAAGCGATTACTTTTAAAATAGTTTGTTCTCATAAAATTCATAACTCTCAATCTATACATCCAAAAATTACCATTTTTTGACACAATCAAGAAAACTCATCAAAATATCATTTCAAATTTTTTTAGAATTTTTGAAGGTCAGAAAAATTACGAAACTGGAAAATATAACAACCCTTAAAATCCCTTACTATCCCTTACCTCAAAAGTGCAGTATTTCTGACTGGAATGCAAAGTCGAAGGAAACTTGCACTGAATAACAACTCTCACAGTATCTAAATACTCGCAAAATATGATTCATAATATAGAGAGAGAAAGAGAGAAAGCTTATGTTTCTGGTGTGATTTTCAATTCTAACTTAGCCCTCTATTTATAGGAAAATGTTAGCACGTCGAAGCAGACTTAACCTGCAACCTGATGGCTTTACCTACTACTATTCTCATCCACCACATTTGAATAAAAATCTCAGCACATTTCTTCACCAACCAAGAGTGGGGCCCACTAATTCTAGAATTTTCTACCAAAATGATATATTCCGAAACTCCAACAATTTCTGAATCAGTCATCTCGTAAAATTCATAATAAATCATACGTTCATTTTTAACGGTTCAAAATTTGTGAACATATACTCAACTTATATATGTATAACATATCCAAAAATTACAACGATCTAACGGTCGGATTAAAAATTATAACCCTCGCAAAATATCTCAAAAACTCTAATTTGATTTTCAATACCTCCGTTCCGACAAAAATACAGATAAAACACCTCAACATTAACTCCTTCATTTTTAACCACAAAAATATATCCCTCATTTATATCCACATAAAATAAATATTTCCTTATCATATAAATCAATAATTAATTATTCACAAATAATATTACAGAGTCACAATTATGACAACCAGGCCGTTCCCAGGAAAGAAGGGGCTTTCCAATAAGAATTTCTCCTTACTGGCGCGCAATTAGGTGACCAAACCTCTCCTTAGACAGAACTTTCTAGACATTGCCAATAATGCTATCTAATAATATTATTCAAATAATATGAATTATTGATTTGATAATGAAAAATACTGTGCAGTGACAATTATTAAAACAACAGTAATGTAAAATATCAACGCAGCAATTATTGAATCAATAAAATAAAATATTGAACAATAATTACTGTGACAATTATTCAGTAGTGCCTTCTTACGTAAGAATTAATAATTTCAAAAATATTGTGCAATACCGTGTGCTACTGTGCAATAACGCGTATTACTGTATTTTAACCACCGGGTATTCCAACAGTGTTAACGGTAACAATTACGCCGTTAATTATAAAAACTCAATTTTTGTCGTTATCTTCATCCAATCGCTTTCCGTTATGGGGCCCACAAATAGCTGCGCCGTCGTACGAATATTCCCCGATAGAAAGAATATTCCACGATCAACGAATATTCCCCGACAACAATGATTATTTTATAACCACTTATTTATTTTGAAAAGTTTTCACATTTCACCCATCAATTTAACCATTTACTAAATTGTAATTATAAGAAAAATTGAATACTTTTATTTCATAAAATTCGGGGTCTTACAGTATATATATATATATATATATATATATATATATATATATATATATATATATATATATATATATATATATATATATATATAATGTATTGTTATAATAACAATTCACATATCCATATAAACTATATAACCAAGGGATGATATATGTTTGTAAGCTAATGTGCGTGATTTCACCTTTTGCTTTGTTATTTACATTTTCTTTTAATTTAAAAAGTTAGAGATATATTTTAATTTTTTAAGTCAACTTATAATAATTTAAATTTTAAATTATGTAAAATTATTAAATTTGAATTCAATACAATTATTTTATTTAATTAGTACATGTTATTTTTCAAAAGCATGATTGCGTATTTTAGTCTCAACAAATCAACAAGGACACAAAGACCTATTCAAGTCCATTAGACTTGCATATTTTAGTCTCAACAAATCAATAAGGACACAAAAAGACCTCTTCAAGCCCATCAGACTTGGATATTTAGTCCCTAGGACAAGGATCCACTGACCCTGCTTCGATTAGAAAGACCAGGATCCTCTGACCTCAATTCGGTCCTTAAGACCAGGATCCACTAACCCTTCTTCTTGTTGTAGAAGTGTGCTTGAGGTGCTGCTAAGATAACTTTAATGCTCTTCATCTTATGGTACTTAGCAGCATTGTTGATCATCTTCTTGATGATTGCTGAACTCTGTTATTGAATCTTGATTTCTTCTGATTGTCAGCAGCTTTTCATGATCAATGTTGATGTGTTGTTAAGTTAGTCACTTAAGCAATTCATCTTTTGTACTTAGCAGCTCTGAACAATCCCAAAATCGTAGACTTGTGTTCCACATCTTTGACATGTTGATTCTGAGTGTTCTTGATGAATCGTATAGTGAAGCTTTTGAGATTAGCTTACTGATCAACCACTATTACGTCATCAACTTCAACTGCATGGCTTCTTCATAATTGAATCTTCAGATCAGTCATGTCCTCCACTTCTATGGCTTTGCGGCTCTGGCTCTTTTTCTTTGGAGCTTCCTAGCACTTTTAGTCTTTGGCTCTGCGGTTCTGACCTTGACATATACTCATCAGCCTCTTGTTAGTTGATGAGGTGCTGCCAAGATTGTCTCGTTAATCTCTTTCTCATTTTAGCTTGGCAGCTATGAACCCTTCTTTGCTCATAAAGTTGTCCTTACTCTACGTTCTTTCTTGTTCAATTCGATGTTCATCTCAAATGATGATTCATCTTATATATTGATGTTCAGAGCTCATCATCCTTGTCTTTTTTTGAATGATGTTGTCTTTTATACTTCTCTAAAATCTTCCCGTTGAGAAGTGTCTGTTGGAGCATTTAATGCATAGATACTTTGATATCTTTGATGTTAACTTTCTGAGGCTCTGTGGCAGTGTACTCTCTGACTTCAGACTTGTCACATCAGTCAGTATGTTTTCTGGTTTCTCAGACAACTTGCTTTCGACCAACTAGCCGGTAGATATACCTTTGTTTTCTTCCAAGAACATGTCTTCTGAAGTCTTGAGATCATCTTCTTGCAAAGTTCTAATTTGTCAGTCTTATTATCAGACCTGACATGAACTATATGATCTGTTGTTGCAAGAGTTATAATATTGTGGGCCCAAGTGCAAATTAGGGTTCAAATGCCCTAATTGAATTAAATGCACAATTAGGGTTCCACAACCTCATTAAATATATAAATTAGGGTTTATATGGCCTAATTAAATAAAGACAGAAAAGCCGAAAATAAAGAGGGTTGGACCCGAGAGAATCTTCCACGTGTCCTGAGGCAGAAGACACGTGGAGGCGACTCATTTTTGGAATTGATTGAGGGATTGGATTGGTGGCTAGAAGGGCAGGACGATCTGGGCATTACTCTGATGACTAAGGGTAAATTTGGAATTTCCCCGAGGGCATGTGCCTATCACATGACCACTCTCCAGAAAACCCTATAAATACCCCTTCCACTCCATTGGAAAGGAGACCTCACTTTTGACTCTTGGACCTTTTGGAAGACAAGGAGATTTAGAGATTCTCTCTCAACCCGAAGACTCAAGAAGGATCTCTGAATCCTTGCTACCCTACCTGGGTTCTTGGATTCTAAGAGTTCTGCCACGTATCGTTGGAGTAATCACTCACTTATTCTTCTCCCCTCTTTAATCAATCAACAAATTTTGTACTTTTCGTGAATTTCTCTCCTCCTCAGCCAACACGAAACCCTAACCCTAGCAAGGTACGATTTTCTTGCCCATAAATATTAAGCCTTATGATCGGTCTGACCTTTTATGTTCTTGTATTCTACTTATTGATGATCGTATAATGATGGATATCGTAGTCTTATATATGTTCTGTATCCTCACTATTACCAACGCCTTTTCTTCTTTTCTGATGACTTCATAATACTTGAACTTGCTTAGCAGATTCTTCTTCGTATTCTTGATACTTTAGTTATCTTGTAAAGTCGATAACATCTTCCTTAGTAACCTTTTCTTCTTTGTTCTCAAGAACAGAAAGCTTATATACGAAGTTCTAATTTCTTTACGATCAGTTCTGAGTTTCGTGATCAGGTAAAATATCCTTACAGTTGACCTTTATATTTTTTTCTAGAGATCTCTTCTTGTGAGAGATATACTCAGATATCATCAGAGTATATTCTCTTGCCATATACTACTTTTTGAGTAATCTTTATTTTATATCCATGGCACAAACTGAGCTTGGTGATCTTCTTTAATTCGTGTAGTCAGCACTTCACATTTTGCTTAATTGTTCTGAAGCTGACTTTACAATATTGACCTTAGTGAACTCCCTTAGAGTAATATTCAGATATTGCTTTCATTCAATGTCCGCTTGGAGTATTCCACATCCACTCTTTATTGAGCAATCATGTGACGCCCCCAAAATAGGTATACATCACCCATTCTGAGTCACCAAATACATGGTACAGAAATAAATATAACTTTATTAATACAATTGTCGTGCAAAATACGACAATACATAAACTGTGAGTTTAAATATAAATATTGTCATCTAGACAATATCCACACTCAAATAAGTCCTCGTTAAAATTATTGATACACTATTTTACATAAATAGTGAGGACTGCAAAAATAACTTTCTAGAATCATCACTCCACACCCCGACTAGTCCTTGCTATATTCTCACCTCCTGAGAAAAAACATGGAACAAAAAGAAAAAGGGTGAGCTCAACTAGCTCAGTAAAGAATATAATGACTAAGATAATATACAACAAATTATCATTAGTCTTCAACAAATCAGATAAACTATAATGAACAACCAGTTTTAGATCAATATTCGCAGCAAAAATAACAATTTATTAGAAGAGTTAAGTAGATGATGAAATCTACTATCATCTATGAATTTAAAAGTCCATCATCAATATTTTATCCCTGTAACATCAATCAATATACATCTTGAATCAAATATTCATCTTTGCACTACGGCCAAAGATATTTATATGTATCACAAGTTGGTCATGTTCATCTCAACACCCGTTCATCTTTACACTACGGGCCAAAGATATTCATCAGGTAATCATTCATCTTTGCACTATATGTCAAAGATATTCAGTTATATCATCATTTAGGATTGAGGATGATGAAAAATATTTTTAAGAAATGAATAAAGTGAGACAAAAGAACAAAGATTAGTGATTCGTACTTTGGTTCATTCACGTTCAAAAACACTCCATAATAAACCATAGTAGAGTAAAATTCAAGAATGAAGATCAAAATACGGATATAATCAAAGATAGTAACAAAAATAGACATCTTGGACAAAGAAGAGAAAAATTTATTTTTTCGGTGAATTGTGTCGTATTCGTGAATAGTGTTGTATATGTGAATAGTGTCGTACACGTAAATAGTAATTCCGACACAAAAAGATAAAAATTCCACAATAAAATTTATACCAATATTTCGGCATAATGATATTGAAAGAATAACATCATTTAAGAAGAAAATAACATACCTTACCTCAAAATAACAGTACTTCCGACTGAAATATCAGGTATAAGGTTGAAGGAAACTTGCACTGAATAGCAACTCTCAAAGTATCTAAATACTCACAAAAATACGCTCGATAATATAGAGAGAAAAAACTTATGATTCTGGTGTAATTTTCAATTCCAACTAAACACCCTATTTATAACAAAATACTTAGAATGTCAAAGTAGACTAACCTGCTACCTGATGACTTTACCTGCTACTATTCACGCCCACCACTTTTGAAATAAAATTTTAACACATTTCACACCAACCAAAAGTGGAGCCCACCCATTCTAGAAAATTTTCAAAATATTTTAAATTTAAGCAATAATCAGCAACTTCAATAATTCATAATAAATTATTCTTTTATCATAAAAATTTGAATCTCATGCCTATCTCATAGGAATTTTAATTCTCTACAATATTGTAAAAAAAAGTTTTTCCAAATTCTAAACAGAAAATATCCGAAATACACATACGGATGATTTTTAATACTTTCATTCTGACAAAATACTGATTAAACACCTTAGCATTAATTCCTTCATTCATATCTACATAAAAAAATATTTCATTATCATATAAATTAATAATTAATTATTCACAAATAATATTACAGAATCACAATATGACAACCAGGTCGTTCCCAGGAAAGAGGGGGCTTTCCGATAAGAATTTCTCCTTATTGGCACGTAATTAGGTGACCAAACCTCTCCTTAGACAAAACATCCTTAGACATTGCCAACAATACTATCTAATAATATTATTCAAAATAATATGAATTATTGCTCTGATAATAGAAAATACTGTGCAGTGACAATTATTGAAACAACAATAATATAAAATATCAACGTAGCAATTATTGAATCAATAAAATAAAATATTGAACAATAATTACTGTAACAATTATTAAGTAGTGCCTTCTTACGTAAGAATCAATAATCCAACAATACTGTGCAACACCGTGTGCTACTGTGCAACCACGCATATTACTGTATTTTAACCACCGGGTATTCCAACAGTGTTAACGGTAACAACTACGACGTTATTTATAAAAACTCAAACTTATCGTTTTCTTCATCCAACCGTTTTCCGTTATGGGGCCCACAAATGTCTGCGCTATCATACGAATATTCGCCGACAGTAAAAATATTCCACGACCAAATGAATATTCCCCGACAACAATGAATATTTTATAACCACTTGCTTATTTAGCAAAATTTGTACATTTCACCCATAACCAAAGCATTATATCAAATTAACACCTTATTATTCAAAATAATAATTAGAGAAAATTCAATTTTATTTATGAAAAAGTTGGGGCCATACAAATCTTTACTCTGCTATCCATTGATTCATTTAGCAGATTGATCTGTTTTTGCCAGATGATGTTTAATAACAGCTTCTTCGACTCCTTGTGCAGTTCTGTGTTAACCTTGCAACTTTGAGATCATTTACTTCCTTCACGAACTGATTTTCTGTCTGAGAGATAGAGTGAATTATGCGAACTTCTGATGTTGTGCATGCAACCATGGTTAACTCTGCAAAGTATCTTCACATTGTGAATTGGCAGAGTGACTTTATGATCATGAATTCCTATTATCTATACATTAGATCAACTTTTATAAGATCAATAGAATATTATTTGATCTTTCTAATCTAAGTCCTTGTACATCAATTTTTTTGAAGGACTTTACAAAATTTACTTGTACAAATATACATTAAACACGTGTAGACTTACTCTATAATCAATACTTCTTTCATGCAGAGTAGACTCTTTACAGTGATCATATCTATTACATATGCAGACGGGATAAGGATTAACCTAACACATTTGATCAAACTATTCTAAATCCTTGTACATAGATATCTTGGATAAGGAATGTACAAAACTTATTTATACAAATATACTTTATAAGCTTCCATATTAAGTCACATGTATGCTTCATCATCAAATCATATATATATAGGATGACTCTCTCCAACGAACCATAGGGAGCGAACTAAAAATGAACCGGCTATAGCGACGATTTTATCCGTCACTATAGCATAAAAAATTGGCTTTCTATACTATAGCGACGGATAAAACTGTCGCTATAGCCAGTTCATTTTTAGTTCGGTCCCTATGATTCGCTGAGAGACGAACAATATATATATATATATATATATATATATATATATATATATATATATATATATAATTTAATAGGGATTTAATCAAACTCCCCTTTAATTAAACAATCTACTATTCTGCATTAGATTCCTAACAGTACAAACAATTAAACTTTTCTTAACTAAATAATAAATACTATTAATTAACATATATTATTATTTTAAACGTTAAAAGAAATCACAACAATTTTAAAAAATTTCTTTTTATATAGTATAGAAAGTCAAAATATATATCTAATTTTTCAAATAGTGTAATATATAACAATGATTTTAATATCTAAAAATATGGATCGTAATACGAAACCAAGATTTATAAGTTCTCTAGTTTTAGATTTCAGACAAATGTAATATAGTATTATTTAGGTGCACAATAAATTAATCATTAAATACATCAATACAAATATATAACAATTCAAGGGAGATAAATTAATTTAATTAGTCATGTTAATAATAATTTAGTCATTAACTTATATTTTTAAATTATAAATTACATAATAATAATGCATGTTTATATACGATGAATATATTATATATAATTAATTCTCTTGAATATTAATGAGAGCAACTTTAAAATGAAATGAAGACCAATAATTTGTATTTGAAATGTAAGGCATTCATTTATATGGAGAAAATACAATACAAAACTATTCACTCTTCAAAATAACTAATTCTCTAGGCTAATATGTATATGACTTCTCTCCAACCCCTTTAGAGATCTTATTTATTCTCTTTATTAATTTACTCAATTAAAAAACCTAAGTATACTCTCTTAAGATTTGTGACCTAGATGAACAAAACTTAGATGTCTATTTTTGTATCAATAATTTTAAGTGTCTAAAAAATAAATACAAATAATGGAACGCTGTGATGAGATGAATTTTCAAAATTTTCCAAAATATTCTCCTTTGCATGTGCTTGTACATGGTTTTTAAGATGCGTTATGGCAAATAAAATAAAATCTTAAATAGTGAAAATAGTATATTTTGTTTGATTATTACTCTTTCTTCTCATTTACTTAAATATATATTTCTCTTTTGTGTGTAATGTTTACGCAATATATGATTGATTTCAGACATGACTGATTTCAGGCCTATTTCCCGTTGTAACAATATTTATAAATGCATTTCAAAAATTCTCTCAAATAGACTCAAATGTGTATTATCTTCTATTATTGATCAAGCATAGTCTGCTTTTGTTATCGGGCAAAACATTAGTGAGAACATGCACAAGAGCTTTTTATAAACTATCATAGGAATCTGGGCCTCCTAGATGTGCTCTCAAGATTTATTTAAGGAAGGCCTTTGACACTATTTACTGGAATTTCCTTCTTGATATTCTCAGGTTATTCTAATTTCCTTCTCTTTTCATTGAGTGGATCCATGCATGTGTCACCAATGCCATGTTTTCTATCAAGATTAATGGTTCTCTTGCTTGGTATTTTGGTAGCTCTGGAGGTTTAAGGCAAGGTGATCCATTATCTCCCTATTTGTTTGTCTTGGTTATGGAGGTTGTCCATGAAGCTCAATTGGAGTACAATTAAGGGTGTAAATGAATTGAACCAAAGCAAACATAGAGTTATTCGAATTCGACTCGAAATGTTAAATTCATACTTGAATTCGACTCGAATTTGAATTGTATTTGAAAAATTCGATTCGAATTCGACTCGACTCGACTATTTATTACTCGAATTCGATCTGATTCGGATCGAATTATATTCAAACTACTCGCGAGCTTCAAATAGCTCGAATTCGAGTCTTCACATAATAACTAGCTTTATAATAAATATAATTATAAATTGAATTTGTTATTTTACTTAGAAATGAGAAAATATATTTACTATTACACTTTAAAAATATAAAATCACAATTAAAAATAAAAACAAAAGGAAATAATAATAATTAATTAATCTAATTTGATTAAATTTTGTATATATTATAAGAGAATGCATCGAGTATCTAATCGAATCTGTATCAATCGAGTATGTATCGAATCACAATCGAGAATTTGAGTAGTTTGAATATTAAACGAGTCGAATACGTATAACCTTGCTCAGATTCTACTCATATTTTTATTCAAACTATTTATATGGTCAGATTTGGATCATATTATTAACGAATTCGAGTCTCGCTTGTATTTTTTCGAGTCGAGCCCGAAATGTTTAACTCGTTTACAGTCATGGGTACTATAAACCAAGGCTTTTAGTTCCATTGGAGAACCAAAGAGAGTAATATTACTCACTTATTTTTTGCTGACGATATTCTAATTTTCTGTCACAGTAGCTTAGTGTCTGTTAATGTCATTATTGAGTCAGTAATTAAGATTGGTCTCCTATTCAGCTTGGTCTCTTCTCTTCTATCCAGTTTGGTCTCTTCTCTCCAAGATAGCTTGGGCTCTTCTACTTAATTTGAAATTCCTACAAATTTGGGTTATTATGTGTAACAAATAGATGTCTATAATCTAATATAGTTTGTATTTCAAATTTATAGTTATCTTGTAATTGATGTAATCACTCTTATTCTATATATACAACATAGAACGGCAGCACTCATAGAGTGAATTGATCCTGCCATAATTATTCCATTATATACAATTTTAGTTTGGCATCAAAGCCATGTCACTCATTTCTTCTCCTACTGTACAAACATCCCTAAACTAACCCACCCAATCCCTCACTTCTGCTATCAATATTAGTAATCCCAACCAAGTTATTCGACTATAACTAACACTAGAAAATTACTTGTCATAGAAGGCACAGGTACTCCCACTCTTGCGTGGAAACTCTCTACTCAAGTTTGTTGATGGTTCCTTTCCTCCTCCACCACAGTATACAGCTGAAACAAACCAGTCCACTACAAACCAAACAGCTACAACTCCAACCCAGACACCTGCAGAAAATCCAGCATACCAGCAGTGGTTTCAACAAGATCAAAATCTTTTGAGCCTTTTAATTTCTTCATTGAGGGAAGATATAATACCCCTCATTCTTGATGCCCAAACTTCTCGACAACTATGGGTTATGCTTGAGCGCGCATATGCGTCCCCATCAACTACTCGTATTGTTAATTTACACCTTCGACTTCAAGAGTGTAAACAAAATGATAACTCTGTTTCCACTTACTTATACAAAGCCAAAGGCATTTGGGATCAATTAGCAGCAGCTGGTAGGCCTATGGCCATGGCCGACTTCCTTGTCATTCTCTTTAAAGGAATCCGCCCGGAGTTTCACAATGTCATGAACTTCATTGATGCTCGTGCTACCCTTATTGATTTTACAACTCTTCACAGTCTTCTTCTTAACCAAGAACATACTTAGCCATAACAGCTCCGTTGTCCCTTCTACTCTGGAACCTTCTCTCAACCCAAGTACTAATTTTGTTCAGAAAAGTACTAGGCCTCGAAATGGTAACAACTCATCCAGGCCTAACAATGGGAATCCTAATTATAACAAGGGGAGAAACTATAATGGGAATAGTACTCAGGATAATTTTTGACGCAATCAAGGGTTTCGTGGACAACATGATCGGAGTACCAAATGTCAAATTTGTTTTCGTTTTAATCACACAGCAGCAACTTGTGATCAACGATACAACTATGCCAATCCACCTAGTGCTAACACAGCCTCGTTCTATCAGTCAACCACTCCTATAACTGCTTGGTTCCCTGATACAGGTGTTACTCATCATGCCACACCAGATATTTCTTCTCTCAGTCATTTTGATTCATACAATGGGTCTGATACTCTTCAAGTTGGTAATGGTAATGGCCTTGGTATTGCTCATGTTGGCTCCTCTTCTTTACTTACTCCACAATCCTATTTTCAACTTAATGATATATTGCATGTTCCCACACTCACAAAATCATTATTATCTGTTCAAAAATTTACTTCTGATAATAATGTCTTTTTGAGTTTCATCCTAATGTTTTTCATGTGAAGGATCGCAAGTCGGGGAAAATCCTCCTTTCAGGACCGAGTAATCATGGATTGTATACCATCTCCAACATCAGTTCTTCAGCCACTCCCTCAACATTTCTATCTGCTAAAGTGTCTTCTAGCTGTTGGCATAGTCGCCTTGGTCATCCACACACTCGTGTTCTTCAGCAAATAAATGGTCGTAATAAATTACTTGTGTCAGTTAGTAAGTTAACTTTATGTCATGCTTGTCAGTTAGGAAAGTCTTCCCGACTTCATTTACCTTTGACACATCATAAAGTCCATTCTGTTTTAGATTTGCTCTATAGTGATGTTTGGGGTCCGTCTCCCATTCTGTCAACAGAAGGGCACCGTTACTTCGTTATTTTCATTGATGTATATTCCAAATATATTTGGTTTTATCCAATGCAATATAAGTCTGATGTTTTTCCTATTTTTCAAAAATTCCAATTGCTTGTTGAACGTCAATTTAATTACAAAATTAAATCAATTCAAACTGATTGGGGTGGTGAATATCGTACGCTGCATACTTTCTTTAACAAAATGGGAATTTCACATCGGCTTTCTTGTCCACATACACATGAACATAATGGCATGGTTGAACGCAGAAATCGACATATTGTTGAAACTGGACTCACTTTGCTTGCAAACTTGTGTGTTCTATTTAAATTCTAGACTTTTGCTTTTGACACAGCTGTTTTTCTAATTAATCGTATGCCTTCTTTTGTTTCTATGAATAAATCCCCTTATGAATGCATTTTTAATCGGTCTCCTGGTTATTCATTCTTAAAAGTTTTTAGCTGCTTGTGTTATCCTCTTCTTCATCCGTATAATCGTCATAAGGTTGATTATAGTTCTACCCCTTGTCTTTTCTTAGGATATTGTTCTTCTCACATGGGTTATCGTTGCCTTGATTTGAAAACTAATCGTTTTTACATTGATAGGCATGTTCGATTTAATGAAGACTCTTATCCCTTTTCTACCATTGTATCTTTTCCTAACACTAATCCTCAGCCAATTATACCCAGTCATCCATGGGTATTTATATCTCCTGCTTCAGGTTCTACTTCAGCGTCTGTTTCAGTGTCTGCTTCAGCCCATTCCAGATAGTCAGCACCTCAATCCAGACAGTCTACGCCCCTGTCTGCATTCCAGGATTTTTCCCCGCTTGCTCCCTCTGCTACGTCAATACAGTGTGCGTCTTCATCCAGACAGTCTGAACCTCAATCCAAACAGTCTACACCCCTATCTGGTTTCCAACTTGTTTCCCCGCTTGCTCCCTCTGCTACCTCCATCCAATCTGCCTCAACCTCACCTCCAGATACAACTCCAGTTCGGACTGCACGCTTGAGTGATATTTATGCTCGTACTGATCCTATCTTTGATGCACCCTCCCCACGGAATGGGATGTCAACATCAGCAGCCATGGATTCTCCAGAATTATTATCCTTTGCCTCTAATAATGGCATTCCTCCATCTTCCAATTCAGCCTCCAATTCACAAGTTTCACAAGTAATGACTCGTTCTATGACTCGTCGGCTTGGGATTTTCCACCAACATCTTTAAACTCAGTTTTGGATCCTCTTTTCAAGCCAACATGTTTCTCTCAAGCAAATCGTCATCCTCATTGACGTAAAGCGATGGCTAATGAAATTAATGCATTGTTGACTAATGGTACTTGGACTCTTGTTCCCAAATCTACTTCCATGAATATTGTTGGCTGCAAGTGGGTGTTCAAAGTTAAAAAGAGGGCTGATGGGAAACTCAAAAGATATAAAGCACGTCTTGTTGCTAAGGGTTATCATCAAGCAGAGGGTTTAGACTACTTTGAAAGTTTTAGTCCGGTTGTTAAGCCTACTACCATTCGGGTGATTCTTTCTCTAGCTACTTCTAAATCTTGGAAAATTCGACAACTGGATGTTAATAATGTATTTTTACATGGGACACTGTCAGAAACAGTCTTTATGCTTCAACCACCTGGATTTAAGGATCCTAATCATCCTCATCATGTCTGTCATCTACGTCGTTCATTGTATGGTCTTAAGCAGGCACCACGTGCATGGTACTCACGATTGTCTAATTTTCTCATACAATTGGGTTTTGTAATCTCTAACACATCAATGTTCATATTTAATGTTGGATCAATACATTTAATTTTATAGGTCTATGTAGATGGCATTATCTTTACAGGAAATTCTGATGAGGCTATCACTGACCTGATTCTTGTATTAAGCCGTGAGTTCTCTCTTAAGGATCTGGGTTCCTTACATTATTTTCTAGGCGTGGAAGTTGTTCCATTGTGCAATAGAATATTACTTTCGCAACAGAAATATATCCAAGATATCATACAGCGGGCATCTATGTCCAACTGTAAACCTCTTCGCACACCAGCCTCTGTTGATGTGCATTTGACAAATATAAAACAGGTTGTTTTCTCTGACCCTACCTTATATAGACAAATAGTGGGAGCTTTACAATATGCTGCTCTCACTCGCCCCGATTTGTCTTATGCTGTCAATAAGGTTTGTCAATTCATGCATGCTCCTAGCAAAGAACATTGGGCAGCTGTCAAACGCATAATACGTTATCTCAAATCGACTTCGGCTCATGGTTTATCTATTGTTCGTTCTTCTAATCCTATAGTTTTACAAGCATTCACGGATTCTGATTGGGCAGGTTGTGTTAGTGATCGTAAGTCAACAGAAGGATTTGCTATTTATATGGGTCCTAATCTTATCTCCTGGTCATCCAAGAAACAACGCACTGTTGCACGCTCATCTACCGAGGCTGAATATAAAGCTCTTGTTGATGCTTCTGCTGAACTTGTGTGGTTGCAATCATTGTTTAGTGAACTCGGCCTATTTCTCAAAGATCCACCAATTCTTTGGTGTGATAATATTGGTGCAACCTATCTGGCCGCCAATCCTGTATTTCATGCTCGTACGAAGCATATCGAAGTTATTTTCATTTTGTTCGAGAACAAGTTGCCAAAAGTACTCTCCTGGTGCGATATGTCTCTACTAATGATCAAATAGCAGATATCTTCACCAAGCCTCTCCATTCCACACGCTTCACTTTCCTTCGAGACAAGCTAACAGTTAGTTCCCCGCCACCATCAGCTTGCCGGGGGGATATTGAGTCAGTAATTAAGATTGGTCTCCTATTCAGCTTGGTCTCTTTTCTTCTATCCAGATTGGTCTCTTCTCTCCAAGATAGCTTGGGCTCTTCTACTTAATTTGAAATCCCTACAAATTTGGGTTGTTATGTGTAACAAATAAATGTCTATAATCTAATATAGTTTGTATTTCAAATTTATAGTTATCTTGTAATTGATGTAATCATTCTTATTCTATATATACAACATAGAATGGCAGCACTCATAGAGTGAATTGATCCTGCCATAATTATTCCATTATATACAGTTTTAGTTATCATCAACTCATTTCATTCCTTTTCCCTCTACTCTGGTCTGATTCCTAATGTTCAGAAAAGTCAATATTTCTTGGCTAATACGGATCCCAACACCTCTCAAAACATCATCTCTACCCTGGGTTTTTCTTGTTGCTCCTTAGTTATAAAATTTTTAGGAGTCCCTCTTATCTCTTCAAAGTTATCCTACCAAGACTGCATTCCTCTTATTCATAGGATTACTAAGAGAGTATCCTCCTGGACTTCCATTGCTCTTGCTTATTCTAGGAGACTACAACTTATCAAATATGTCTTGTTCTCTTTGCAATCTTTTTAGAGTAAACACTTCATTCTTCCCAAGGCTGTCATCAGATCTATTCAATCCACTTTATGTAGGTTCATTTGGAAAGGCCCCTCCCTAGCTAAATTTGGTGCAAAAGTGGCTTGGAAATCCCTCACCCTACCTGTTGCAGAAGGAGGGCTGGAGGTTAAGAGTTTATTAGACTGGAAAAAATCTTTAATCATATTGCACCTCATCAACCTAATTCAGTTCACTTCAAAATCCCTCTGGGAAATTGGGCCAAAACTACTGTTCTAAAAGGGAAAAATTTCTGGCAAGTACCAATTTCAGCCGATAGCTCTTGAATTTGGAAACAAGTCCTCAAATTGAGGCCTTCTGCTCTACAGCACCTTCAGTACCATGTTGGCAAAGGGGACCAAATAAGCCTATGGAATGATCCTTGGTTGCACGGTCAGTCTCTTCATCCTTCTCTGGCTCTGATTCTGCACTTGTGGCTATCTCGGTCTGCTAAGGTTGGCGATATTCTTTTTAATTCCACTTGGAACCTACCTCAAAGAAATCATCATGATGTGATACTATTTCGTAGGCAATTTGAACATTTACCTAATCCTACTCCTTCTGAAGACAAATCACATGGAACTCTTTGGATATTCAAAGCATCAAAGCTGAGCATATATGGGATTGCATTCGTCATAGGCAACAACAGGTTGGTTGGTATAAAGTGCTTTGGCACAAATTACATGTGCCCATGTTTTCTTTCATTCTTTGGCTGGGTTTTTTTAGGAAGCTCCTAACAAATGACATCACAGTGAACTACTCAAATGGAAGGAGAATATCCAGTCCATTTTTCCAGCAACATCCAGAAAGTTCTGCTCATCTTTTTTTTCGAATGTGAGTACTCAAGTGACATTCTTTTAGAATCTCTTAGTTTGGGTAATTAGCAGACTTTTCCCAAGTACTAAAATGGGATATCTAATGACGTCATCCAACAGCAAGCTCACGAAAGAAATTCTTAGTCTCACATTTGTTGTTAATTACCTGTTACAAGATTTGGGATGCTAGGAACAAGAAGATCCATCAGGCTAAGCTACCACATCTGGCTGCTCTAGTTAGGGATGTAATTACTACTATTAAATCTAGGCTAAATCTTTTATTAAGGCTAACTCATTTTGTTAATATTATTGTTACTGGGTTTTGTAAATTGTGATTTTTTTCACTGATCCTATAGCTACATCATCTTTTGGCCTGTCATTAGAAGATAAGTTATAACCCTTGGGTATGCCCTTAGCCAATGTATTTTTTTATCCTATTTATACAACAAACAAATTAAACTTGGCAAAAAAAATGTTTATGCTCAATAGGCTTCTTTAAATTGACAGAAATATGGAGAAAGATAAAAAAACAAATTACTGTCTCATTAAAGAGAAAAGGTCAAAAAGTTAACTCAGTGTCCTCGGTTTTAAACAAAGTACAAATTAAATACGAATAAGTTAATTTACTCAATTAAGATGTGTATCAAATTCAGTGTTGAACGTGAGATAGACGATAAAAGAAATGAGTGAAATGTATGTAGAAGAGCACAATATAGGCAATCCTTGTTAAATGTAAATTTATCTAAGGTGTCACCATATGAATCTACAAGCACGATAAATTCTGCTACACAATTGTATGATTTAAATGTTGTGGTCACTACTAGAATAAGAGGATATTGCGATGGACAGATCCGTCGCAATAAGTCTTTTCGTCGCAAATGAGAATATTTGCGATGAACTTGTCCGTCGCAAAATCCGTCGTATTAGGTCCCATCGCAATTGATATCTGTCGCGAAATAGTTATTTGAGACGGACCAGTTGCGATGGACATTTCCGTCACAAATGTCCATATCTGTGATGGATAGTCCGTCACAAATGTTTGATTCAAAAAATTAGACAATCATTTGTGACAGATTCATCTGTAACAGATGATGGAAAGTCCGTTGCTAATATTACTTAAGTTATTAAAACAGTATTTTTTTTTTTTTTACACTTTTTGATTACTTTAAGTCTATTTTTTAATATTACCATATATAAACAACGAAAGTGTTGTTACGAAGTGATTCCAATTGCACTTATAGCAGTATGTACTTACAAAAAAATAAAGTTCAAGTCTACCATTAATATCACTTCAAATAGTTAATTTTTTTTTTACTAGTTTGAACACACACAACCACAATTCGAAATATGGGTTGGGTCATATCATTGGGTCAAAGACCAGTCGATAAATAGTTAAATATTACAATATCACCTTACTCAAATAGTTAGAATTTTACATATATAAAAAAAATAATGCATTGTGTTATAAAACATTTGCAAAGTATAGAAATATACTCTTATAATTGATGCATAAATTTAGAGAGAATAAACAAGAAAAAAAAGGAGAGAGAGAAACTTTCAGAGAAGTTCTTTAGAGAGAAAATTCTTTTAGAGAAAATCTTCTCTATCTTTCCTTCAATATAAGTTCCTTTATATAGGCAAGGGGAAAGTTCACGGGGGGAGGAGAGGAAGGAAGAAGCAGGAAGCAAGAGGGAAAAAGGAAAGGAAAAGACATGGTTCCCTCATAAGGAGGGAATCCAATGTTATAACACTTCCCCTGATTCCCTACGATAGAAAATTATGTCTCATTAAAAACCTTGTTAAGAAAACCCAGTGGGAAAAACTTAACGAAGGGAAAAAGAGCACATATCTTTTACATAAATATCTTAACTGACTGCCTCGTTAAAACCTTGTCAGGAAAAATTCATTGGGATAAAAACCGTGACTAAGGAAAAAGAGTACAGTCTTCCCCTCAAAAGGAATTCATTACTCCTTGAAGAAATGTTGGCATAAGTCTTTCAGTCGACACATTCCGATCCTTTTCCGAAGTTTTGTAAACGTTGCATTTGGTAGCGACTTTGTGAATAAGTCGGCTAGATTATCACATGATCGAATTTGATGCACATCTATATCACCATTCTTTTGTAGCTCATGTGTGAAGAAGAATTTAGGTGAAATGTGCTTTGTTCTATCTCCCTTGATGTACCCTCCTCTAAGTTGAGCAATGCATGCAGCGTTATCCTCATACAGAATTGTAGGAATGTCTTTGATTGATGGTAATCCACATGACTTTTGAATATGCTGAATAATTGATCTCAACCAAACACACTCTCTGCTTGCTTCATGTATAGCGAGAATCTCAGAGTGATTTGAAGATGTAGCTGTCGTGGTTTGCTTTGTGAATTTCCAGGAGATAGTCGTATCACAATATATAAATACATAACCTGTTTGTGATCTTCCATTGTGTGGATCTAATAAATATCCTGCATCGGCATACCCAACCAATTACAACGTGGAATTTCTTGGATAGAATAACCCAAGATCTATACTTCCACGGAGGTATCTCAAAATGTGTTTGATCACATCACAATGTCTCTTAATAGGAGAAGAACTGTATCTTGCTAACAAGTTGACAGCAAAAGTAATATCAGGTCGTGTGCAGTTTGCAAGATACATAAGAGCACCTATTGCACTTAGGTATGGAACTTCAGGTCCAAGAACTTCTTCCCCACTTTCTAGAGGCCGAAATGGATCTTTATCAACTTCTAAAGATCTAACAACCATCGGGGTAGTGAAAGGATGAGCTTTATCCATATGAAAACGACTGAGAATCTTTTCAGCATATGTGGATTGATGAACAAAAATTCCAGATGCTAAATGCTCTACTTGTATTCCCAAACAGAATTTTGTCTTTCCATGATCTTTCATTTCAAATTCATCTTTTAAATAAGTAGCAGTTCTTGTGAGTTCTTCAGGAGTACCTACAAGATTTAAATCATCCACATATACAGTAATAATGGAAAATCCACTTTGTGATTTCTTAATAAAAACACATGGACATACTTGATCATTTATATATCCATCTTTTATTAAATAATCACTAAGTCGATTATACCACATACGACCAGACTGTTTCAACCCATACAATGAGTGTTGTAACTTGATTGAATATATGTGACGTGGCCTTTGTGATTCAACCATTTTCAATCCTTCAGGGATTCTCATATAAATCTCACTGTCAAGTGAGCCATATAGGTATGCAGTTACAACATCCATCAGACGTGTTTCCAAACCTTCCATGGTTGCCATACCTATCAGAAAGCAAAAAGTAACTCCATCCATTACTGGAGAGTATGTATCCTGATAATCAATACCAGGTTTTTGTGAAAATCCTTGAGCTACAAGTCGGGCTTTGTATCTCACAATTTTATTTTTCTCATTTCGCTTTCGTACAAATACCCACTTATTTCCAACCGGGATTACACCTAGCGGTGTTTGGACTACTGGTCTAAATACTTCTCTTTTCAATAAAGATTGTAGCTCAGTTTGAATTGCATCTTTCCATTTTGGCCAATCTTTTTTTTTCCGACATTCTTCCACATTTTGTGGTTCAGGATCCGTGTCAGGAATCAAAGTAATATCTGATGCTATAGAGAAAGCAAATATGTCATCAATCACGACTTTGCTTCGATCCTATATTTTCTCATCATGTACATAATTTATTGAGATCTCTTAGTGTTCATCTCTTATCCCTTCACTGAGATTTTGAACATCTTCTGGGGCTATTCTCACTCTTGGAATATGTGCTGCTTCTGAAGCGGTTTGTACCTCTTCTGGGGCTATTTTCACTCTTGGAATAAGTGCTACTTCTCTCCGGGTATTCCTTCTGGGATTCCCTTATTTGCTTTTGATTTTCGTGGTACAGTGTCTTTTGCACCAACCGGTCTTCCACGCTTCTGGCGTGGTTTAGATTCTTCTATTACCTTATTCGTCAATTCTCCAGGAATTGATTTTTCAATAGACATTTCTATCCTTGCTGGAGTATTCACTGCAGGTGTATGTGACTTTATCACTTTTCTAGCATCATTAAATGCATCTGGCATTTGATTTACAATATTTTGTAAATGAATAATTCTTTGAACTTCAATTTCACATTGTCCTGTACGAGGATCAAGTGAATTTAAATCTGATGCATTCCATGATATTTCAGAGGGTTTTTTATTTAAAATTTTCCCTCCTCCTAATGTTGGAAATACAGATTCATCAAAATGACAATCTACATAACGTGCAGTAAAAACATCTCCAGGTAAAGGTTCCAGATATCTGATAATAGAAGGAGAATCAAAACTAACATAAATACCTATTCTTCGTTGGGCTCCCATTTTAGTTCTTTGTGTAGGTGCAATTGGAACATATACCGCACTCCCAAAAACTCGAAAGTGTGATATGTTGGGTGTCTGTCCAAGAACTAACTGCAGAGGAGAAAATTTATGAAGAGCCGTTGGTCTTACTCGAATGATGGCTGCAGCATGAAGAATTGCATGACCCCAAACTGAGTTAGGTAAGTTAGCCCTTAACATTAATGGTCGTGCAATAAGTTGAAGTCTTTTTATTAAAGATTCAGCTAAACCATTTTGTGTATGAATATGAGGAACGGAATGCTCAATGGAAATTCCAATAGTCATACAAAAATCATTAAAAGTCATTGATGAAAATTCAGCTGCGTTATCAAGTCGAATTGACTTGATTGGATGATCAGAGAACTGAGCCCGTAACTTGATTATTTGAGCAAGAAGTTTTGAGAAGGCAAAGTTTCGAAAAGAGAGAAGACAAACATGAGACCATCTAGTTGAAGCATCTATTAAAACCATGAAATATCGAAATGGGCCAGACAATGGGTGAATAGGTCCACAAATGTCTCCTTGAATTCTCTCTAGGAATTTTGGGGCTTCTTTATAAACTTTTACTGGTGATGGTCGAACTATTAATTTTTCTCGAGAACACGCAGCACAAGGAAATTCACTACTAGGAAAAAAAATTTTATTTTCGAGAGGATGACCAGTATTATTTTCAATAATACGACGCATCATAGAAGTACCTGGATGACCAAGTCTTTCATGCCAAAGCATAAAGGATTTGGGATCTATGATTTTTGGGATCATAATAGTATGAGACTCAATTGCTCTAATTTTCATAGTATATAATCCAGAAGAAATTGAATGAAGTTTTTCTAAGATATTCTTTTTTCCAGAAATAGTAGAAGTAATGAGAAGATATTCATTATCATTCTCATTGGTTGTTTCAATATGAAAACCATTTAGTCGAATATCTTTAAAACTAAGCAAATTTCTTCTTGATTTACTAGAATATAAAGCATTTTTGATAAAAACTTGTGTCTCATTTGGTAGCAAGAAACTAGCTTTTCCAAATCCCTCGATTAAATTTGATGTGCCAGAGATAGTTCCTACATTTCCCTTAGCTTTAATTAGTTGTGAAAAATATTTCTCACTTTGAAGGATTGTATGAGTTGTTGCACTGTCTACCAAACATATATCCTCCATATCCATTAAAGATGGTCTGACACATATAAAAACATAAATAAGAAAAGTTACATTTCAAATATAATTTTATTCATGAGAAACACATATCACATATAGAATGAAAACTAATAATATTATACATGCATGATGTTTAATTAAAACAAGAAATTAAACGATATCCCAAAAGGTTCTTTCAGAAGGTTCAGTAATATCATCAACCTTTTCCACATTGTTGGTCATTGGTGAATCATCAACAATATTCAATTGATGATTAACAAAGTTTGTTTCTGCCTCCATTACTTTGTTCTTTTGAGACTCCTGGAATAAATTAGCCAAATGCCTCGGCGTACGACAGGTACGCGACCAATGCCCTTTCATCCCACACCTAAAACAAACATCTGGTTTGTTCTTTATCGGTGCTGCAGTTTCTTTATTTTTACCCGACTCAGACACTTGCCACTTCTGGTGGCCTGAATTGTCGCGGTTCTGAAATTTGTTGTTACGATGTCCTCGTTTATTCTTTCTTCCCCAAGGCTTCTTATTATATGACCATCTCTTGTCACGTTTATTCTGCTGGAATGACGTGCTGTTAATATCCGGCAATGGGGTAGCACCCGTTGACCGTACTTGATGGTTTTTCAACAACAATTCATTATTCTTTTCTGCAACAATGAGGATAGACAACAAGTCACTGAATTTTGTGAACTTACTATGTCTATATTGTTGTGACAGAATCATGATGGTGGGATGAAAAGTTGAGAGCGTTTTCTCTAACATTTGGGATTCAGAAACTGAATCTCCGCACAAAGCCAAAGTAGAGGTTATTCTATAAATATTGGAACTATATTTCGTAATTGATTTGTAATCTTGTAGCCTTAAATTAAGCCACTCAAATTTGGCATTAGGGAGAACAACCAATTTTTGGTGATCAAATCTTTCCTTAAGTTGTATCCATAAAGATAAAGGATCTTTGACCGTTAAATACTCAGTCTTTAATCCTTCATCAATATGGTGACGAAGAAAAATTATAGCTTTTGCATTTTGTGCCGAAGTAGCTGTATTTCCTGATTCAATGGTCTTTTCTAACTCATTTGCACTAAGGTGCAATTCTGCATCAAGTGTCCAAGCAAAATAATTGTCTCTAGAGATTTTCAAAATAAAAAAATCTATTTTTGCCAAGTTTGCCATCTATTCTGGGTTAAAACACAATTTTATTATTTATTAAAACAATAAATAATTGCATGTATGAAATATGAAAAATAAACTACGTCACGATCTCAAGTGGTAATAAAATGCAAATATAAATATTCTTATATTTATGTTATTAGCATAATGCAAATGGATCTTCACCCGGCATGCGGTAGTTCGCATAAACAGATTATTCCAACAGAATAATAAATAATGGAATAACAGAAGAATTTCACCATGCATGCGATAGACCGACCGCACAGACAGGTTATTCCCAACAGAATAATAATTGCGGAATAATAAATAATGGAATCAGGTCAGGTGAAAATTACACCGACAGGATATTTCGACAGAATATTAAATGCGGAATAATAAATAATGGAACCAGGTCAGGTGAAATTCACACCGACAGGATATTCCAACAGAATATTAAATGCGGAATAATAAATAAAAAGGTTCCCACCAAGTCTTATAAGATTAACAAGGATAGATGGTACCATTGTAAATAACAGAATTTAATGGCAATTATAAGAATAAAATTATATTATTGGTGGTATAGTCAAAACAGTAATATAATAATAAATTGCAAGAATTTAATTTTACCGTCTCAGTTGGTTAGAGCCTCGTGCTGATAACGTGTTATAAAACCTTTGCAAAGTATAGAAATATACTCTTATAATTGCTGCATAAATTTAGAGAGGATAAACAAGAAAAAAAGGAGAGAGAGAAACTTTCAGAGAAATTCTTTAGAGAGAAAATTCTTTTAGAGAAAATCTTCTCTATCTTTCCTTCAATATAAGTTCCTTTATATATGCAAGGGGAAAGTTCACGGGGGGGAGGAGAGGAAGGAAGAAGCAGGAAGCAAGAGGGAAAAAGGAAAGGAAAAGACACGGTTCCCTCATAAGGAGGGAATCCATTGTTATAACACATTGTATTTATTTGGTGAGGTTTCCACTTGCTAGTTCATAGCTTGTTTACTCCTTGCCTCCCTTTTTATTTTGATTCCCAGTTACCAGAAATTTTCACAATGACAAGATAAAATTAGGATAGATGATAGTAACACAGCAAGAACAAGCTACATCAATTCATACAATATTTTATATATGTCTATAATTTATTTATGCAAATTGCAATTTCATAAGCTTCAGCTGCTTTCTCTTAACTCGATGCCTGAAGTTGAAGTTCAATATTTGATATTGGATATATATATATATCCTTATTATATGAATAAAATACTAATAAAAAACTGCACTGTAAAATTCTTTCTGATGTTACAATTCTTGAAGTGTATATATACAAGGCAAAAATTAGTCCAAGTGCAAATATAAGGCCATGCACTCATGGCACTAACTTCAACTGCTCCCACGTTAAACAAATTGAAAGAGCAGGAAATGAAAAACAACATTTTCCACAAAGAAGAGAGCGCTTCATTTCAAGTGATCATAATCGTGGTTTTACCTATATCTATTCTGATGCATGCTTCATTTAATTTTCTGGTAAACCCAAGTCCTTTTTCATGAACAAGCAAGTGCAATAAATATAGTGTAACTAAAATAGACATATTTAAATGATATCCAATACTTAATTCCATGCACAAGCAAGTGCAATAAACGTTGGGCTCTTTTCAAAAATATAGTAGCTAGCAATAAGTTGAAAGAATCACACATATATACTAAAAAAACATAGAGTATTAGCTAGTAATTGTGGAACGTACCCGCCCGCCATCAACAATTTCATCATCCAAATTAATCTCAAGTGAAAAAGAGCATGTCATGTCAAATTAGATGGTAAAAGTCCATGCATGCATGCTCAAGAAGAAGGACAAACTACCTAAAGCAGAAGCCCAACTGCATCCAAAAATCCTTGAAAGGACAGTGACTAGGATGAGTTCATTTTCATCTTCAAGAATTAAGTGAAAGTCTTGTAAACGCACAGTACTGTTCTTAAACATTGCTACCTCTGATTTAGAGTTATCAAACTGGTCACGAACAAACCTCTAAACCACAATATTTTTCATAATTACAGTTCAATTATCTGCTATTGGTAAAAAAATAATTAAGTTTACAACTATGTATGCCAAATTGTGTTTTTAAACGAGATAATTCGTCACTTACTTTCTTGTTTGACCTGCCCTCCTTGATGAGTACATGTACTTGCTTTCATTCCATCACCACAAAACTGCACTTAACCAAGACCACTCATAACTTGATAAGGTATTTCAATATTGAGCACAGCTTAGGGAAGTATTACTTAATTCACACGTTCTTCATTCATTCAGTCGAGCAATTAGTCGCTGCACCTTTTTTCACGCTAGTCGTCTGTGAGGGTGATATTACAGCTTGGGAAAAAACTTCCCCTACAACGTACATCTTTTTCAATAGTAGCATAGTAGGAGTTTTATCATAAAACAAATTGATATTTTCACAAAAATATATAATATTTTCACGTGATTTCTCTATCAGAAAGTATACCTGTAACATTTCAGTCCCACGTCGAAAGATATGAGAAAAATTTGTCTGTGAATAAAAAATTGAGTTACTAACAATAGCACTTCCAGTTATGATCTTTTAGGTGTCTGTGATCCAAGAAGATTGATGCAATGCTCAAAAGTTAAGTGTTAATTTATTTTTTTAAGAATTTAATAGTAAACAAGGTAAAAAATAAAATATCAGTTTTAGTTTTGTTCATTCAAACTTCCGGTCTCAATCCCTCTATCTTTCACCTGTCTTACTCAAATCAATTATCTTAATACAAGATTCTATTTATCTATATGATCAAATTGAAGTTGTTGTGGTGCATCTGCCTTAATTATATATAAATCAAAAAATATTTTATTATTAATTTTTAGTGTTTTAACCTTTGTAATTGAACTAATCTTCAATGATGATGTCGAGTCCTTTCGTATTATTTTGACAATAAAAAAAAATTATAAATAGTGTTTGAATTTTGTATAAATAACATGATATGTATCAAGAAAAAAACAAAGAAGTGAATAATAATTAGTGAATTAGTTAAATTGATTTTCTATTATCGATGCCATATTAATCAATTGAAATTACTTGCTCGTTCCCTTAGTTAAAAAAAAATTTAAAAAAAAAACTACCTAAGTGTTATAAAATTATGTCTAGATTCACAATATAATGGATGTCTAAATACATGTAACTCCCATAAGTTTTGTAACTCATGACTCTTTAGTTTTGTAACTTACTAGGAGTATTGATGATCTTACTTCTATATATATGACAATTGTAAAGTGATGGATGGTGTGACAAAAGATTATAAAAATACTCTCTTTGTTCTTGATGTCTTTGTTCTTGAAGTAGAAGAAGGTATAACTCTCTCTCTCTCTCTATATATGTGTGTTTGAGTATTGTATGGTCATCATGCATGCATGTACTATTTTTTTTCTGATAATGATTCTATGCATGTGATCACAAATAATTCAATTATTCTGGAAAAAAAAAATCAACAAACAAACATACATACTGCATATACATTCACATATGACACAACAAATGTAAGTGTGCACTTGTTGAGTGCATGCGCACACGTGCGCATTAGCTAAGAACGCAGGCATCTTAGTACTAGCATTTAACAAACACTAATTTGCTTTATCAAGTAATACAGTATACACTCAATTATTTATTACTGTAGTTGGTAAACACAATCTACATATGCATTATTGTTCTATAATATGTTATCTGCATTGCTATTGAAACTAAAAATATGATTACACAGGTCTATTTTTTATTTTATTGCATGCTTATTGTTTCTTTTAGGAACTGCACATGTGAATTGGTATACTATCGTACAACATAAAAATTTAAACATTTGTAAGAGTTTTTACAGCTACAATAAAGCTCTCAAACTTATTTGATGGTTGTTAGATATTTTTGATTCATGAGTGTAAAATAATCGCACATGACGCTTAGTACTGTATAGAAGATGATAGTCATTGTTTGCACAGAAATCAACACAGGAGCAATCCTTTTTCACATCTCTTATATATATATATATATATATATATATATATATATATATATATATATACACACACACACACTTTATTTATTGGGTTGTCCTTGTTTTTTTTGGCGTTCTAAATATCTAGTAGGGGCACTGGATTATACAGTTGAAATTGTTTTTATTTAGGCCAATTATTATGTCAAACTCGGTGATTCTTTCTTTCAATTGGTTCATTAATTCCAAATATTTAAAGGACTTATGTCGGCTTATGGTTATTTTCTTTCTCAAATGGTACAATAGATTGGAATTTATCGGGTATAAATCATGGAGATAAAAGTTTTGAAAGTCTCAAATAGTACATGCATGCATGATGACCATACAATACTCAAACACACATATAGAGATAGAGTTATACCTTCTTCTACTTCAAATAAAAAAAATAATTATCTTCAAGATAAAGGAGAGGAGCAACTCGTGCTGATAACGTAATAGAGGTCGTGGTCGTAATAGAGGTCGTGGTCGTGGTCGTGGTCGTTGTGACGCCCCCAAAATTAGGTATACATCACCCATCTTGAGTCGTCAGATACATAGTACAGAATACAAATACAACTTAATAATACAACTGTCGTGTACAATACGACAAAACATAAACTGTGAGTTTGAATACAAATATTATCTTCTAGAGAGTATTCATACTCAAAAGGAGTCCTCATTACATTTATTAACACACCATTACATAGAATAGTGAGGACTACTAACTAATACTATCATTCGGACCATCACTCCGTACCCCGACTTGTCCCAGCTACGTTCTCATTTCCTGAAGAGAACAGTGAAAGAAAGGGTGAGCTCAACTAGCCCAGTAAGAAATATTATGACTAAGATAATGCAGAATAAATTATCATTAGCCTTCAACAATGTTAAACTGATAAAATATAATAGACATCAAGTTTAACTGTAGCGGAACAGGCAATCCATTAAAAGAGTCAAGTAGAAAATAAACTCTACTATCTTTTATGATTTAAAAAGTTTTTCAACACTGTAATCGCTGAGACTCAGCTTAATAAAATAATCCACATCATCGAATCACCCCTGCACTACGGCCAAGGATATTCGTGTATTCATTAATGGTCATGATCATGCCAACAACTGTCCATCAATGCACTACGGGCCAATGAGGACTTTTACCACATCATTTGTAACATTACGGTCATGATTATACCGAATAATCCCTGGTCATAATCATACCAAGTCCATCTATGCACTACATGCCACAGATGACTTTCAACATTTTATAAACATGAGGATGATGACAATGATATAAGAATTCAATAAAACAAGTTCAAGAATTAATTTATCCAGGAATTAACAACGTCCAAATTGTCAACATGATACTGCATTGTGGAGTAAAATTCAAGAACGCTTAGAAGAATATTTTCTTGAAAAGATACTGGATGAAACGCAACTATCAAGGATATTCCACAAATTTCATGGAGTATAAAAGTCAAAACTTAACCAACTGAGTACAATAAAGAATGGAATAACAAAAGAAATCACCATGCATGCGATAGACCGCACAGACAGGTTATTCCAACAGAATAATAAATAATGGAACCAGGTCCGGCGTAAACGCACAGACAGGATATTCCGACAGAATAATAATGGAACCAGGTCCGGTGTAAAACACACAGACAGGATGTTCCAACAGAATAATAAACGGAACCAGGTCCGGTGTAAAACACACAGACAGGATGTTCCAACAGAATAATAGAAGAATGTCACCAAGTATAGGGTAGACCGCGTATACTGGTTATTCCAACAGAATAATAACAAATGGAATAACAGAAGTTCTCTTCTTGAATACAAAAGAATAATATCCCTTACCTTAAAAGAACTGGATATTGGAAAAGTGATGTAGCAGAATACTTTTATTCTCTCTCTCTCTTATTCTCTCTATACTTTCTCTCTCTATAGCTTGAATGAATTCGTGAAAAATAATGAAGCCCTAGGCCTCTATTTATAGAAAAACTGAGGGTGGCTCTTGGTCTTAACGAAGGGTCAAATGACTCTTGGTCTTAACGAAGGGTCAAATGACTCTTGGTAATATTGAAGGGACAACTACTATTGACGAAAGTAATTACTATTGACCAAGGTAAATACTATTGACGAAGGTAATTACTATTGACCAAGGTAAATACTATTGACCAAGGTAAATACTATTGACGAAGGTAATTACTATTGACTAAGGTAAATACTATTGACGAAGGTAATTACTATTGACCAAGGTAAATACTATTGACGAAGAGACTCTTAGATGATGACATATGGCCCCCCATAAAATAACCAAACTTACCACAACGTCTCAATTATTGATTTAATAATATAACATATTATACCGATGATACTATGACAATAATTTAAGAGATATGATGCAGCAATTACTGTAGCAATAATTGAGTATAGCTGAGTGACTTCTCACGTAAGCATCAATAATCAATACCGTGTGCTACTATGCAACCACGCGTATTACTGTACTTTTACTACCAAGTAGTTCAACAGTTTTAACGATTTTAACGTAATACCTCAGCTGTTATTTTTATAGAAAGATAATTTTGTCGTTTTCTCAATCCGACAATAATTCCGTTGTGGGGTCCACCAATGATTGTGCCGTCGTACGAATATTCCCCGACAAAAAGAATATTCTCCGACCAAACGAATATTTTATAACAACTTGCTTACTTTGCAAAATTTATAAATACTACCCATAACTATTATATCAAATCCACACATTAATATAAAAAAAAATTATTTCGAGAAAAATTAAATATTTATTCATAAAATCTGGGGTTTCACAATCTCCCCTCCTTATAGAATTTCGCCCTCGAAATTTACGTACGTACTTGGTATGCCGAACATGTGAGGATACCTTGACTTCACTTCAAATTCTAACTCTTGAGGTATAACCTTTAAGCATCGAATATGATCCTTCTTATCCAAGATGTTAACACGTATCTCCTCATACGTTAAATCTTTCGCTATTTCGTCCGGTTCTAAATTAATAATGCGGTTCGGGTCATCCACATATTTACGTAACATCGATACGTAAAAAAAAATGTTCTGAACACGCAACATACTTGGCGGTAATACGAGTCTATAGGCCACAGTTCCTACTTCATCGAGGATTTCAAATGGGCCAATTAAATCGAGAGTTGAGATTTCCTCTCTTCGTCGATTCTTGCTTCTAGAATAACGCCCTCTTGAACCTTTTTCTTCACATTTATCAGCTCTTAGTATGTAGCTTGAGCGGCTTTAACTTTATCGATTAAAGTCGATTTTAATCGTATATTCGTTATCTTCACGTGGGTTCGAATATTCACACTTGTAACCGTATACGATCTTCTACACAACGCGTCAGCTACCACGTTTACTTTTCCACGATGTTATTGAATGGTACGATCGTAATCTTCAACAGCTCGAGCCAACGTCTTTGGCGCATAATACGTTCGTTTTAGTTGAAGAAATATTTGAGGGTTTAAGAAATAGGTTTTGTACTGGGGTCAATACAAAATTCAATTTTACGTTCTGGGGTAGGCTAAGAAGTCTTCAAGAATACGTCAAGAAATTTATTAACCATAGAAATATCGTTCAAAACTGTGACCCTCATCCAAGACTTGGATAACACGTCACATTGATACCTATCAACTTGCCATCATCATTTACAACGTCTCCTACGGAAAGTCTAGCTTCGGTGCATTCCACACCAGGAAGTCAACAGCGAAAGGAACGGGGATTTTTACTTATGGCTTGATATGACAATGATTGACTTTAGTGGTTTGGTTACTTTGAATTTGCATAACAGGTTGGTTAGGAATATGAAAGCTAACAACCTTACGAGAAGCATGATGAGTAGTGAACCAATCGTTTCAAAAAAAATCACATCAAAGGCAAGTATTTTCAAAGAGATAAGATCGACAGGTAACGTGAAAGTGTTGATTTGAACAAGATTTATAAATAGTAGAGGTAACGAAGGTTTCTCCCAACTGAGTTTAAATAGACATATCAAAGTCTAAGTTCTCCGGAGTTAACTTCAAACATTTAACACAACTAGGTGAAATAAAAGAGTGAGTAGAACCGGTATCTAACATGGTATAGACTTCGCAAGAGTTTATGACTAACATACCCGTGATAATTTTATTCAGGTTCCTCGTCACGAAAAAAAATACTCTCTCTTAAACTACTGGCTTTGGCTTTTCTGGGACGGTCTTTGGTGCCTCCATCCTAGCTGAATTTGTCTTCGGTAAACGACAAAATCGGGCTAAATGACCTTCTCTTCCACAATTATAACATGCTTTGGACGGCATCGCGCAGTTTGGACTGATGTGCCCCTCCCCTCCGCATTTGAAACATATGATAGGTGATCGTTCTCCTTCCTTAACGACAGGTGCTGGTGCTGACATCTTTCCATCATTGTTGAATCTCCTCTTCTTAAAATGTTCGTTCTTATTGTTTTGGCCCTGATTACCACCGAAGTGGTTACCATTTCTGGCCTGTTGATTCCCTCCACGCTTGTTGTCACCGCTTCGATGACTGCTCTCACTGGTATTATCATTTTGCCGGCTGCTCTCTTTTGGTTGCGTTATCTCGTTATCGCGCTCCACCAACTGAGCCCTATTTACAACATCTGAATACAAACACAGTTTATGAGAAACAAGATGTTGACGTATCTCCGGCTTCAAACCTCTTAAAAACATCCGCGTCATTCTTTCTTCATTATCCACCAGGTGGGACGCAAACCGGGATAACTCCGCAAATTTTGCCTCGTACTGCGACACGGTCATATTATTCTGCTCCAATTTGATGAACTCCACCTCCTTCATGTGACGAATACTCTCGGGAAAGTATTTGTCGTTAAACAGATCTTGGAACTTCTCCCAAGACATCTTCAGTGCGGCAGGTTGAGTACGCTTTATCGATTCCCACCAGTAATCTGCCTCTCCTCGCAACATAAAGGCGGCAAAGGAAACCTTTTGCTCCTCGGAGCAACCCAAGACATCAAATATCTTGGTGATCTGCTTTATCCATGTTTCAGCTACAAGTGGTTTGGGTTCTCCCTTAAACTCCGGTGGTCCCAGCTCCTTAAACTGTTTAGCGGTGACCGCCTGAGAGTTTCCAGTATTTCCACCTACGTTGTGGACAGGAGCCGCTTTCACCTGTTGTTGCATGAATTGCATAAAGCCTCTGAACATTTGATCATTCATCATTTGGTCAGTGTTGTTGTTTGCATGAGGATTGACACCTTCCTGATGCACATTATCATGATTATTGATGTGTGGTGAATCAACAGTCGTCTGTGCTCCATTGCTATTCTCAACATTCTCGGATGCCATTTTCAGATACTGCCACAAAATAAAAATTAATTGATATGTCATATATTATCCTTATGTTATGACCGACCAATTAAATACCATGCAAATAAACTTAGGTAGGTCATACTAGCGAAGGAATTCCCCGTCTCTCCCCTCCTAGTTCTATTCTCACATCCTAGCCAGGGATCATATCCCTAAGCTTTGATACCAACTGTGACGCCCCCAAAATTAGGTATACATCACCCATCTTGAGTCGTCAGATACATAGTACAGAATACAAATACAACTTAATAATACAACTGTCGTGTACAATACGACAAAACATAAACTGTGAGTTTGAATACAAATATTATCTTCTAGAGAGTATTCATACTCAAAAGGAGTCCTCATTACATTTATTAACACACCATTACATAGAATAGTGAGGACTACTAACTAATACTATCATTCGGACCATCACTCCGTACCCCGACTTGTCCCAGCTACGTTCTCATTTCCTGAAGAGAACAGTGAAAGAAAGGGTGAGCTCAACTAGCCCAGTAAGAAATATTATGACTAAGATAATGCAGAATAAATTATCATTAGCCTTCAACAATGTTAAACTGATAAAATATAATAGACATCAAGTTTAACTGTAGCGGAACAGGCAATCCATTAAAAGAGTCAAGTAGAAAATAAACTCTACTATCTTTTATGATTTAAAAAGTTTTTCAACACTGTAATCGCTGAGACTCAGCTTAATAAAATAATCCACATCATCGAATCACCCCTGCACTACGGCCAAGGATATTCGTGTATTCATTAATGGTCATGATCATGCCAACAACTGTCCATCAATGCACTACGGGCCAATGAGGACTTTTACCACATCATTTGTAACATTACGGTCATGATTATACCGAATAATCCCTGGTCATAATCATACCAAGTCCATCTATGCACTACATGCCACAGATGACTTTCAACATTTTATAAACATGAGGATGATGACAATGATATAAGAATTCAATAAAACAAGTTCAAGAATTAATTTATCCAGGAATTAACAACGTCCAAATTGTCAACATGATACTGCATTGTGGAGTAAAATTCAAGAACGCTTAGAAGAATATTTTCTTGAAAAGATACTGGATGAAACGCAACTATCAAGGATATTCCACAAATTTCATGGAGTATAGAAGTCAAAACTTAACCAACTGAGTACAATAAAGAATGGAATAACAAAAGAAATCACCATGCATGCGATAGACCGCACAGACAGGTTATTCCAACAGAATAATAAATAATGGAACCAGGTCCGGCGTAAACGCACAGACAGGATATTCCGACAGAATAATAATGGAACCAGGTCCGGTGTAAAACACACAGACAGGATGTTCCAACAGAATAATAAACGGAACCAGGTCCGGTGTAAAACACACAGACAGGATGTTCCAACAGAATAATAGAAGAATGTCACCAAGTATAGGGTAGACCGCGTATACTGGTTATTCCAACAGAATAATAACAAATGGAATAACAGAAGTTCTCTTCTTGAATACAAAAGAATAATATCCCTTACCTTAAAAGAACTGGATATTGGAAAAGTGATGTAGCAGAATACTTTTATTCTCTCTCTCTCTTATTCTCTCTATACTTTCTCTCTCTATAGCTTGAATGAATTCGTGAAAAATAATGAAGCCCTAGGCCTCTATTTATAGAAAAACTGAGGGTGGCTCTTGGTCTTAACGAAGGGTCAAATGACTCTTGGTCTTAACGAAGGGTCAAATGACTCTTGGTAATATTGAAGGGACAACTACTATTGACGAAAGTAATTACTATTGACCAAGGTAAATACTATTGACGAAGGTAATTACTATTGACCAAGGTAAATACTATTGACCAAGGTAAATACTATTGACGAAGGTAATTACTATTGACTAAGGTAAATACTATTGACGAAGGTAATTACTATTGACCAAGGTAAATACTATTGACGAAGAGACTCTTAGATGATGACATATGGCCCCCCATAAAATAACCAAACTTACCACAACGTCTCAATTATTGATTTAATAATATAACATATTATACCGATGATACTATGACAATAATTTAAGAGATATGATGCAGCAATTACTGTAGCAATAATTGAGTATAGCTGAGTGACTTCTCACGTAAGCATCAATAATCAATACCGTGTGCTACTATGCAACCACGCGTATTACTGTACTTTTACTACCAAGTAGTTCAACAGTTTTAACGATTTTAACGTAATACCTCAGCTGTTATTTTTATAGAAAGATAATTTTGTCGTTTTCTCAATCCGACAATAATTCCGTTGTGGGGTCCACCAATGATTGTGCCGTCGTACGAATATTCCCCGACAAAAAGAATATTCTCCGACCAAACGAATATTTTATAACAACTTGCTTACTTTGCAAAATTTATAAATACTACCCATAACTATTATATCAAATCCACACATTAATATAAAAAAAAATTATTTCGAGAAAAATTAAATATTTATTCATAAAATCTGGGGTTTCACAGTCGTGGCCACGGACAAGGAAGTTTTAATTACCGCAACCATGATGCTAAACCTTCAAAGAATGAGGAAAAGCAAGAAAAGGGGAGGAATATAAATAACAGAGATACCAAGAAGGAAGAAAATATTTGTTATCGGAGTGGAATGAAAGGACATTGGTCTCGTACCTATCGTACGGCCAAACATCTTGTTGATTTATATCAGTCCTCATTGAAAGGAAAGGAGAAGAACGTAGAAATAAATTTTTCTCATCCACATCAAGATAACGATGATATCTATTTTGATCATATGGATATGACACACCTTGACGTTGCAGATTTCTTTACTAATGAGCAAGTTAATATTCCTTGTAATGAAAATAATTAGTTCAGAATTATGTTAGTCCTTTTAAGTGTGTTTCTTTTATGCTGATGTATTTCCTTTCATGTTAGCTTATTTAATGTATTTTGTTTCCTTTGAATTGTGTTATTAAATATATATAATATTATATATTATTATGAACTTATTATAAATTTATTTCTTTTATGAAGAAAACATGGATATGCGTCATGCTATACATGAGCCTAATATCAATGGTGGAGATATATGCTTAACAGATAGTGCAACGACATATACCATTCTCAGACATAAGCAATATTTTTCAAATCTAAGAATGATGAAAGCAAAAGTAAATACAATATCAGGTTCAGCAGACTTGATTGAAGGCTCTGGAAGAGCCAATATAATGCTTCCTAGTGGAACAAAATTTGTTATTGATAATGCTTTATTTTTCACTAAATCAAGGAGGAATCTGCTAAGTTTTAAAGATATACGACTTAACGGGTACCATATTGAGACAGCCAATGAAAAAGGTATTGAATATCTTTACATTATTTCAAATGTCTCTACTAGAAAACAAATATTGGAAAAATTACCCGTTTGATCTTCAGGTTTGTACTATACAAGTATTAGTACAATTGAAGTCAATGCAATAATGAACCAGAAGTTCAATGAACCAAATAATTTTATTATTTGGCATGACCGGTTGCGTCATCCTGGATCAATAATGATGCGAAGAATTATTGAGAATTCACATGGACATTCATTAAAGAACCAGAAGATTCTTCAATTTAAGGAATTCTCATGTGCTGCTTGTTCTCAAGGTAAATTGATCATTAGACCATCACCAGCTAAAATTGGGACTGAATCCCCAAGGTTTTTAGAACGTATTCAAGGAGATATTTGTGGGCCTATTCACCCACCAAGTGGACCATTTAGATATTTTATGGTTTTAATAGATGCATCTACAAGATGGTCACATGTGTGCTTATTATCAACTCGCAACCTGGCGTTTGCGAGATTACTTGCTCAAATTATTAGATTACGAGCACAATTTCCGGATCAAACAATCAAGACTATTCGTCTTGATAATGCTGGTGAATTCACATCCCAAACATTTAATGATTATTGTATGTCTCTTGGGATAAATAATGAACATCCTGTTGCCCATGTTCATACTCAAAATGGTCTTGCTGAATCATTTATTAAACGCCTCCAGTTAATTGCAAGACCATTGCTCATGAGAACAAAACTTCCCGTCTCTGTTTGGGGGCACGCTATTTTACATGCAACAACACTTATTCGCATTAGGCCAACATCATATCATAAAATCTCCCCATTACAATTGGTTTTTGGTCATGAGCCAGATATTTCCCATCTAATAATATTTGGTTGTGCGGTATATGTTCCAATTTATCCTCCACAATGCAAAAAGATGGGTCCTCAAAGGAGGCTGGGAATATATATTGGGTTTGAGTCCCCATCAATAATTAAATATCTTGAACCCTTAACAGGTGATTTATTTACGGCACGATTTGCCGACTGTCATTTTGATGAGACTATGTTCCCAGCATTAGGGGGAGAAATTAAACAGCTGGATAAAGATATTACATGGAATGTATTGTCATTATTGAATTTTGATCCTCGTACAAAACAATGTGAACAAGAAGTTCAAAAGATACTTCGTTTGCAAGATATAGCAAATCAGCTACCAAATGCATTCACTGACTCAAAAGGAGTAACCAAATCTCATATACCAGCTGTAAATGCTCCAGCTCGGATTGAAGTCCCAATAGGACAATCCGCAAAAATTGTAGCAAATGAGTCTAATGCACGCCAGAAGCGTGGTAGACCAATCGGTTCGAAAGACAAAAATCCTCAAAAAAGAAAAGAAGTAAATAAACAAGTAGGCATTATTGAGGAGGAAAATATTTATGAGGATATAGACATAGCTAATCATAAAACCCCAGAAGAGGTTCAGGTACCTGAAAACAATAAAAATGATGAGATCTCGATAAGTTATGTCTCTACAAAGAAAAGATGGAACCGAAGTGAGATAGTTGTTAACAATAGTTTTTCATATAATATATCACTAGATATAATTAATGAAAAGGAGGATTCTGAACCTAATTCTGTCGAAGAATGTAGACGCGGAAATGATTGGCCAAAATGGAAAGAAGCAATACAGGCAGAATTAAATTCACTTGCAAAACGTGAAGTTTTTGGACCTGTAGTCCAAACACCCGAAGGAGTAAAGCCAGTTGGATACAAATGGGTCTTTGTGCGAAAAAGAAATGAGAAAAATAAAATTGTAAGATATAAAGCACGACTTGTGGCACAAGGGTTTTCACAAAGACCTGGCATTGATTATAATGAAACATATTCTCCTGTGGTAGATGCTATAACACTGCGGTATCTTATTAGCCTAGCAACTCATGAAAAATTAGATATGTACCTAATGGATGTTGTTACAGCATATTTATATGGGTCAATTGATAATGATGTTTATATGAAAATCCCTGAAGGATTTAAAATGCCTGAAGCATATAATTCAAATCCCCGGAAAGTTTACTCAATCAAGTTGCAAAGGTCCTTATATGGGTTAAAGCAATCAGGACGCATGTGGTATAATCGTCTTAGTGAATATTTATTGAAAGAAGGGTATAATAATAACCCTATATACCCATGTGTTTTTATAAAGAAGTCGGATTCCGATTTTGTTATCATTGCTGTGTATGTTGATGATTTAAATATTATTAGAACTCATGGAGAGATTCCAAAGACAGTGAATTATTTAAAGAAAGAATTTGAGATGAAAGATTTAGGAAAAACAAAATTTTGTCTCGGCCTGCAGATCGAGCATTTAGCAGATGGAATTCTCATTCATCAGTCAACTTACACAGAGAAGGTCCTTAAAAGATTTTATATGGATAAAGCTCATCCATTGAGTAACCCAATGGTTGTAAGATCACTTGATGTGAAAAAGGACCCTTTTAGACCTCATGAGGATAATGAAGAGTTACTTGGTCCTGAAGTACCATACCTCAGTGCAATTGGTGGATTAATGTATCTTGCTAATAATACACGACCTGATATAGCATTCTCTGTGAATTTGTTAGCAAGATATAGCTCTTCTCCTACCCGGAGACATTGAAATGGGGTTAAACATATTTTTCGTTACCTACGAGGAACTATAGATATGGGATTATTTTATTCAAATAATGATAATCATAAATTAGTTGGATATTGTGACGCCCCCAAAATTAGGTATACATCACCTATCTTGGGTCGCCAGATACATGGTACAGAATATAAATACAACTTAATAATACAACTGTCATGTACAATACGACAAAACATAAACTGTGAGTTTGAATACAAATATTATCTTCTAGAGAGTATTCATACTCAAAAGGAGTCCTCATTACATAGAATAGTGAGGACTACTAACTAATACTATCATTCGAACCATCACTCCGTTCCCCGACTTGCCCCAGCTACGTTCTCATTTCCTGAAGAGAACAGTGAAAGAAAGGGTGAGCTCAACTAGCCCAGTAAGAAATATTATGACTAAGATAATGCAGAATAAATTATTATTAGCCTTCAACAATGTTAAACTGATAAAATATAATAGACATCAAGTTTAACTGCAGCGGAACAAGCAATCCATTAAAAGAGTCAAGTAGAAAATAAACTCTACTATCTTTTATGATTTAAAAGGTTTTTCAACACTGTGATCGCTGGGACTCAGCTTAATAAAATAATCCACATCATCGAATCACCCCTGCACTACAGCCAAGGATATTCGTGTATTCATTAATGGTCATGATCATGCCAACAACTGTCCACCAATGCACTACGGCCAATGAGGACTTTTACCACATCATTTGTAACATTACGGTCATGATTATACCGAATAATCCCTGGTCATAATCATACCAAATCCATCTATGCACTTCAGGCCACAGATGACTTTCAACATTTTATAAACATGAGGATGATGACACTGATATAAGAATTCAATAAAACAAGTTCAAAAATTAATTTATCCAAGAATTAACAACGTCCAAATTGTCAACATGATACTGCTTTGTGGAGTAAAATTTAAGAATGCTTAGAAGAATATTTTTATGAAAAGATACTGGATGAACCGCAATTATCAAGGATATTCCACTAATTTCATGGAGTATAAAAGTTAAAACTTAACTAACTGAGTATAGTAAAGAATGGAATAACAAAAGAAATCACCCGGCATGCGATAGACCGCACAAACAGGTTATTCCAACAGAATAATAAATAATGGAACCAGGTCCGGCGTAAACGTACAAACAGGATATTCCGACAGAATAATAAATAATGGAACCAGGTCCGGTGTAAAATACACAGACAGGATGTTCCAACAGAATAATAACAAGACGGAACCAGGTCCGGTGTAAAACACACAGACAGGATGTTCCAACAGAATAATAATAAAAACGGAACCAGGTCTGGTGTAAAATACACAGACAGGATGTTCCAACAGAATAATAATAATAACGGAACCAGGTCTTGTGTAAAACACATAGACAGGATGTTCCAACAGAATAACAGAAGAATGTCACCAAGTATAGGGTAGACCGCGTATACAGGTTATTCCAACAGAATAATAAATAATGAAATAACAACAGTTCTCCTCATGAATAAGAAAGAATAACACCCCTTACCGTTTTAAAGAAGAGCTGAAATAAGGAAGTAGTTAAGTAGCAGAATACTCTTCTTCTCTCTCTCTCTATTGTTTCTCTCTCTATAGTTCAGTGAATTCGTAAGAAATAATGAAGGAATGAGCTGCTATTTATAGAAAAATAGAATGCATAGTAACTAATCCATGAACGGTCCAGATTGATTACTTTAATCTGACGGTCCATATTTAAAGAAAAATCTTTTAAATAAAATATAATATATTCTATTTATAGAATAACTTTAATAAAGTATTCTGTTTTATATAAAAAGATGTTTCTGTTTTATTACGTTAATAATACGAATAAAACAAAACGTCATTATAGCTAAATAATTCATATTATTAACTGGCAATAATTGAATCAAACTGAGTGACTTCTCACATAAGTATTAATAATCAATATCGTGTGCTACTATGCAACCACGCATATTACTGTACTTTTACTACCGAGTAGTTCAACAGTATCAATGGTAAAACTTCCGCCGTTATTTTTAATAAAATATTTTTATCGTTTTCTCAATCCGACAATAATTATGTTGTGGGGTCCACCAATGATTGTGCCGTTGTACGAATATTCCCTGTTAAAACGAATATTCCCCGACCAATCGAATATTATATAACAACTTGCGTACTTTGTAAAATTTATAAATATTACCCACAACTATAACATTATATCAAATTAACTCCATAATATTCAAAAATGATATTTATAGAAAATTCATCTTTATTTATAAAAGTTGGGGTCTTACAACCTCCCCTTCTTATGAAATTTCGCCCTCGAAATTAGGGTACGTACCTGGTATGTCGAAGAGGTAAGGATACCTTGATTTCATTTCAGATTCTAACTCCCAAGTCATTTCCTCAACATCGTGGTTTCTCCACAAAACTTTGACTTGAGGTATAACCTTGGAGCGTAGAATATGTTCCTACTTATCCAAGATTTGAACAAGAACTTCTTCATACGTCAAATCCTCCGCTATTTCGTCCGGTTCTAACTCAATAATGTGGTTCGGATCTTCCACATATTTGCGTAACATGGATATGTGAAAAATGTTATGAACACGAGACATACTTGACGGTAAAGCGAGTCTATAAGCCACAGTTTCTACTCCATCGAGGATTAAAAATGGACCGATGAATCGAGGATTGAGCTTTCCTCTCTTTCCAAATCTCGTAACTCCTTTCCATGGAGCAACACGTAAGAATACATGATCTCCTACATCAAATTCCACGTCCTTTCGATGAAGATCAGCATAACTCTTTTGTCGATCTTGTGAGGTTTTTATACGTTGTCGGATCATTTGAATCTTTTCTGTAGTCATACTTACCAACTCCGATCCCAACAACGTTGCTTCACCCACCTCATCCCAGCATACTGGAGAACGACATTTTCTTCCATACAATACTTCGAATGGAGCCATGCCAATACTTGCTTGATAACTGTTGTTGTAGGAAAACTCTACCAATGGTAAGAACTTGTCCCAACTTCCCTTGAAGTCAAAGACACAGAGTCTTAATAAATCTTCTAGAGTTTGAATAGTCCTCTCTGATTGTCCGTCCGTCTGAGGATGATATGCCGAACTAAATCGTAAATTTGTGCCCATAGCTTTTTGTAAACTAACCCAAAATCGTGAAGTGAATCTTGGGTCTCAATCAGAAACTATGGATACTGGCATACCATGCAGTCTTACAATCTCGTTTATGTACATACGAGCAAGACTTTCAAGTGTATAAGTTTCTCGTATCGGTAAGAAATGAGCATACTTGGTCAATCTATCAACAATGACCCAAATCGCATCAATACCTTGAGAAACCCTAGGAAGACCGGTAACGAAATCCATGGTAATGTGCTCCCACTTCCATTTTGGAATTTCAAGTGGTTGCAATGGACCTTTTGGTACTTGATGCTCCGCTTTGACTCGTTGACAAGTTAAACACCTTGAGATAAACAACGCTATCTCTCTCTTCATATTGCTCCACCAAAATGTATGACGAAGATCATGATACATTTTAGTACTTCCAAGATAGATTGCAAACGGTGTGTTGTGCGCCTCCATCATGATTTCATACTTTAAATCAGGGTTGTTAGGAACACAAAGTCTGGAGTTGACTCGAAGTATTCTTTCTTCATCGATTCTTGCTTCCGGCATAGCACTTTCTTACACTTTCTTCCTCATACGCATCAGCTCCAGGTCTGTAGCTTGAGCAGCTTTAACTTTATCTATTAAAGTTGGTTTTACTCGTATATTCATCATCATCACATGGGTCCCTGGAGTCTTTAATTCTATCTCCATCCTTTGCAAGTCACACAAAATGGGCCTTTGTGTTGACAATATCGCACTCGTACTTGCATATGATCTTCTACTCAATGCGTCAGCTACCACGTTCGCTTTTTCAGGATGGTATTGAATGGTATGATCATAATCTTTCAACAGTTCAAGCCAACGTCGTTGTCGCATGTTGAGTTTCTTTTGAATGAAGAAATATTTGAGGCTTTTATGATCCGTAAAGATCTCCACCTTCTCCCCATACAAGTAATGCCTTCAAATTTTAAGTGCAAAGACAACAGCTGCCAACTCTAGATCATGAGTAGGATAATTCCTCTCATATTCTTTGAGTTGTCTTGATGCATAGGCTATGACTTTTCCATGTTGCATGAGAACGCATCCCAACCCTTTGCTCGAAGCATCACTGTAGATGACAAATCCTTCCGAGCCAGATGGTATTGTTAGAACAGGTGCTGAAATGAGTCTCCTCTTGAGTTCTTGAAAACTCTTCTCACATTCTTTGCTCCAACCGAACTTTGTATCTTTCCGAGTCAGCTAAGTTAATGGAGTAGCGATTCGAGAAAATCCTTCCACGAATCTCCGATGATAACCAGCTAAACCAAGAAAGCTACGTACTTCGGTCACTGATTTAGGTTGCTCCCAGCTTTGAATAGCTTCAATCTTTGCCAGGTCAACCGATATTCCACGACTTGATACTACGTGCCCGAGGAATGCTACCTCCTCCAATCAGAACTCGCATTTCTTCAACTTGGCATAAAGCTTGTATTCACGAAGCTTTTGGAGTACCAGCCTCAAGTGTTGCTCATGATCTTCACGACTTTTGGAATAAATAAGGATGTCATCAATAAAGACGACTACAAAGTGATCCAAATATTCCTTGAATACCCGGTTCATCATATCCATGAAGGCAGCAGGAGCATTAGTCAAATCAAAGGACATGACTAGGAATTCATAATGCCCGTACCGAGTTCTGAAAGCCGTCTTTAGAATATCCTCAGTTCTAACCTTCAGCTGATGATATCCAGAACGAAGATCGATCTTTGAAAAGAATTGTGCTCCTTGCAACTGGTCAAACAGGTCATCAATACGTGGCAATGGGTACCTGTTTTTGATGGTGACATGATTCAACTCCCGATAATCAATACAAAGTCGCATACTTCCATCTTTCTTCTTCACGAATAGCACAGGAGCACCCCAAGGAGAAGTACTAGGACGAATAAAGTCAATGTCTAACAATTCTTGCAGTTGGATCTTTAACTCCTGAAGTTCAATAGGAGCCATTCGATATGGGGCTTTGAAAATGGGTTTTGTACCGGGTTCAAGGTCGATACAAAATTCAATTTCACGCTCTGGGGATAGGCCAGGAAGTTCTTCAAGGAATATGTCAGGGAATTTATTAACAATAGAAATATCATTCAAAACTGACGTATTTTTGTTTAGATCTGTGACATGAGCTAAGAAAGCTTGACATCCGTTTTTCAATAAACAAATAGCTTTATGGCTTGAGATGACAGCGATTGATTTTAATGGTTTGGTTGCTTGAATTCGCATAATAGGTCGATTAGGAATATGAAAGCTAACAACCTTACGAAAACAATCAATTTTTGCATGATGAGTAGTTAACCAATCAATCCCTAGAATCACGTCAAATGCAAGTATTTTTAATGAAATAAGATCGACAAGTAATGTGTGGGTACCAACTTGAACCAAACAAGACTTATAAACCGTGGATGTAATGAAGGTTTTTCCCAATAGAGTTTCAACAGATAAATCAAAGTCTAATTTCTCCGGAGTCAAATTTAATCGATGAGCGCAAGTAGGAGAAATAAAAGAATGGGTAGAACCGGTATCAAATAAAGTATAGACTTCGTTAGAGTTTATGATAAGCTTACCCGTGATGACCTCATTCGGGTTCCTTGCTTTCTGGGAGGTCACAACAAACGCTCTCCCTTGCACTACCGGTTTTGACTTTTCTGGGACGACCTTTGGTGTCTCCATCTTGGCTGAACTTTTTTTTGGTAAATGACAAAATCGAGCTAAATGACCTTCTCTTCCACAATTATAACATGCTTTAGACGGCATCGCGCAGTTTGGACTGATGTGCCCCTCCCCTCCGCATTTGAAACATATGATAGGTGGTCGTTCTCCTTCCTTAACAACGGGTGTTGGTGCTGACGTCTTTCCATCATTGTTGAATCTCCTCTTCTTGAAATGACCATTCTTATTGTTTTGGCCCTGATTACCACCGAAGTGGTTACCATTTTTGGCCTGTTGATTCCCTCCACGCTTGTTGTCACCGCTTCGATGACTGCTCTCACTGGTATTATCATTTTATCGACTGCTCTCTTTTGGTTGCGTTGACTCGTTATCGCGCTCCACTAATTGAGCCCTATTCACAACATCTGAATACAAACACAGTTTATGAGAAATAAGATGTTGACGTATCTCAGGTTTCAAACCTCGCAAAAATAGTCGCGTCATTCGCTCTTCATTATCCACCAAGTTAGCCTCATACTGCGACACGGTCATATTATTCTGCTCCAATTTGATGAACTCCACCTCCTTCATGTGACGAACACTTTCGGAAAAGTATTTGTCATTGAACAGCTCTTGGAACTTCTCCCAAGACATCTTCAGTGTGGCAGGTTGAGTACGCTTAATCGATTCCCACCACTAATCTGCCTCTCCTCGCAACATTAAGGCGGCAAAGGGAACCTTTTGCTCCTCAGAGCATCCCAAGACATCAAATATCTTGGTAATCTGCTTTATCCATGTTTCCGCTATAAGTGATTTTGGCTCTCCCTTAAACTCTGGTGGTCCCAGCTCCTTGAACTGTTTAGCGGTGACCGTCCGAGAGTTTTCAGTGTTTCCACCTATATTTTGGACAGGAGCCGCTCTCGCCTGCTGTGACAACCCCAAAATAGGTCCATTCCACCCAACCCATTCTGAGTCGTCAAATACATGGTACAGAAAATAACTACAACTTTATTACAACAATTGTCGTGCAAAATACAACAACACATATGCTGTGAGTTTGGATACAAATATATACCAAATGTGACTCATGTTCCAACCGTGGACATCACCTCACAATAACACCTTACATAAAGGTATAATCAAAAACTGTTTTAGAAATTAGAATCGTTGGGAAGTGCTCAAGGAAACCTTCGTACATGGGAGGCCACGCATCTAGGTTATGATAGATATCATATGGCCACAGAATTATCCTTGGTTGACCCAATAGACCCCAAAGAAAAACGAGAAGATTACTATCATATTCTTCCCAATGGTGAGTCTTCTCTTGACTTATCATTATCTCCACTGTCTCTAATTGAGAATTATACTTCAAACAAACACCAAGATTATATAGGTAGTGCCCATAGATATACTCAGCAAGTGGATGAGCACAACTCTGTCTTATGATGACACGAGGTTGTATGTCATTAGACATCTTGTATGATAGTGACAAAACACCCTTCCAACGTTGGGTTCGCCTCACCCTATTTTCTTCACCAAATATAACTACTAAATGATGACCACCGTTCTATTCCCTTGTTACCCCCGCTCGACCCAGCTACACTCTTATTACCTGAAAGGAATTGTGGAGCAAAAGGGTGAGCACAACTAGCTCAGTAAAGAATATCATGACTAAAGATAATTCAATTATCAAAAGCCTTCATCAACAATAAATCAGAGATTTAGAACATATGGTAAATGATAAAAATTTCAACCATAGTTGCAGCGGAACGAGCAATCCATTAGAAGAGTCAAATAGACTATAAAGTCTATTATCTTCTCCATGTTAAAAATCTACCAACAATATTTTATCCATGTAACATCACTCAACAGTTCCTTTCCACAATCATATGAATAACTCATAATCATAATTGTGACTATAAATTTTTCTTCGCACCCAGGACGAAGAATATTTTCATCACCTGTCTTTTCCTGAAACATCAAAGATCATGGTTATACCAAATCACAATTCCTGTTTATAATCATACTAACAAATCCATCTTTGCACTATGGGCCAAAGATATTCATCAACAAACCATCTTTGCATTACGGGCCAAAGATATTCATCAACAAACCATCTTTGCACTACGGCCAAAGATATTCAACAACAGTTCATCTTTGCACTACAGGCCAAAGATATTCATCAACAGGCCATCTTTGCACTACAGGCCAAAGATATTCATCAACAGGCCATCTTTGCACTACATGCCAAAGATATTCATCAACAATTCATATTTGCACTACATGCCAAATATATTCATATCTCAAAGAAATATATAATCATTTCAGAATTTATATAAACAATAATTATAACCATGTTGATCAATTCACCTTTGCACTTAAGCTTAAGATATTCAATTATAAATTCAATGGTCATGATCATACCAGTCACAATTCAACTTTGCACTACAGGCCAAAGAGAACCCTAGTCATGATCATACCAATAATCTACCCATCTTTACACTCCAGTGAAAGAGAATTTCAACATCAGGGTTATAAAAATGTTATATATGATGATAAAAATAATATGATCAACATATAGTTTTAATCTCAAGAGTAATATTCGTAACTCATGAATAGTAACCCCGACACAAAAGATAGAAATTCTACAATAAAATTCATACCAATATTTTGGTATAATGATATTGAAAGAATAACATTACTTAAATTTATAAATAATTTATTTTAATTGTTTACACTTTACTAATTAATGCATTTAATCATCATAAAATGTCAACTCTTAAGATTTTATCATCAATAACCAAAACCCTCATCAAAAATCTACATATACCTCATATATAGGATTCTCAAGCCATAAAATCCTATTTTTCAATTTTCTTACTTCACATAACATATTTAATTCATTTACTCATAGCTAGACCATTTTCATGAAAAATACCAAATCAGTTCCAAAAATATTTCTTTTCTGGGATTTAGCATAATATAGTCCCATAGTGAACATATATTTTTCTCAGAATTTTTAAAAGTCATTTACTATTTTTCATATGGCCAAAATAGCCGAATATTTAGACATTTATCAAAAATTGTACTTTTGTCTAAAAATTCTGAAATTCATAGAGCATACTTCTATCATATACATGTACTCCCAATAAAAATTTCACCAATTTTGGAGTTAACCACAAGGAATTATAAGCGGTTACTTTTAAAATAGTCTTTTCTCATAAAATTCATAACTCTCAATCTATACATCCAAAAATCACCATTTTTGGACACAATCAATAAAACTCATCAAAATATCATTTCAAATTTTTCCAGAATTTTTGAAGATCAGAAAAATTACGAAACTGAAAATCATAACAACCCTTAAAATTCATTACTATCCCTTACTATCCCTTACCTCAAAAGAGCAGTACTTCTGATCGGTATAAGGCTGAAGGAAACTTGCACTGATGAATAGCAACTCACCAAGTATCTAAATACTCACAAAATACACTCAATAATCTAGAGAGAGAAAGAGAGAAAGCTTATGTTTCTGGTGTGATTTTCAATTCTAACTTAGCCCTCTATTTATAGGAAAATTTTGGTAGGTTTGACCTGCAACCTGATGGCTTTACCTGCTACTATTCCCACCCACCACATTTGAAATATAATTCAGCACATTTCTTCACCAACCACAAGTGGGGCCTACCAATTCTAGAATTTTCCACCAAAATGATAAACTCCGAAAATTCAACAATTTCTGAACCAGTCATCTCGTAAAATTCATAATAAATCATACGTTCATTTTTAACGGTTCAAAATTTGTGGACATATACTCAACTTATATATGTATAACATATCCAAAAATTACCACGATCCAACGGTCGGATTAAAAATTATAACCCCCGCAAACTATCTCAAAAACCCTGATTTTTAATACCTCCATTCCGACAAAAATACTGACAAAAACCTCAACATTAACTCCTTCATTTTTAACCACAAAAATATATCCCTCATTTATATCCACATAAAATAAATATTTCCTTATCATATGAATCAATAATTAATTATTCACAAATAATATTACAGAATCACATTTATGACAACCAGGCCGTTCCCAGGAAAGAGGGGGCTTTCCAATTAGGATTTCTCCTTACTGACGCGCAATTAGATGACCAAACCTCTCCTTAGACAGAACTTTCTAGACATTGCCAATAATGCTATCTAAAAATATTATTCAAATAATATGAATTATTGATCTGATAATGGAAAATACTGTGCAACAACAATTATTGAACAACAATAATATAAAATTTCAACGTAGCAATTATTGAGTAGTGCCTTCTTACGTAAGAATCAATAATTTCAAAAATACTGTGCAATACCGTGTGCTACTGTGCAATAACGCGTATTACTGTATTTTAACCACCGGGTATTCCAACAGTGTTAACGGTAACAACTACGCCGTTATTTGTAAAAACTTCAAATTTGTCGTTTTCCTTCACCCGACAGTTATTCGTTATGGGGCCCACAAATAGCTGCGCCGTCGTACGAATATTCCCCGACAGAAAGAATATTCCACGACCAAACGAATATTCCCCGACAACAATGATTATTTTATAACCACTTGCTTATTTTGAAAAAATTCATATTTCACCCATAACTTTAAACTTTTATCAATTTAACCATTTACTGAATAGTAATTATAAGAAAAATTGAATACTTTTATTTCATAAAATTTGGGGTCTTACAATCTCCCCTCCTTATGAAATTTCGTCCCCGAAATTTACGTACCTGGTATTTCAAAGAGTTGAGAATACCTTCCTTTCATTTCAGATTCCATCTTCTCTGTCATCATGATTTCTCCATTGCTCATCTCCTGTATTTCAGATATCTTTCTAGAATACAGCTTCAAAACAAGGGTTAATTTAACAAATTAACATATCACATAATATCTCGATATTATGACTGACCAACAAATAAGCTTAGGTAGGACACACTAGCGAATGATTTACTCATCTCTCCCCTCCTAATTATATTCCCCGATCTCCGCCAAAGATCATATCCCTAAGCTCTGATACCAACTGTGACAACCCCAAAATAGGTCCATTCCACCCAACCCATTCTGAGTCGTCAAATACATGGTACAGAAAATAACTACAACTTTATTACAACAATTGTCGTGCAAAATACAACAACACATATGCTGTGAGTTTGGATACAAATATATACCAAATGTGACTCATGTTCCAACCGTGGACATCACCTCACAATAACACCTTACATAAAGGTATAATCAAAAACTGTTTTAGAAATTAGAATCGTTGGGAAGTGCTCAAGGAAACCTTCGTACATGGGAGGCCACGCATCTAGGTTATGATAGATATCATATGGCCACAGAATTATCCTTGGTTGACCCAATAGACCCCAAAGAAAAACGAGAAGATTACTATCATATTCTTCCCAATGGTGAGTCTTCTCTTGACTTATCATTATCTCCACTGTCTCTAATTGAGAATTATACTTCAAACAAACACCAAGATTATATAGGTAGTGCCCATAGATATACTCAGCAAGTGGATGAGCACAACTCTGTCTTATGATGACACGAGGTTGTATGTCATTAGACATCTTGTATGATAGTGACAAAACACCCTTCCAACGTTGGGTTCGCCTCACCCTATTTTCTTCACCAAATATAACTACTAAATGATGACCACCGTTCTATTCCCTTGTTACCCCCGCTCGACCCAGCTACACTCTTATTACCTGAAAGGAATTGTGAAGCAAAAGGGTGAGCACAACTAGCTCAGTAAAGAATATCATGACTAAAGATAATTCAATTATCAAAAGCCTTCATCAACAATAAATCAGAGATTTAGAACATATGGTAAATGATAAAAATTTCAACCATAGTTGCAGCGGAACGAGCAATCCATTAGAAGAGTCAAATAGACTATAAAGTCTATTATCTTCTCCATGTTAAAAATCTACCAACAATATTTTATCCATGTAACATCACTCAACAGTTCCTTTCCACAATCATATGAATAACTCATAATCATAATTGTGACTATAAATTTTTCTTCGCACCCAGGACGAAGAATATTTTCATCACCTGTCTTTTCCTGAAACATCAAAGATCATGGTTATACCAAATCACAATTCCTGTTTATAATCATACTAACAAATCCATCTTTGCACTATGGGCCAAAGATATTCATCAACAAACCATCTTTGCATTACGGGCCAAAGATATTCATCAACAAACCATCTTTGCACTACGGCCAAAGATATTCAACAACAGTTCATCTTTGCACTACAGGCCAAAGATATTCATCAACAGGCCATCTTTGCACTACAGGCCAAAGATATTCATCAACAGGCCATCTTTGCACTACATGCCAAAGATATTCATCAACAATTCATATTTGCACTACATGCCAAATATATTCATATCTCAAAGAAATATATAATCATTTCAGAATTTATATAAACAATAATTATAACCATGTTGATCAATTCACCTTTGCACTTAAGCTTAAGATATTCAATTATAAATTCAATGGTCATGATCATACCAGTCACAATTCAACTTTGCACTACAGGCCAAAGAGAACCCTAGTCATGATCATACCAATAATCTACCCATCTTTACACTCCAGTGAAAGAGAATTTCAACATCAGGGTTATAAAAATGTTATATATGATGATAAAAATAATATGATCAACATATAGTTTTAATCTCAAGAGTAATATTCGTAACTCATGAATAGTAACCCCGACACAAAAGATAGAAATTCTACAATAAAATTCATACCAATATTTCGGTATAATGATATTGAAAGAATAACATTACTTAAATTTATAAACAATTTATTTTAATTGTTTACACTTTACTAATTAATGCATTTAATCATCATAAAATGTCAACTCTTAAGATTTTATCATCAATAACCAAAACCCTCATCAAAAATCTGCATATACCTCATATATAGGATTCTCAAGCCATAAAATCCTATTTTTCAATTTTCTTACTTCACATAACATATTTAATTCATTTACTCATAACTAGACCATTTTCATAAAAAATACCAAATCAGTTCCAAAAATATTTCTTTTCTGGGATTTAGCATAATATAGTCCCATAGTGAACATATATTTTTCTCAGAATTTTTAAAAGTCATTTACTATTTTTCATATGGCCAAAATAGCCGAATATTTAGACATTTATCAAAAATTGTACTTTTGTCTAAAAATTCTGAAATTCATAGAGTATACTTCTATCATATACATGTACTCCCAATAAAAATTTCATCAATTTTGGAGTTAACCACAAGGAATTATAAGCGGTTACTTTTAAAATAGTCTTTTCTCATAAAATTCATAACTCTCAATCTATACATCCAAAAATCACCATTTTTGGACACAATCAATAAAACTCATCAAAATATCATTTCAAATTTTTCCAGAATTTTTGAAGATCAGAAAAATTACGAAACTGAAAATCATAACAACCCTTAAAATTCATTACTATCCCTTACTATCCCTTACTATCCCTTACCTCAAAAGAGCAGTACTTCTGATCGGTATAAGGCTGAAGGAAACTTGCACTGATGAATAGCAACTCACCAAGTATCTAAATACTCACAAAATACACTCAATAATCTAGAGAGAGAAAGAGAGAAAGCTTATGTTTCTGGTGTGATTTTCAATTCTAACTTAGCCCTCTATTTATAGGAAAATTTTGGTAGGTTTGACCTGCAACCTGATGGCTTTACCTGCTACTATTCCCACCCACCACATTTGAAATATAATTCAGCACATTTCTTCACCAACCACAAGTGGGGCCTACCAATTCTAGAATTTTCCACCAAAATGATAAACTCCGAAAATTCAACAATTTCTGAACCAGTCATCTCGTAAAATTCATAATAAATCATACGTTCATTTTTAACGGTTCAAAATTTGTGGACATATACTCAACTTATATATGTATAACATATCCAAAAATTACCACGATCCAACGGTCGGATTAAAAATTATAACCCCCGCAAAATATCTCAAAAACCCTGATTTTTAATACCTCCATTCCGACAAAAATACTGACAAAAACCTCAACATTAACTCCTTCATTTTTAACCACAAAAATATATCCCTCATTTATATCCACATAAAATAAATATTTCCTTATCATATGAATCAATAATTAATTATTCACAAATAATATTACAGAATCACATTTATGACAACCAGGTCGTTCCCAGGAAAGAGGGGGCTTTCCAATTAGGATTTCTCCTTACTGACGCGCAATTAGATGACCAAACCTCTCCTTAGACAGAACTTTCTAGACATTGCCAATAATGCTATCTAAAATATTATTCAAATAATATGAATTATTGATCTGATAATGGAAAATACTGTGCAACAACAATTATTGAACAACAATAATATAAAATTTCAACGTAGCAATTATTGAGTAGTGCCTTCTTACGTAAGAATCAATAATTTCAAAAATACTGTGCAATACCGTGTGCTACTGTGCAATAACGCGTATTACTGTATTTTAACCACCGGGTATTCCAACAGTGTTAACGGTAACAACTACGCCGTTATTTGTAAAAACTTCAAATTTGTCGTTTTCCTTCACCCGACAGTTATTCGTTATGGGGCCCACAAATAGCTGCGCCGTCGTACGAATATTCCCCGACAGAAAGAATATTCCACGACCAAACGAATATTCCCCGACAACAATGATTATTTTATAACCACTTGCTTATTTTGAAAAAATTCATATTTCACCCATAACTTTAAACTTTTATCAATTTAACCATTTACTGAATAGTAATTATAAGAAAAATTGAATACTTTTATTTCATAAAATTTGGGGTCTTACAATCTCCCCTCCTTATGAAATTTCGTCCCCGAAATTTACGTACCTGGTATTTCAAAGAGTTGAGAATACCTTCCTTTCATTTCAGATTCCATCTTCTCTGTCATCATGATTTCTCCATTGCTCATCTCCTGTATTTCAGATATCTTTCTAGAATACAGCTTCAAAACAAGGGTTAATTTAACAAATTAACATATCACATAATATCTCGATATTATGACTGACCAACAAATAAGCTTAGGTAGGACACACTAGCGAATGATTTACTCATCTCTCCCCTCCTAATTATATTCCCCGATCTCCGCCAAAGATCATATCCCTAAGCTCTGATACCAACTGTGACAACCCCAAAATAGGTCCATTCCACCCAACCCATTCTGAGTCGTCAAATACATGGTACAGAAAATAACTACAACTTTATTACAACAATTGTCGTGCAAAATACAACAACACATATGCTGTGAGTTTGGATACAAATATATACCAAATGTGACTCATGTTCCAACCGTGGACATCACCTCACAATAACACCTTACATAAAGGTATAGTCAAAAACTGTTTTAGAAATTAGAATCTTTGGGAAGTGCTCAAGGAAACCTTCGTACATGGGAGGCCACGCATCTAGGTTATGATAGATATCATATGGCCACAGAATTATCCTTGGTTGACCCAATAGACCCCAAAGAAAAACGAGAAGATTACTATCATATTCTTCCCAATGGTGAGTCTTCTCTTGACTTATCATTATCTCCACTGTCTCTAATTGAGAATTATACTTCAAACAAACACCAAGATTATATAGGTAGTGCCCATAGATATACTCAGCAAGTGGATGAGCACAACCCTGTCTTATGATGACACGAGGTTGTATGTCATTAGACATCTTGTATGATAGTGACAAAACACCCTTCCAACGTTGGGTTCGCCTCACCCTATTTTCTTCACCAAATATAACTACTAAATGATGACCACCGTTCTATTCCCTTGTTACCCCCGCTCGACCCAGCTACACTCTTATTACCTGAAAGGAATTGTGAAGCAAAAGGGTGAGCACAACTAGCTCAGTAAAGAATATCATGACTAAAGATAATTCAATTATCAATAGCCTTCATCAACAATAAATCAGAGATTTAGAACATATGGTAAATGATAAAAATTTCAACCATAGTTGCAGCGGAACGAGCAATCCATTAGAAGAGTCAAATAGACTATAAAGTCTATTATCTTCTCCATGTTAAAAATCTACCAACAATATTTTATCCATGTAACATCACTCAACAGTTCCTTTCCACAATCATATGAATAACTCATAATCATAATTGTGACTATAAATTTTTCTTCGCACCCAGGACGAAGAATATTTTCATCACCTGTCTTTTCCTGAAACATCAAAGATCATGGTTATACCAAATCACAATTCCTGTTTATAATCATACTAACAAATCCATCTTTGCACTATGGGCCAAAGATATTCATCAACAAACCATCTTTGCATTACGGGCCAAAGATATTCATCAACAAACCATCTTTGCACTACGGCCAAAGATATTCAACAACAGTTCATCTTTGCACTACAGGCCAAAGATATTCATCAACAGGCCATCTTTGCACTACAGGCCAAAGATATTCATCAACAGGCCATCTTTGCACTACATGCCAAAGATATTCATCAACAATTCATATTTGCACTACATGCCAAATATATTCATATCTCAAAGAAATATATAATCATTTCAGAATTTATATAAACAATAATTATAACCATGTTGATCAATTCACCTTTGCACTTAAGCTTAAGATATTCAATTATAAATTCAATGGTCATGATCATACCAGTCACAATTCAACTTTGCACTACAGGCCAAAGAGAACCCTAGTCATGATCATACCAATAATCTACCCATCTTTACACTCCAGTGAAAGAGAATTTCAACATCAGGGTTATAAAAATGTTATATATGATGATAAAAATAATATGATCAACATATAGTTTTAATCTCAAGAGTAATATTCGTAACTCATGAATAGTAACCCCGACACAAAAGATAGAAATTCTACAATAAAATTCATACCAATATTTTGGTATAATGATATTGAAAGAATAACATTACTTAAATTTATAAATAATTTATTTTAATTGTTTACACTTTACTAATTAATGCATTTAATCATCATAAAATGTCAACTCTTAAGATTTTATCATCAATAACCAAAACCCTCATCAAAAATCTACATATACCTCATATATAGGATTCTCAAGCCATAAAATCCTATTTTTCAATTTTCTTACTTCACATAACATATTTAATTCATTTACTCATAGCTAGACCATTTTCATGAAAAATACCAAATCAGTTCCAAAAATATTTTTTTTCTGGGATTTAGCATAATATAGTCCCATAGTGAACATATATTTTTCTCAGAATTTTTAAAAGTCATTTACTATTTTTCATATGGCCAAAATAGCCGAATATTTAGACATTTATCAAAAATTGTACTTTTGTCTAAAAATTCTGAAATTCATAGAGCATACTTCTATCATATACATGTACTCCCAATAAAAATTTCACCAATTTTGGAGTTAACCACAAGGAATTATAAGCGGTTACTTTTAAAATAGTCTTTTCTCATAAAATTCATAACTCTCAATCTATACATCCAAAAATCACCATTTTTGGACACAATCAATAAAACTCATCAAAATATCATTTCAAATTTTTCCAGAATTTTTGAAGATCAGAAAAATTACGAAACTGAAAATCATAACAACCCTTAAAATTCATTACTATCCCTTACTATCCCTTACTATCCCTTACCTCAAAAGAGCAGTACTTCTGATCGGTATAAGGCTGAAGGAAACTTGCACTGATGAATAGCAACTCACCAAGTATCTAAATACTCACAAAATACACTCAATAATCTAGAGAGAGAAAGAGAGAAAGCTTATGTTTCTGGTGTGATTTTCAATTCTAACTTAGCCCTCTATTTATAGGAAAATTTTGGTAGGTTTGACCTGCAACCTGATGGCTTTACCTGCTACTATTCCCACCCACCACATTTGAAATATAATTCAGCACATTTCTTCACCAACCACAAGTGGGGCCCACCAATTCTAGAATTTTCCACCAAAATGATAAACTCCGAAAATTCAACAATTTCTGAACCAGTCATCTCGTAAAATTCATAATAAATCATACGTTCATTTTTAACGGTTCAAAATTTGTGAACATATACTCAACTTATATATGTATAACATATCCAAAAATTACCACGATCCAACGGTCGGATTAAAAATTATAACCCCCGCAAACTATCTCAAAAACCCTGATTTTTAATACCTCCATTCCGACAAAAATACTGACAAAAACCTCAACATTAACTCCTTCATTTTTAACCACAAAAATATATCCCTCATTTATATCCACATAAAATAAATATTTCCTTATCATATGAATCAATAATTAATTATTCACAAATAATATTACAGAATCACATTTATGACAACCAGGTCGTTCCCAGGAAAGAGGGGGCTTTCCAATTAGGATTTCTCCTTACTGACGCGCAATTAGATGACCAAACCTCTCCTTAGACAGAACTTTCTAGACATTGCCAATAATGCTATCTAAAAATATTATTCAAATAATATGAATTATTGATCTGATAATGGAAAATACTGTGCAACAACAATTATTGAACAACAATAATATAAAATTTCAACGTAGCAATTATTGAGTAGTGCCTTCTTACGTAAGAATCAATAATTTCAAAAATACTGTGCAATACCGTGTGCTACTGTGCAATAACGCGTATTACTGTATTTTAACCACCGGGTATTCCAACAGTGTTAACGGTAACAACTACGCCGTTATTTGTAAAAACTTCAAATTTGTCGTTTTCCTTCACCCGACAGTTATTCGTTATGGGGCCCACAAATAGCTGCGCCGTCGTACGAATATTCCCCGACAGAAAGAATATTCCACGACCAAACGAATATTCCCCGACAACAATGATTATTTTATAACCACTTGCTTATTTTGAAAAAATTCATATTTCACCCATAACTTTAAACTTTTATCAATTTAACCATTTACTGAATAGTAATTATAAGAAAAATTGAATACTTTTATTTCATAAAATTTGGGGTCTTACAATCTCCCCTCCTTATGAAATTTCGTCCCCGAAATTTACGTACCTGGTATTTCAAAGAGTTGAGAATACCTTCCTTTCATTTCAGATTCCATCTTCTCTGTCATCATGATTTCTCCATTGCTCATCTCCTGTATTTCAGATATCTTTCTAGAATACAGCTTCAAAACAAGGGTTAATTTAACAAATTAACATATCACATAATATCTCGATATTATGACTGACCAACAAATAAGCTTAGGTAGGACACACTAGCGAATGATTTACTCATCTCTCCCCTCCTAATTATATTCCCCGATCTCCGCCAAAGATCATATCCCTAAGCTCTGATACCAACTGTGACAACCCCAAAATAGGTCCATTCCACCCAACCCATTCTGAGTCGTCAAATACATGGTACAGAAAATAACTACAACTTTATTACAACAATTGTCGTGCAAAATACAACAACACATATGCTGTGAGTTTGGATACAAATATATACCAAATGTGACTCATGTTCCAACCGTGGACATCACCTCACAATAACACCTTACATAAAGGTATAATCAAAAACTGTTTTAGAAATTAGAATCGTTGGGAAGTGCTCAAGGAAACCTTCGTACATGGGAGGCCACGCATCTAGGTTATGATAGATATCATATGGCCACAGAATTATCCTTGGTTGACCCAATAGACCCCAAAGAAAAACGAGAAGATTACTATCATATTCTTCCCAATGGTGAGTCTTCTCTTGACTTATCATTATCTCCACTGTCTCTAATTGAGAATTATACTTCAAACAAACACCAAGATTATATAGGTAGTGCCCATAGATATACTCAGCAAGTGGATGAGCACAACTCTGTCTTATGATGACACGAGGTTGTATGTCATTAGACATCTTGTATGATAGTGACAAAACACCCTTCCAACGTTGGGTTCGCCTCACCCTATTTTCTTCACCAAATATAACTACTAAATGATGACCACCGTTCTATTCCCTTGTTACCCCCGCTCGACCCAGCTACACTCTTATTACCTGAAAGGAATTGTGAAGCAAAAGGGTGAGCACAACTAGCTCAGTAAAGAATATCATGACTAAAGATAATTCAATTATCAAAAGCCTTCATCAACAATAAATCAGAGATTTAGAACATATGGTAAATGATAAAAATTTCAACCATAGTTGCAGCGGAACGAGCAATCCATTAGAAGAGTCAAATAGACTATAAAGTCTATTATCTTCTCCATGTTAAAAATCCACCAACAATATTTTATCCATGTAACATCACTCAACAGTTCCTTTCCACAATCATATGAATAACTCATAATCATAATTGTGACTATAAATTTTTCTTCGCACCCAGGACGAAGAATATTTTCATCACCTGTCTTTTCCTGAAACATCAAAGATCATGGTTATACCAAATCACAATTCCTGTTTATAATCATACTAACAAATTCATCTTTGCACTATGGGCCAAAGATATTCATCAACAAACCATCTTTGCATTACGGGCCAAAGATATTCATCAACAAACCATCTTTGCACTACGGCCAAAGATATTCAACAACAGTTCATCTTTGCACTACAGGCCAAAGATATTCATCAACAGGCCATCTTTGCACTACAGGCCAAAGATATTCATCAACAGGCCATCTTTGCACTACATGCCAAAGATATTCATCAACAATTCATATTTGCACTACATGCCAAATATATTCATATCTCAAAGAAATATATAATCATTTCAGAATTTATATAAACAATAATTATAACCATGTTGATCAATTCACCTTTGCACTTAAGCTTAAGATATTCAATTATAAATTCAATGGTCATGATCATACCAGTCACAATTCAACTTTGCACTACAGGCCAAAGAGAACCCTAGTCATGATCATACCAATAATCTACCCATCTTTACACTCCAGTGAAAGAGAATTTCAACATCAGGGTTATAAAAATGTTATATATGATGATAAAAATAATATGATCAACATATAGTTTTAATCTCAAGAGTAATATTCGTAACTCATGAATAGTAACCCCGACACAAAAGATAGAAATTCTACAATAAAATTCATACCAATATTTTGGTATAATGATATTGAAAGAATAACATTACTTAAATTTATAAACAATTTATTTTAATTGTTTACACTTTACTAATTAATGCATTTAATCATCATAAAATGCCAACTCTTAAGATTTCATCATCAATAACCAAAACCCTCATCAAAAATCTGCATATACCTCATATATAGGATTCTCAAGCCATAAAATCCTATTTTTCAATTTTCTTACTTCACATAACATATTTAATTCATTTACTCATAACTAGACCATTTTCATGAAAAATACCAAATCAGTTCCAAAAATATTTCTTTTCTGGGATTTAGCATAATATAGTCCCATAGTGAACATATATTTTTCTCAGAATTTTTAAAAGTCATTTACTATTTTTCATATGGCCAAAATAGCCGAATATTTAGACATTTATCAAAAATTGTACTTTTGTCTAAAAATTCTGAAATTCATAGAGTATACTTCTATCATATACATGTACTCCCAATAAAAATTTCATCAATTTTGGAGTTAACCACAAGGAATTATAAGCGGTTACTTTTAAAATAGTCTTTTCTCATAAAATTCATAACTCTCAATCTATACATCCAAAAATCACCATTTTTGGACACAATCAATAAAACTCATCAAAATATCATTTCAAATTTTTCCAGAATTTTTGAAGATCAGAAAAATTACGAAACTGAAAATCATAACAACCCTTAAAATTCATTACTATCCCTTACTATCCCTTACCTCAAAAGAGCAGTACTTCTGATCGGTATAAGGCTGAAGGAAACTTGCACTGATGAATAGCAACTCACCAAGTATCTAAATACTCACAAAATACACTCAATAATCTAGAGAGAGAAAGAGAGAAAGCTTATGTTTCTGGTGTGATTTTCAATTCTAACTTAGCCCTCTATTTATAGGAAAATTTTGGTAGGTTTGACCTGCAACCTGATGGCTTTACCTGCTACTATTCCCACCCACCACATTTGAAATATAATTCAGCACATTTCTTCACCAACCACAAGTGGGGCCCACCAATTCTAGAATTTTCCACCAAAATGATAAACTCCGAAAATTCAACAATTTCTGAACCAGTCATCTCGTAAAATTCATAATAAATCATACGTTCATTTTTAACGGTTCAAAATTTGTGGACATATACTCAACTTATATATGTATAACATATCCAAAAATTACCACGATCCAACGGTCGGATTAAAAATTATAACCCCCGCAAAATATCTCAAAAACCCTGATTTTTAATACCTCCATTCCGACAAAAATACTGACAAAAACCTCAACATTAACTCCTTCATTTTTAACCACAAAAATATATCCCTCATTTATATCCACATAAAATAAATATTTCCTTATCATATGAATCAATAATTAATTATTCACAAATAATATTACAGAATCACATTTATGACAACCAGGCCGTTCCCAGGAAAGAGGGGGCTTTCCAATAAGGATTTCTCCTTACTGACGCGCAATTAGATGACCAAACCTCTCCTTAGACAGAACTTTCTAGACATTGCCAATAATGCTATCTAAAAATATTATTCAAATAATATGAATTATTGATCTGATAATGGAAAATACTGTGCAACAACAATTATTGAACAACAATAATATAAAATTTCAACGTAGCAATTATTGAGTAGTGCCTTCTTACGTAAGAATCAATAATTTCAAAAATACTGTGCAATACCGTGTGCTACTGTGCAATAACGCGTATTACTGTATTTTAACCACCGGGTATTCCAACAGTGTTAACGGTAACAACTACGCCGTTATTTGTAAAAACTTCAAATTTGTCGTTTTCTTCACCCGACAGTTATTCGTTATGGGGCCCACAAATAGCTGCGCCGTCGTACGAATATTCCCCGACAGAAAGAATATTCCACGACCAAACGAATATTCCCCGACAACAATGATTATTTTATAACCACTTGCTTATTTTGAAAAAATTCATATTTCACCCATAACTTTAAACTTTTATCAATTTAACTATTTACTGAATAGTAATTATAAGAAAAATTGAATACTTTTATTTCATAAAATTCGGGGTCTTACAATCTCCCCTCCTTATGAAATTTCGTCCCCGAAATTTGCGTACCTGGTATTTCAAAGAGTTGAGAATACCTTCCTTTCATTTCAGATTCCATCTTCTCTGTCATCATGATTTCTCCATTGCTCATCTCCTGTATTTCAGATATCTTTCTAGAATACAGCTTCAAAACAAGGGTTAATTTAACAAATTAACATATCACATAATATCTCGATATTATGACTGACCAACAAATAAGCTTAGGTAGGACACACTAGCGAATGATTTACTCATCTCTCCCCTCCTAATTATATTCCCCGATCTCCGCCAAAGATCATATCCCTAAGCTCTGATACCAACTGTGACAACCCCAAAATAGGTCCATTCCACCCAACCCATTCTGAGTCGTCAAATACATGGTACAGAAAATAACTACAACTTTATTACAACAATTGTCGTGCAAAATACAACAACACATATGCTGTGAGTTTGGATACAAATATATACCAAATGTGACTCATGTTCCAACCGTGGACATCACCTCACAATAACACCTTACATAAAGGTATAGTCAAAAACTGTTTTAGAAATTAGAATCTTTGGGAAGTGCTCAAGGAAACCTTCGTACATGGGAGGCCACGCGTCTAGGTTATGATAGATATCATATGGCCACAGAATTATCCTTGGTTGACCCAATAGACCCCAAAGAAAAACGAGAAGATTACTATCATATTCTTCCCAATGGTGAGTCTTCTCTTGACTTATCATTATCTCCACTGTCTCTAATTGAGAATTATACTTCAAACAAACACCAAGATTATATAGGTAGTGCCCATAGATATACTCAGCAAGTGGATGAGCACAACCCTGTCTTATGATGACACGAGGTTGTATGTCATTAGACATCTTGTATGATAGTGACAAAACACCCTTCCAACGTTGGGTTCGCCTCACCCTATTTTCTTCACCAAATATAACTACTAAATGATGACCACCGTTCTATTCCCTTGTTACCCCCGCTCGACCCAGCTACACTCTTATTACCTGAAAGGAATTGTGGAGCAAAAGGGTGAGCACAACTAGCTCAGTAAAGAATATCATGACTAAAGATAATTCAATTATCAATAGCCTTCATCAACAATAAATCAGAGATTTAGAACATATGGTAAATGATAAAAATTTCAACCATAGTTGCAGCGGAACGAGCAATCCATTAGAAGAGTCAAATAGACTATAAAGTCTATTATCTTCTCCATGTTAAAAATCTACCAACAATATTTTATCCATGTAACATCACTCAACAGTTCCTTTCCACAATCATATGAATAACTCATAATCATAATTGTGACTATAAATTTTTCTTCGCACCCAGGACGAAGAATATTTTCATCACCTGTCTTTTCCTGAAACATCAAAGATCATGGTTATACCAAATCACAATTCCTGTTTATAATCATACTAACAAATCCATCTTTGCACTATGGGCCAAAGATATTCATCAACAAACCATCTTTGCATTACGGGCCAAAGATATTCATCAACAAACCATCTTTGCACTACGGCCAAAGATATTCAACAACAGTTCATCTTTGCACTACAGGCCAAAGATATTCATCAACAGGCCATCTTTGCACTACAGGCCAAAGATATTCATCAACAGGCCATCTTTGCACTACATGCCAAAGATATTCATCAACAATTCATATTTGCACTACATGCCAAATATATTCATATCTCAAAGAAATATATAATCATTTCAGAATTTATATAAACAATAATTATAACCATGTTGATCAATTCACCTTTGCACTTAAGCTTAAGATATTCAATTATAAATTCAATGGTCATGATCATACCAGTCACAATTCAACTTTGCACTACAGGCCAAAGAGAACCCTAGTCATGATCATACCAATAATCTACCCATCTTTACACTCCAGTGAAAGAGAATTTCAACATCAGGGTTATAAAAATGTTATATATGATGATAAAAATAATATGATCAACATATAGTTTTAATCTCAAGAGTAATATTCGTAACTCATGAATAGTAACCCCGACACAAAAGATAGAAATTCTACAATAAAATTCATACCAATATTTCGGTATAATGATATTGAAAGAATAACATTACTTAAATTTATAAATAATTTATTTTAATTGTTTACACTTTACTAATTAATGCATTTAATCATCATAAAATGTCAACTCTTAAGATTTTATCATCAATAACCAAAACCCTCATCAAAAATCTACATATACCTCATATATAGGATTCTCAAGCCATAAAATCCTATTTTTCAATTTTCTTACTTCACATAACATATTTAATTCATTTACTCATAGCTAGACCATTTTCATGAAAAATACCAAATCAGTTCCAAAAATATTTCTTTTCTGGGATTTAGCATAATATAGTCCCATAGTGAACATATATTTTTCTCAGAATTTTTAAAAGTCATTTACTATTTTTCATATGGCCAAAATAGCCGAATATTTAGACATTTATCAAAAATTGTACTTTTGTCTAAAAATTCTGAAATTTACAGAGTATACTTCTATCATATACATGTACTCCCAATAAAAATTTCATCAATTTTGGAGTTAACCACAAGGAATTATAAGCGGTTACTTTTAAAATAGTCTTTTCTCATAAAATTCATAACTCTCAATCTATACATCCAAAAATCACCATTTTTGGACACAATCAATAAAACTCATCAAAATATCATTTCAAATTTTTCCAGAATTTTTGAAGATCAGAAAAATTACGAAACTGAAAATCATAACAACCCTTAAAATTCATTACTATCCCTTACTATCCCTTACTATCCCTTACCTCAAAAGAGCAGTACTTCTGATCGGTATAAGGCTGAAGGAAACTTGCACTGATGAATAGCAACTCACCAAGTATCTAAATACTCACAAAATACACTCAATAATCTAGAGAGAGAAAGAGAGAAAGCTTATGTTTCTGGTGTGATTTTCAATTCTAACTTAGCCCTCTATTTATAGGAAAATTTTGGTAGGTTTGACCTGCAACCTGATGGCTTTACCTGCTACTATTCCCACCCACCACATTTGAAATATAATTCAGCACATTTCTTCACCAACCACAAGTGGGGCCCACCAATTCTAGAATTTTCCACCAAAATGATAAACTCCGAAAATTCAACAATTTCTGAACCAGTCATCTCGTAAAATTCATAATAAATCATACGTTCATTTTTAACGGTTCAAAATTTGTGGACATATACTCAACTTATATATGTATAACATATCCAAAAATTACCACGATCCAACGGTCGGATTAAAAATTATAACCCCCGCAAAATATCTCAAAAACCCTGATTTTTAATACCTCCATTCCGACAAAAATACTGATAAAAACCTCAACATTAACTCCTTCATTTTTAACCACAAAAATATATCCCTCATTTATATCCACATAAAATAAATATTTCCTTATCATATGAATCAATAATTAATTATTCACAAATAATATTACAGAATCACATTTATGACAACCAGGTCGTTCCCAGGAAAGAGGGGGCTTTCCAATTAGGATTTCTCCTTACTGACGCGCAATTAGATGACCAAACCTCTCCTTAGACAGAACTTTCTAGACATTGCCAATAATGCTATCTAAAAATATTATTCAAATAATATGAATTATTGATCTGATAATGGAAAATACTGTGCAACAACAATTATTGAACAACAATAATATAAAATTTCAACGTAGCAATTATTGAGTAGTGCCTTCTTACGTAAGAATCAATAATTTCAAAAATACTGTGCAATACCGTGTGCTACTGTGCAATAACGCGTATTACTGTATTTTAACCACCGGGTATTCCAACAGTGTTAACGGTAACAACTACGCCGTTATTTGTAAAAACTTCAAATTTGTCGTTTTCCTTCACCCGACAGTTATTCGTTATGGGGCCCACAAATAGCTGCGCCGTCGTACGAATATTCCCCGACAGAAAGAATATTCCACGACCAAACGAATATTCCCCGACAACAATGATTATTTTATAACCACTTGCTTATTTTGAAAAAATTCATATTTCACCCATAACTTTAAACTTTTATCAATTTAACCATTTACTGAATAGTAATTATAAGAAAAATTGAATACTTTTATTTCATAAAATTTGGGGTCTTACACCTGCTGTTGCATGAACTGCATAAAGTTTCTGAACATTCCATCATTCATCATCTGGTCAGTGTTGTTGTTTGCATGAGGATTGTCACCTTCCTGATGCATATTATCCTGATTATTGATATGTGGTGAATCAACAGTCGTCTGTGCTCCATTGCTATTCTCAACATTCTCAGATGCCATTTTCAGATACTGTCACAAAATAAAAGTTAATTGATATGTCATATATTATCCTTATATTCTGACCGACCAATTAAATGTCATGCAAATAAACTTAGGTAGGTCATACTAGCGAAGGAATTCCCCGTCTCTCCCCTCCTAGTTCTATTCTCACATCTTAGCCAGGGTTTATATCCCTAAGCTCTGATACTAACTGTGACGCCCCCAAAATTAGGTATACATCACCCATCTTGAGTCGCCAGATACATGGTACTGAATACAAATACAACTTAATAATACAACTGTCGTGTACAATACGACAAAATATAAACTGTGAGTTTGACTACAAATATTGTCTTCTAGAGAGTATTCATACTCAAAAGGAGTCCTCATTATATTTATTAACACACTATTATATAGAATAGTGAGGACAACTAACTAATACTATCATTCGAACCATCACTCTGTTCCCCGACTTGCCCCAGCTACGTTCTCATTTCCTGAATAGAACAGTGAAAGAAAGGGTGAGCTCAACTAGCCCAGTAAGAAATATTATGACTAAGATAATGCATAATAAATTATCATTAGCCTTCAACAATGTTAAACTGATAAAATATAATAGACATCAAGTTTAACTGCAGCAGAACAAGCAATCCATTAAAAGAGTCAAGTAGAAAATAAACTCTACTATCTTTTATGATTTAAAAGGTTTTTCAACACTGTGATCGCTGAGACTTAGCTTAATAAAATAATCCACATCATCGAATCACCCCTGCACTACGGCCAAGGATATTCGTGTATTCATTAATGGTCATGATCATGCCAACTGTGACGCCCCCAAAATAGGTATACAACACCCATTCTGAGTCGCCAAATACATGGTACAGAAAGCAAACTACAACTTCAATAATACAATTGTCGTGCAAAATACGACAACACATACTGTGAGTTTAAATACAAATATTGTCTTCTAGACAATATCCACACTCAAATAAATCCTCATTACAATTATTCAAACACTATTTTACAAAAATAGTGAGGACTGCTAAAACATCTTTCTAGAACCATTACTCCATACCCCGACTAGATCCTGCTATGTTCTCACCTCCTGAGAAGAAAAATGGAACAAAAAGGAAAAGGGTGAGCTCAACTAGCCCAGTAAAGAATATTATGACTAAGATAATATACAACAAATTATCGTTAGTCTTCAACAGGGAAAAATCTGATAAAATATAATCGACAACAAGTTTTAGATCAACAACTGCAGCGGAAACAACAAACCATTAGAAGAGTCAAGTAGAGAAAGAATTCTACTATCTTCTAAGATTTAAAAGTCCATCATCAATATTTTATCCCTGTAACATCAATTAATAATCATCTTTAACCAAATATTCATCTTTGCACTACAGGCCAAAGATATTCATTTGTATCATCAGTCGGTCATGTTCATCTCAACACCTGTTCATCTTTGCACTACAGGCCAAAGATATTCATCAAGTAATTATACATCTTTGCACTACAGGCCAAAGATATTCATTTGTATCATCATTTAGGACTGAGGATGATGAAAAATATCTTAAAGAGAACGAATCCAATGAGACAGAAGGACAAATAGTAGGGATTCGTATAACAGTTTATCCAAGATCAATAATACTTCATAATAATCAATTGTGAAGCAGAATTCAAAAATAAAGATCAAAACATGGATACAATCAAAGATAGTAACCATAATAGACATCTTGGACAAAAAGGGAAAATTTTATTTTTCGGTGAATAGTGCCGTATTCGTGAATAGTGCCGTATACGTGAATAGTAACCCCCGACACAAAAAGTTCCAAATTTGATAAAAACTCATATCAATATTTCAGCATAATGATATTGAAGAAAATAATATCATTAAGAAGAAAATAATATCCCTTACCTCAAAATATCAGTACTTCTGGTCGGAATACCGGTATAAGGCTGAAAGAAACTTGCTCTGATGAATAGAAACTCTCAAAGTATCTAAATACTCACAAAATACACTCAATAATCTAGAGAGAGAAAGAGAGAAAACTTGTTTCTGGTGTAATTTTCAATTCTAACTTAGCCCTCTATTTATAGGAAAATTTTGGTAGGTTTGACCTGCAACCTGATGGCTTTACCTGCTACTATTCCCACCTACCACATTTGAAATATAATTCAGCACATTTCTTCACCAACCACAAGTGGGGCCCACCAATTCTAGAATTTTCCACCAAAATGATAAACTCCGAAAATTCAACAATTTCTGAACCAGTCATCTTGTAAAATTCATAATAAATCATACGTTCATTTTTAACGGTTCAAAATTTGTGGACATATACTCAACTTATATATGTATAACATATCCAAAAATTACCACGATCCAACGGTCGGATTAAAAATTATAACCCCCGCAATATTTCTCAAAAACCCTGATTTGATTTTTAATACCTCCATTCCGATAAAAATACTGATAAAACACCTCAACATTAACTCCTTCATTTTTAACCACAAAAATATATCCCTCATTTATATCCACATAAAATAAATATTTCCTTATCATATGAATCAATAATTAATTATTCACAAATAATATTACAGAATCACATTTATGACAACCAGGCCGTTCCCAGGAAAGAGGGGGCTTTCCAATAAGGATTTCTCCTTACTGGCGCGCAATTAGATGACCAAACCTCTCCTTAGACAGAACTTTCTAGACATTGCCAATAATGTTATCTAATAATATTATTCAAATAATATGAATTATTGATCTGATAATGGAAAATACTGTGCAGCAACAATTATAAAATATCAACGCAACAATTATTGAATCAATAAAATAAAATATTGAACAATAACTACTGTAACAATTATTGAGTAGTGCCTTCTTACGTAAGAATCAATAATTGGTGCAATACCGTGTGCTACTGTATTTTAACCACCGGGTATTCCAACAGTATTAACGGTAACAACTACGCCGTTATTTATAAACAACTTATACTTGTCGTTTTCTTCATCCAATCGCTTTCCGTTATGGGGCCCACACAAGGCTGCGTCGTCGTACGAATATTCCCCGACAGCAAGAATATTCCACGACCAACCGAATATTCACCGACCAAAAATAAATATTTTATAACCACTTGCTTATTTTGCAAAATTTGCACATTTCACCCATAACCAAAGTATTATATCAAATTAACCCCTTATTATTCACAATAATATTTAGAGAAAATTTGATTTTATTCATTAATAAGTTGGGGTCTTACAACCTCCCCTCCTTATGAAATTTCGTCCTCGAAATTGACGTACGTACCTGATGTTTCAAAAAGGTGAGGATACCTCGCTTTCATTTCTGATTCCAACTCCCAGGTCATTTCTTCAATAGCATGGTTTCTCCACAAAACCTTAACTTGTGGTATAACCTTCGTGCGTAGGACATGCTCTTTCCTATCCAAGATCTTAACAGGTACCTCCTCGTACGTTAAATCTTCAGCTATCTCGTCTGGTTCTAACTCAATAATGTGGTTCGGGTCTTTAACATATTTACGAAGCATAGATATGTGAAAAACATTATGAACACGAGACATGCTTGGAGGTAATGCGAGTCTATATGCCACATTTCCTATTCGCTCAAGAATCTCAAATGGACCAACAAATCTTGGATTGAGCTTTCCTCTCTTCCCAAATCTTGTAACTCCCTTCCATGGTGCAACACGTAACAATACATGATCCCCAATATTAAATTCCACGTCCTTCCGATGAAGATCCGCATAACTCTTTTGTCGATCCTGTGCCGTTTGTATACGTTGTCGAATCGTTTGGATCTTCTCTGTAGTAATGCGTACCAACTCTGGTCCCAACAATGTTGCTTCACCCACCTCGTCCCAGCATACTGGAGAACGACATTTTCTTCCATACAACGCCTCAAATGGAGCCATACCTATGCTCGCCTGATAACTGTTGTTGTAGGAGAATTCCACCAATGGTAGGTACTTATCCCAACTCCCTTTGAGATCTAAGACACAAAGTCTTAATAGATCTTCAAGAGTTTGAATAGTCCTCTCTGATTGTCCGTCCGTTTGAGGATGGTATGCTGAACTGAATCGTAAATCCGTGCCCATAGCTTTCTGCAAGCTAACCCAAAATCGTGAAGTGAATCTTGGGTCACGATCCGAAACTATGGATACTGGCATGCCATGCAATCTCACAATCTCGTTCACGTACATACTAGCAAGACGTTCAAGGGAATAAGTCTCACGTATCGGCAAGAAATGAGCGGACTTGGTTAATCTATCAACAATAACCCAAATCGCATCTATGCCTTGAGAAACCTTGGGAAGACCCGTAACAAAATCCATAGTAATGTGTTCCCACTTCCATTTCGGAATCTCAAGTGGTTGCAATGGACCCTTTGGTACTTGATGCTCCGCTTTTACACGTTGACAAGTTAAACATCTCGAGATAAACTCCGCGATCTCTCTTTTCATATTGCTCCACCAAAATGTATGTCGAAGATCGTGATACATTTTGGTACTCCCAGGATGGATTGCAAACGGTGTGTTGTGTGCCTCCATCATTATTCTATGCTTCAAGTCAAAATCGTTAGGAACACAAAGTCTGGAGTTGACTCGAAGTATTCCTTCTTCATCGATTCTTGCTTCTGGAATAGCACCTTCTTGCACTTTCTTCTTCATACGCATCAGCTCTATATCCGTAGCTTGAGCAGCTTTAACTTTATCGATTAAAGTCGGTTCTACTCGTATATTTGATATCATCATGTGGGTACTTGGAGCCTTCATCTCTATCTCCATCCTTTGCAAGTCATACAAAATGGGCCTTTGTGTTAAAAACATTGCACTCGTACCCGCATATGATCTTCTACTCAATGCGTCAGCTACTACGTTTGCTTTTCCAGGATGATATTGGATGGTATGATCGTAATCTTTCAACAGCTCGAGCCAACGTCGCTGCCGCATGTTGAGTTCCTTTTGGGTGAAGAAATATTTGAGGCTTTTATGATCTGTATAGATCTCCACTTTCTCCCCATACAGGTAGTGTCTCCAGATCTTCAACGCAAAAACGACTGCTGCCAACTCCAAATCATGAGTAGGATAATTCCTCTCATATTCTTTGAGTTGTCGTGAGGCATAGGCTATGACTTTCCCATGTTGCATGAGAACACATCCTAACCCTTTGCCTGAAGCATCGCTGTAGATAACAAATCCATCCGAACCAGATGGTATTGTCAAAACAGGTGCCGAAATGAGTCTCCTCTTGAGTTCTTGGAAACTCTTCTCGCATTCCTCACTCCATACAAATTTTGTATCTTTCCGAGTCAGCTAAGTTAACGGAGTAGCGATTCGAGAAAATCCTTCCACGAATCTCCGATAGTAACCAGCTAAGCCCAGAAAACTACGTACTTTGGTCCCCGACTTCGGTTGCTCTCAATTGTGATTCATATCCCAATCTTGGATAGCACGTCACAATGGCACCTATTGTTTTACCACCACACAAATATAGAGTCCCCTACGGAAAGTCTGGCTTTGGTGCATTCCACAAAGGAAGTCACCAGATAAAGGCTCGGGTACAAACTTCTACAGTTAGGTTTTTAACTCCTGAAGTTCAATAGGAGCCATTCGATATGAGATTTTAGAAGTGAGTTTCGTACCAGATTCAAAGATGATACAAAATTCAATATCACGCGTAGGCCAAGAAATTCTTCAGAAAATACGTCAGGGATTTACTAACAATAGAAATATCATTCAAATCTGACGTATTTTTGTTCAAGTTCATAACATAGCTAAGAAAGCTTGACATCCGTTTTTCAATAAACGAATGACTTTACGGCTTGATATGAAAGAGTTTGACTTCAATGGTTTGGTTGCTTGAATTTGAATAACAGGTTGCTTAGGAATATGAAAACTAACAACCTTACGAAAGCAATCAATTTTGGCATGATGAGTGGTTAACCAATCAATTACTAAAATCACATCAAAAGCAAGTATCTTTAAAGAGATAAGATCAATAGGTAATGTGATAGTGCCAACTTGGATCATGCAAGATTTATAAACTGTAGATGTAACGAAGGTTTCACCCAACGGAGTTTCAACAGATAAGTTAAAGTCCAATTTCTCCGGAGTCAAGTTTAAACGTTGAGCACAAGCAGGAGAGATAAAAGAATGGGTAGAACCGGTATCTAGTAAAGTATAAACTTCGTAAGAATTCAAGATTAGCTTACCCGTGATCACCTCGTTCGGGTTTCTCGCGTTTTGGCCAGTAACGACAAACGCTCTTCCAGGAACCGCTGATTTCGCCTTATCCGGGACAGCCCTTGGAATCACCACTCCCGCTGAACTTGGTTTCGCTATAGTACAATCTCGAGCGATGTGGCCTTCCTTCCCACAGTTGTAACACACCTTGGATTGTTGTGGACAGTTTGGGCTGATATGTCCCTCTTTCCCGCATTTGTAACATCTAACTGGCGGTCGTTCTCCTCCCCTAAAATTTGTTGTTGGTGCTGGTGCTGGTGCTGATGTCTTCCCGTCATTGTTGAATCTCCTCTTTCTGAAATTTCCACTTGACTCACCTCTCCTATTATCATGGCCACGATGACCACCCGAGTGGTTACCGCCTTTGTTCGTATTTTTCCCTCCTCGTTGGTTATCATCGCTCTGATGATTGCTGTCACCGGTATGACCCTGGTTGTGGTCCCTCGGTTGAGTATACTCATTATCTCTCTCTAATAATTGGGCCCTGTTGACAACGTCTGAATACAGAGAAAATTTATGAGAGATAAGGTATTGACGAATCTCAGGTTTTAAACCTCTCAGAAACATCCGCGTCATTCGTTCCTCATTTTCGACCAAATGAGGTGCAAACCTGGATAACTCTGCAAACTTCGCCTCGTACTGGGACACCGTCATGTTGTTTTGTTCCAGTCTAATAAACTCAACCTCCTTCATATGACGAATACTTTCGGGAAAGTACTTGTCATTGAACAGTTTTTGAAATGTTTCCCAGGACATGTTGAGTGCGTCAGGCTGGGTACGCTTCACAGACTCCCACCAGTAGTCTGCCTCACCGCGGAACATAAATGTGGCGAATGGAACCTTCTGTTCCTCCGTGCATCCCAAGACATCAAATATCTTGGTAATTTGTTTGACCCACGTTTCCGCCATGATCGGATCCGGCTTTCCCTTAAATTCTGGTGGTCCCAATTCTTTAAACTGCTTAGCTGTGACAAACCGCGCGTTGTTATCATTTCCACCCGTATTCTGCACACGAGTCTCCCTCGTCTGATTTTGCATGAACTGCAAAAAGCTCCTAAACATTCCATCATTCATCGTTTGCTCGGTAACGTTGTTTACAGGAGGAATATTGCCTTCCTGTTGCACGTTCCCCTGGGTAGCGATCAAAGGTGTCTCCACGGTCTGATTTACTCCATTATTAACGTTCTCAGCTGCCATTCTTAAATACTGCCATAAAACAAGGGTTAATAGTCATGTCATATATTATCCCTATACTCTGACCGACCAAATAAACACCAAATAAACTTAGTCAGGTCATACTAGCGAAGGAATTTCCCGTCTCTCCCCTCCTAGTTCTTGTCTCACATCTCAGCCAGGGATCATATCCCTAAGCTCTGATACCAACTGTGACGCCCCCAAAATAGGTATACAACACCCATTCTGAGTCGCCAAATACATGGTACAGAAAGCAAACTACAACTTCAATAATACAATTGTCGTGCAAAATACGACAACACATACTGTGAGTTTAAATACAAATATTGTCTTCTAGACAATATCCACACTCAAATAAATCCTCATTACAATTATTCAAACACTATTTTACAAAAATAGTGAGGACTGCTAAAACATCTTTCTAGAACCATTACTCCATACCCCGACTAGATCCTGCTATGTTCTCACCTCCTGAGAAGAAAAATGGAACAAAAAGGAAAAGGGTGAGCTCAACTAGCCCAGTAAAGAATATTATGACTAAGATAATATACAACAAATTATCGTTAGTCTTCAACAGGGAAAAATCTGATAAAATATAATCGACAACAAGTTTTAGATCAACAACTGCAGCGGAAACAACAAACCATTAGAAGAGTCAAGTAGAGAAAGAATTCTACTATCTTCTAAGATTTAAAAGTCCATCATCAATATTTTATCCCTGTAACATCAATTAATAATCATCTTTAACCAAATATTCATCTTTGCACTACAGGCCAAAGATATTCATTTGTATCATCAGTCGGTCATGTTCATCTCAACACCTGTTCATCTTTGCACTACAGGCCAAAGATATTCATCAAGTAATTATACATCTTTGCACTACAGGCCAAAGATATTCATTTGTATCATCATTTAGGACTGAGGATGATGAAAAATATCTTAAAGAGAACGAATCCAATGAGACAGAAGGACAAATAGTAGGGATTCGTATAACAGTTTATCCAAGATCAATAATACTTCATAATAATCAATTGTGAAGCAGAATTAAAAAATAAAGATCAAAACATGGATACAATCAAAGATAGTAACCATAATAGACATCTTGGACAAAAAGGGAAAATTTTATTTTTCGGTGAATAGTGCCGTATTCGTGAATAGTGCCGTATACGTGAATAGTAACCCCCGACACAAAAAGTTCCAAATTTGATAAAAACTCATATCAATATTTCAGCATAATGATATTGAAGAAAATAATATCATTAAGAAGAAAATAATATCCCTTACCTCAAAATATCAGTACTTCTGGTCGGAATACCGGTATAAGGCTGAAAGAAACTTGCTCTGATGAATAGAAACTCTCAAAGTATCTAAATACTCACAAAATACACTCAATAATCTAGAGAGAGAAAGAGAGAAAACTTGTTTCTGGTGTAATTTTCAATTCTAACTTAGCCCTCTATTTATAGGAAAATTTTGGTAGGTTTGACCTGCAACCTGATGGCTTTACCTGCTACTATTCCCACCTACCACATTTGAAATATAATTCAGCACATTTCTTCACCAACCACAAGTGGGGCCCACCAATTCTAGAATTTTCCACCAAAATGATAAACTCCGAAAATTCAACAATTTCTGAACCAGTCATCTTGTAAAATTCATAATAAATCATACGTTCATTTTTAACGGTTCAAAATTTGTGGACATATACTCAACTTATATATGTATAACATATCCAAAAATTACCACGATCCAACGGTCGGATTAAAAATTATAACACCCGCAATATTTCTCAAAAACCCTGATTTGATTTTTTAATACCTCCATTCCGATAAAAATACTGATAAAACACCTCAACATTAACTCCTTCATTTTTAACCACAAAAATATATCCCTCATTTATATCCACATAAAATAAATATTTCCTTATCATATGAATCAATAATTAATTATTCACAAATAATATTACAGAATCACATTTATGACAACCAGGCCGTTCCCAGGAAAGAGGGGGCTTTCCAATAAGGATTTTTCCTTACTGGCGCGCAATTAGATGACCAAACCTCTCCTTAGACAGAACTTTCTAGACATTGCCAATAATGTTCTCTAATAATATTATTCAAATAATATGAATTATTGATCTGATAATGGAAAATACTGTGCAGCAACAATTATAAAATATCAACGCAACAATTATTGAATCAATAAAATAAAATATTGAACAATAACTACTGTAACAATTATTGAGTAGTGCCTTCTTACGTAAGAATCAATAATTGGTGCAATACCGTGTGCTACTGTATTTTAACCACCGGGTATTCCAACAGTATTAACGGTAACAACTACGCCGTTATTTATAAACAACTTATACTTGTCGTTTTCTTCATCCAATCGCTTTCCGTTATGGGGCCCACACAAGGCTGCGTCGTCGTACGAATATTCCCCGACAGCAAGAATATTCCACGACCAACCGAATATTCACCGACCAAAAATAAATATTTTATAACCACTTGCTTATTTTGCAAAATTTGCACATTTCACCCATAACCAAAGTATTATATCAAATTAACCCCTTATTATTCACAATAATATTTAGAGAAAATTTGATTTTATTCATTAATAAGTTGGGGTCTTACACCAACAACTGTCCACCAATGCACTACGGCCAATGAGGACTTTTACCACATCATTTGTAACATTACGGTCATGATTATACCGAATAATCCCTGGTCATAATCATACCAAGTCCATCAATGCACTTCAGGCCACAGATGACTTTCAACATTTTATAAACATGAGGATGATGACACTGATATAAGAATTCAATAAAACAAGTTCAAGAATTAATTTATCCAAGAATTAACAACGTCCAAATTGTCAACATGATACTGCTTTGTGGAGTAAAATTTAAGAATGCTTAGAAGAATATTTTTATGAAAAGATATTGGATGAACCGCAATTATCAAGGATATTCCACTAATTTCATGGAGTATAAAAGTTAAAACTTAACCAACTGAGTATAGTAAAGAATGGAATAACAAAAGAAATCACCCGACATGCGATAGACCGCACAGACAGGTTATTCCAACAGAATAATAAATAATGGAACCAGGTCCGGCGTAAACGCACAGACAGGATATTCCGACAGAATAATAAATAATGGAACCAGAAACGGTGTAAAACACACAGACAGGTTGTTCCAACAGAATAATAACAAAACGGAACCAGGACCGGTGTAAAACACACAGACAGGATGTTCCAACAGAATAATAATAAAAACGGAACCAGGTCCGGTGTAAAACACACAGACAGGATGTTCCAACAGAATAACAGAAGAATGTCACCAAGTATAGGGTAGACCGCGTATACAGGTTATTCCAACAGAATAATAAATAATGAAATAACAACAGTTCTCTTCATGAATAAGAAAGAATAACACCCCTTACCGTTTTAAAGAAGAGCTGAAATAAGAAAGTAGTTAAGTAGCAGAATACTCTTTTTTTCTCTCTCTATAGTTTCTCTCTATAGTTTCTCTCTCTAGAGTTCAGTGAATTCGTAAGAAATAATGAAGGAATGAGCTGCTATTTATAGAAAAATAGAATGCATAGTAACTAATCCATGAACGGTCCAGATTGATTACTTTCATCTGACGGTCCATATTTAAAGAAAAATCTTTTAAAAAAATATAATATATTCTATTTATAGAATAACTTTAATAAAGTATTTTGTTTTATATAAAAAGATGTTTCTGTTTTATTACGTTAATAATACGAATAAAACAAAACGTCATTATCGCTAAATAATTCATATTATTAACTGACTATAATTGAATCAAACTGAGTGACTTCTCACATAAGCATTAATAATCAATACCGTGTGCTACTATGCAACCACATGTATTACTATATTTTTACTACCGAGTAGTTCAACAGTATCAATGGTAAAATTTCTGCCGTTATTTTTAATAAAATATTTTTGTCGTTTTCTCAATCCGATAATAATTCTGTTGTGGGGTCCACCAATGATTGTGCCGTTGTACGAATATTCTCTGTTAAAACGAATATTCCCCGACCAATCGAATATTATATAACAACTTGCATACTTTGTAAAATTTATAAATATTACCCACAACTATAACATTATATCAAATTAACTCCATAATATTCAAAAATGATATTTATAGAAAATTCATCTTTATTTATAAAAGTTGGGGTCTTATAGATATGCTGATGCAGGATATCTATCTGATCCACATAAAGGTCGATCTCAAACAGGTTATCTTTTTAAGTGTGGTGATACTGCCATATCATGGAGATCTACAAAGCAAACATTAGTTGCCACTTCATCTAATCATGCTGAAATACTTGCAATCCATGAAGCAAGTCGAGAATGTGTGTGGTTGAGATCAATGACTCAACATATTCATGAAACGTGCGGTTTATCCTCCAGCAGAGGAACTCCAACCACTTTGTATGAAGACAATGCTGCATGTATAACTCAATTAAAAAGAGGATACATCAAAGGAGATAGAACAAAGCATATCTCACCAAAATTCTTTTTCACGCATGACCTTGATAAGTGTGGTGACATTGATGTTCAGCAAATTCGCTCAAAAGATAATCTAGCAGATTTGTTCACCAAAGCATTACCCACTGCAACGTTTGAAGGACTTCGTCGCAATATCGGAATGCGACAACTGAAGGACTTAAGGATACATTCATGAGGGAGAGTCAATACGCGCTGCACTCTTTTTTCCTTAACCAAGGTTTTTTCCCATTGGGTTTTTCCTGGTAAGGTTTTTAATGAGGCAGCTTTCAATGCGTATAGTTATACAATAGATATCCAAGAGGGAGTGTTATAAAATTATGTCTAGATTCATAATATAATGGATGTCTAAATACATGTAACTCCCATAAGTTTTGTAACTCATGACTCTTTAGTTTTGTAACTTACTAGGAGTATTGATGATCTTACTTCTATATATATGACAATTGTAAAGTGATGGATGGTGTGACAAAAGATTATAAAAATACTCTCTTTGTTCCTGATGTCTTTGTTCTCTTGATTTTAGCAATACTTTATAATACTAAGAAGTTGTTTGCACTCGTTAATATTAAATTATCATTTATAAAGACAAATAAGGCATCTGTGATTTTTTTTTTATGCGACAGTAGTATTGTTTATAAAATAAACATGTGATTCTCATGTAAATTGTAAACTAAAAAATGTACAACTTTTGAAAGTAATAATTAAATAAAGAAAATTAATATTTCTACAATATTTTTTGATATTTTTACATAAAAAATATCGTTATAGATGTATAGTGACGGAGAAAACTGCCGATATAAGATCTATAGCGACACTTTTCATGTAAAAATATTATTTTCTGTTATGAAATTATCAATTTTCTTAAATAAATCCTACTCTTGAAGCTTCTTAACTCTAATTACTTCCTCCATTTCATAATAATAGACTTTTTAGATAAAAAAATTTGTTTTAATTTATTTGTCGTTTACACTATTGTAGAAGAATAAATTATTTATTTTTCTATATCATTTGTAACTTCTCTCATTGTTTTAAAAAAATTGTCTTAGTTTTTAACTTCTTATAAAGGAATAAAATTTTATATAAATTTTAATTATTAAATAATAATAATATTAAATAATTTTCTTAATTCGTCAACATAAAATTAAAACAATTATTATTATAAAATGGAGCAAGTAGTATTTACAACTCATTTACCCCTCACCTATCCTTTTTAAATATATGGTCCTATTATCCAATCCCAGGCCCTCATCAGTCACCACTATTCCATTTATAGAGAGAGAAACCAAGCAAAACTAAAGGGGAGAGATAAAATAAATAAATCAGAAGCCATGATTGTAGGAGTCAAAAGTTTCTTCTTCCATCTCTTCATCGTCTTCGCCATTTCGACTTCCACAATTGTTCGATCAGTAAGTTTTATTTACTCTAAAATTAGAGATATAATTTTATTTTATTTTAATTCGTTACTATTATAAATTATAACGATAGTATATATTTATTTTAATTTTATTTGGATGAATTGCAGGATGATCCAGATTGTGTGTACACGGTCTACGTTAGGACCGGGTCGATCATAAAAGGAGGAACGGACTCGATCATAAGCTTGACGCTCTATGATTCCGATGGGTGGGGAGTCCGGGTCAACAATCTGGAGACCTGGGGAGGGTTAATGGGCGAGGGCTACGACTACTTCGAGAGAGGAAACCTGGATATCTTCAGCGGAAAAGGTCCGTGCCTTGATGGTCCGGTCTGCAAAATGAACTTGACCTCCGACGGAACCGGGTCCGGTCACGGGTGGTACTGCAACTATGTGGAGGTGACCACCACCGGAGCCCATATTCCTTGTGCCCAGAAGAAATTCACGGTGGACGAGTGGCTGGCCACCGACAGATCGCCGTACGAGCTCACTGTTATCAGAGACAGTTGTACGGCGGGGAATGGTGGCCGGAAAATGTTGAAGGGTTCTGGGACTTATGGTCTGTCTGATGTGTAAGGATTATGTTTGGTTGTGGTATTATTGGTCTCGTTTATTTTTCAACGGGGGGTTAATTTCTATGTTGCGTAAGGATATTTTTCACTGTTATGTTTGGTTGTAGTATACGGAATAATTTACTCCATATATTAATTAATAATAATGGGGAGGGACAAGGAGTTATATGTTCCTTTGATTGTGGAGGAGGTTTGTTTAGGTGAATAATGAGTGAATTAGTTATGTGATATTGTAATCCTTTGTTTGTCTTTGTCCATTAAGTTTGTTCAGTGCGATAATCTTTATCACAAAAAAAACTTATATTTGATTGTAATGATTATAATTTTAGAATTATAATTTATGAAATTATAATCTCAAGATTATTAATTTTATAATTATAATTATAAAATTATAAAATTATTTTATAATCTTTATACAAAAAAATATTTGGAATTAATAGTCATATCTCAAGTATAATTTTTGCAAATAAAGATACTCATAATTAATAAAAGCTCAAGTAGATGTTTAGAGTTTACTACCTCTATTATAAAATCAGGTGTAATTTTTTTTTTCAAATGTATTTTCTATGTCTCATAATATATGACGTTATAGAGTTGTGCACAAGAATTAAATAAATACTTATATACCATTAAATATAATATCAGTTGTCTATAATACTCTTAAATTTTTATAATAATTATATTTATCTTATACTTGCTTTCATGAATGATAATTTTAAAACGATAATTTTAAATTATTTAAAATGATAAATAATTTATAATAAAAAAATCATCTAAAACGTGAAAGAGTATTTATACAGCTGGATTATCTATGATTTTGCACAGTAAAAAAAAGAAAAGAAAGAGACTCATTTAATGCTAACAGGGGACTCGTTTTTCTCATTTTTTTAACACGGGGCTGAGTTATGTCGGTTGGCTAGGTTGACGCATTTAATGCTAACAGGGGACGTGCCCAAATAAATTTAATATGTTCAAATTGGTCGATGGATATAGAAGACTTGTTTTCTTGTCATGGCCATTCTAATTTCACAAAATGTAATATTTTCCGGATTTAATTTGAATTTTGAACTCAAATTCATCAATTTTAAAATAAAAATTTATTCATGTTTTTAAAAATATAAGTAAAGTGATTATAACCAAAATTAATTATCACATTTTTAAACAAATTAAACTAATTTTTGCAAAATAGAGAGAATGTGATTTTTAAAAATAATAATAAAAACATTACTTTAATCACAAGTAGTTAGTTGCTCGTGAATTTTCTATATGGACATGAATAATTAAATTATATTTAAAAATTATATGGACATGAATAATTAAATTATATAAAAAATTTAATATTAAAAAGAATAATCAACAAAAGTGGCCCGGAGGGATTATGTAGAATATTGGTTTGTTGAAAGGCCACAAGAGCTCTTCATTCTTTGTATATTCTTCATTATTATCTCTCTCTCAGTATCATGATTTCAGATTCAAGCATATTTTAAATTTGGACCATTTAAACTTGAATAATTATTGGTCTAGCAGACATTATCGGTAGCCTAAATTTATAAATAAAAAATTACAGTGTAATAATAAATTCTTGGTGTGGGTGTATAACAGTATATATAGACTAGCTTACAATGGGCCTATTAGTGGATAAGTCTATAGGATAAAGATTGGAGAGTTGAACAAGATGGTCACAATTGTCTTGGGCCTGCCTGTGCTTTAAATTGTCAAATCACTCTCTAGAAGAGTGTTCCGACCCAAATCTCAACTTTTCTCGTTTGTACAGATATATTTATTTTTGGGCTACTGGGCCGAAGTCAACTTCAGAGTATTTATTTTATATCAATTATTGATAATAGTATTATAAAAAAAATTCTTAAGTATTAAAATTTAATTTTACTATAATGTCACTATTATCAAACTAAACACGTATTATATTTAAATAAACATAAAAAATTACCTTTAAAGTTTCTAAATTTTAAAAATAAGACTATTTTTATGAAAAAGAGGGAATAATAAATTCTATTAGCACATCAGTACAATATAGTCATGGATTAAATATATAAATTGTTAAGGATTTACTAATATATAAAAATTTTGCATAATTTACTAATTTTAGCATCACTAGTTAAGTAAGAAATTTGAATACCTTACAAAATTTACCAGTGTAGTTATCTTTTATGAATATCTACACTGCAAAAAATTAAATTATTATATTCCTTCTGTTTCAAAAAATATATAAAAAATTAAATATTAATTTAATATATTTTTTAATTTAGAATTAGTTTGAATTTTTATTTTTTTTTGCCAAAAAAATATTATAAACTATCATAAATTTACTTCTAACTATAAAGTTAATTGATTTTAAAACTTAGATGAATAATGTCGATTTTAAAATTTTAAAAATATTTTAAATTAATTTTTAAAAATCAATATTAACCTTAAATTTGTAAAGAAGGTGAGTTGTGTCACTTCTGTAACTCGGTTTAAATCAAGAAGCTCAAGCTTTAATAAAATTTTACAAAAAAACCATAGCATGGCTGGACTCAATTAGTAGTTTTAATTTAGGGTCCTTAACACTAATATATAATAATTAGAAAGTAATTACATTATTGTATCCACAAAATAATTACAAAAATAACGCAATTCACATTAATAAGAAAATTTAAAATCAAGGAGAAATAACTGTCATAATTAATCATTCAAATTTAAATATCTGGGATCTAACAACAAAAATAAATTCAAATTTAAAATAATAAATCAAATTCAAATTAATACATTTGGGTATTAATTTAAAATACATTTGGGTATTAAATAAAAATACAACTGATTGTTAAGAGAAATAGATGGAGAAGAGTGTGACCACAGCGACGGAAGGTGATGGGCGGCAAGTCAAGATTGAGGTCGTGGGTAGTGGTGGGGTAGACTTTGATCTGATTTGTTACCCAAGCAAGAATCAAACAACCATAATCGGTTATTATGCAATTGACGGTCGTACCGGAATTGTACACGTACTCTCTTAAGTTGTTTGGGTTGTCCAACTGTTAAACAAATTTTGTTGGATTGTTAAACCAATTTATTAATTATACACTGCATAGGAAAGAGAGAGATAAGAGAGTAATGTGTAATAAAATATTGAAAACCAAACCTTCGTACCAAGGTAACCAAACTTTTATATCAAGGTAACCAATCTACCTCCACACCTTCAATATGAATTGGTTACCTTGGTCTAAAAGTTTGCAACCAACTGCATGAAAGTTTGGCTATCAACTGCATCATATTCAAAATAAATTGGTAACTTAATAAAACTGAATTGATTACCTTGATATGAAGGTTTGGCTACCCACTGCATGAAGGTTTGGCTACCAACTGCATCACATTCAAAATAAATTGGTAACCTAATAACCTGAATTGGTTACCTTGGTATGAAGATTTTGTTATCTTGGTATGAAGGTTTGGTTACCTTGGTTTTGTTTTCTTGGTATGAAGGTTTGGTTACCTTGGTGTGAAGGTTTGGTTGCCAACTACACTATGAAAAAACTGAAGGTGTGGAGGTGGATTGGTTACTTTGATATGACGGTTTGGTTATCTTGGTATGAAATTTTTATTACTTCTATCATCTATGTTAATGTTATTTGAGATATCAACCAGTGGTCGACCTGTTGACTTTTTGAGTGGGTTAGTTCTTAAACCAATACCATTTGTCAAATGAAAAGTCTAGGGCGACCGGATATGGGGACCGGTCTTGGCGACCGGTCCAATTTTTTTTTTTTTTTTTTTTTTTTAAATGTCTCTCAAATAATTTATAAGATTTATTGGAACTGGAATTTTTACAGGAAAAAGTGTTTTGGATGTCATTTGGATACATGCAAAAAATATGCCTGTACAGTCTGTACAGGCATATTTTTTGCATGTATCCAAATGACATCCAAAACACTTTTTCCTGTAAAAATTCCAGTTCCAATAAATCTTATAAATTATTTGAGAGACATTTTAAAAAAAAAAAAAAAAAAAAAATTGGACCGGTCGCCAAGACCGGTCCCCATATCCGGTCGCCCCAGAAGAGCTCTTTGTCAAAAGATCTTGTGCCATGTGAAGTGCATAATGCTTATTGCTTGGAGAGTTTCGCTGACACTGTACATCGTTATACAGCCTACTAGTGCTTTCATGGACCTCTGCATCGAATTTTATGATCAAGTTTTTTTCTAAACCTAGACTAACCTGCTTTTGGTGGAGGAAGTCGACAATGGAGATATGAAGTTTTTTGAGATACGTTTGCTCTATACTATCTCTTGGTGGGAAACATAAGTGTCTTGGCAAATTTCTTTGTTTGAAATTCTTTCAGAAAATTGTGAGGCTGAATACAGTTGTAATCTGACTAGAGTTTTTCATATTGTTAATGAGTATAATTAAGTAAATACCATTGGATGCCTTTTTGGCCGCCATTACAGGGCCACGAGATCTTCGCTACCGGAATACTAATCCCCTAAATTAAGGAATCCTAATTGCACTAATATTATAAATAAATATGAAAAAGTATATTACTTTTGTAATTATTTTGTGGATCCACCATTATTATAATTATTTTCAAAAATATACTAAAATATGTAATTAATCCTTTAATTTACTCACCACACATCTCTCAGCCCTCAGGTGTGATGAGTCGAGACAGGTTAAACCAAGTGCCCAATATTTACTTCAAAATTACTGTCGTACCTGTCAGGCATTTTTCAAGTTAGTAGAAAATGGAACTCACATTCACAAACAAAGTCAATCAGAAGTGGTGAGGGGCTAGGATCCAATGCTTAAGGATATACTCTCTCTTTTCCTAAAAGATTGTCGTTTAAGGTTAATGCATACATATTAAAGAATATAATTAATACATAGCGAAAATACTATATTACTCTTATTAATAATCTCAACCAATTATACACTTCCCAATGTTTCTTATTCAATTCAACCAATTACTTCTTATTCAACCAATTACTACTTAGATTATAGCATTAAATTGAAAAAGAATCATTGGGAAGGGAAGAAAGTTTTAAATAGGAGAAAGCTTTAAATAAGGGTAAAGTAGGAAAAAAAAAATAACTAATGTGTATTGATAAACTCAAAACGATAATTTTTTTGGAACAAAAATTACTTACTAAAACGACAATCTTTTAGGAACGGAGGGAGTATAATGCATGGTTATTAAATTTGGACTGAATACTCGGTTCAACAGATTAAAATTAGAATTGGTCGGGATTCTGGTTCAATTTGGCTCAGTTATATACATTTGGTCAAAAATCGGTTAATCCGGTTGACTACTGGTCGAACCTTGAGTAAAACCGGTTAATTGACCTAGTAATTGATTTTTAATATTTTTTGTATCAAAATCGTTTTAATTTTAAGATTAATAACTTTTAGTAATATTGTAACTCAATTTTATTATATTTTAAAATGTACTTTTTTAAAATTTTATTAATTACTAATAATATATAATTTTATATATTATTAACGTCACTAGATCAATAACGGTTCGACCACCGGTTGAACTACTGATCCATCTACATGGTACATTTTTTAGTTGGATGACCTGTTCGGGCCTTAAAAGTTAAAACCTTGATATAATGCAGATCATGGTCAACTACAACCGTTGTCGTTGTTCTATTTATTATAAAAATAATACTACTATCACATAAAAATGGGTCACATAATACTCGCATACACATATATGCATACTATAGGCCCCACAGTATGTATATATATATATATATGTATGTGAGCATTATGTGATTTTTTTTACGTGATAGTAATATTGTAGTTATTACAAACTCTATTTGGCCCTTTAATTTTCCATCTCTGCCGGATGCTGTTTTATGGCGTATGGTTAATTACAAAAAAATGCAATTAATTGATACTATATATAATAATAATAATAATAATAATAATACATTTATTGAGAATTTCAGACACTTGGCATAAGTTTTTATTCAAATCATTTGTGAGAAGTGTTGTTATTTTAATTATTAGGATAATGTTATGATTTTTTTTTAAATGACGTGATGTTGAATACATAAAAAATAATTTATGACACAAAAGATGTTTTTTTACTGTCAAATAACCTTATATTGATAAAAATAAAAATAAAAATTGAATGAGAATTTTACGATATAATTAATCACAAAAGATACTTTTATTATAATTTGTGTTTTGTTCAAATTATTTGTGTGAAGTTGTTGCTGTTTTTTGCTTTCCCAAAAAAGCAAAGACAATAACAGAATGTCAAATACTAAAATGGGAAGTGATTGTTGTCCAAATTGAATGGTTAGTAACTTAAAATTTTAATCGACAACGCAGAATTAATAAATTAAAATGAAGTCGTTTTTAATTTATTTTTCATATCTCATGCATGCATACGCATAAGTCGTTAGTTTTTATCGACTTAAATTTGACTTGAGGACTCTACTAAAATTCTGACTCTGTCACTGCTCAAACTTTCTAACTATTTGCAATGACAAGATGTAATAAAAATCAAATTGAAGTCTATATAAGGAATCATAATATAGTGTGCAAGGTCACAACTTCAAGCAGTGGCGGAACCAGAGCGGTTTTGTAGGGGGGTCAAAATTTTTAACCGGACACACTAATATTTTACATTCGTTTGACAGGTCATAACATGTCCCAAAAATGACCGGACATACTAATTTTTTATTTTGATTTTAAAATGCCTTTTCATGATTCGATTTGCCCAAGCTCTTTAATTAGCTATATAAAGCATATATGTATATAGTTTGGGTCACGGTTTTGCTTAATTCCTAGTTTTTAGCAAAAACAGTCCTAAGAAGACTTTTAGCGAACATGTTATGTGTGCCACTTTAACAATCAGATTTCTTAGTCATTTCTTTATGTTCCAACCCGAATACGCCATCCTTATTACTCCGCACACTAACAACTATACTCCATGTCACTAATTCAGTCAAAAGCTAACTGATTTATACCATAAAAACATACATAATCTATCTATCAATTAATGACCAACTGACCAAAGCAGTAATGGGAAAAATAATTAAGAATAACTGAATAAGCACCGGCAAAGCAGTAATGGTCTAATGGGGAAAATAATTATGACAAAACGATTAAACGAGTACAGCGGCGATTCAATTTTCATGGACATCCCAAACACCACAAGACTTGAGGCATAAGTGTAAGATAATCACAATAAAAATAAAGCACCCAATTCTGAAAATGAACTTCAAAGTAAAACATCATGAACTACATTGCAAACAGGCTACATACCACATTGTGCAAATCGTCCTCAGGTACCCAAATGTAAGGCTTCCCTTTCTTGACAAAGTACTTAACTTTTGAAGAGTGAATTTCTCCCTTGCTAAAAAATAGATAACCCAAAACATTAAAAAATAAAAAACCAACAAAGCATCGCCTAACGCACAATTTGAAATAAAATGATAGTTCAAAAAATAAAATAAAGGATAAAATGAATTAGCTCGTGTTGAAATTATTTGACAAGAGTTATTATCAATACCTTCCTTTAGCGTCGGCCTTGATGGTATTGAGTTTGCCTTGCCAATTAGATGACAATATTTTCTGTAAAAAGTTGGAAGTAAAATCAAGATCTATATCATACATATATATATATATATATAGACAGAGAAAATGAGAGAGGGGATAAAGACCTTGCATTTTTCAGCAAATGATAAGACGGTCGCTTTGCTTCCTTTCATCAATAACTGGGATAATACCGCAGTGCACGGAAGGTGTTTGTTGAAATTACTCAGTCAAAAATGAGAAGCAGCGAACAAGAAAGTGTGGGAGAGAAGATAACCTGCAGCTCTTGCTCGTCGGCGCCTGGTTGCGCCCTCCGCCCCCGCCTCCGCCCCCACCCCCGCCACCCCTATCTCCGCCTGGACCGCCACCGTACCGGGGGAAGCTGTCCCCTCCCCCGCCCCCGCCTAGTTCCGCCTCTGACTTCAAGTGCACCATTTAGCAAAAATCAGAAGAAGATGAAATTAATCGAAGAGGTTTGTTCCCCTCCTACTCCTTTCTATATAAGGATACCTGCCCAGACCAATAAGATGAAAGATATACCTAAAATAGAATTGTAACATATATATATATATATATATATATATATATATATATATATATATATATATATTGTAAGACCCCAACTTTCATAAATAAAGATGAATTTTCTATAAATATCATTTTTGAATATTATGGAGTTAATTTGATATAATGTTATAGTTGTGGGTAATATTTATAAATTTTGCAAAGTAAGCAAGTTGTTATAAAATATTCGTTTGGTCGGGGAATATTCTTTTTGTCGGGGAATATTCGTACGACGGCACAATCATTGGTGGACCCCACAACGGAATTATTGTCGGATTGAGAAAACGACAGAATTATCTTTCTATAAAAATAACAGCTGAGGTGTTACCGTTAAAATCGTTAAAACTGTTGAACTACTCGGTAGTAAAAGTACAGTAATACGCGTGGTTGCATAGTAGCACACGGTATTGATTATTGATGCTTACGTAAGAAGTCACTCAGCTATACTCAATTATTACTACAGTAATTGCTGCATCATATCTCTTAAATTATTGTCATAGTATCATCTGTATAATATGTTATATTATTGAGACGTTGTGGTAAGTTTGGTTATTTTATGGGGGGCCATATGTCATCATCTAAGAGTCTCTTCGTCAATAGTAATTACCGTCGTCAATAGTAATTACCTTCGTCAATAGTATTTACCTTGGTCAATAGTATTTACCTTGGTCAATAGTAATTACCTTCGTCAATAGTATTTACCTTGGTCAATAGTAATTACTTTCGTCAATAGTAGTTGTCCCTTCAATATTACCAAGAGTCATTTGACTCTTCGTTAAGACCAAGAGTCATTTGACCCTTCGTTAAGACCAAGAGTCACCCTCAGTTTTTCTATAAATAGAGGACTAGGGCATCATTATTTTTCACGAATTCATTCAAGCTATAGAGAGAGAAAGTATAGAGAGAATAAGAGAGAGAGAATAAAAGTATTCTGCTACTTCACTTTTCTAATATCCAGTTCTTTTAAGGTAAGGGGTGTTATTCTTTCTTATTCATGAAGAGAACTGTTGTTATTCCATTTCTTATTATTCTGTTGGAATAACCTGTATACGCGGTCTACCCTATACTTGGTGACATTCTTCTATTATTTCGTCTTTGTTATTCCGTTGGAACATCCTGTCTGTGCTATACGCCGGACCTGGTTCTGTCTTTATTATTCTGTCTTTATTTTCAGTTGGAACATCCTGTCTGTGTGTTTTACACCGGACCTGGTTCCGTCTTTATTATTATTCTATCGGAATATCCTGTCTGTGTGTTTTACACCGGACCTGGTTCCATTATTTATTATTCTGTCAGAATATCCTGTCTGTGCGTTTACGCCGGACCTGGTTCCAATATTTATTATTCTGTTAGAATAACATGTCTGTGCGGTCTATCGCATGCATTGTAAGACCCCAAATTATTAATAAATAAAATTTAATTTCCTCTATTTATTATTCTGAAATAGTAAAGGTTGATTTTATTAATGTGGTTAGTTATGGGTAAAATGCGCAAATATTTTAAATAAGCAAGTGGTTATAAAATATTCATTGTTGTTAGGGAATATATGTTTGGTCGTAGAATATTCTTGTTGTCGGGGAATATTCGTACGACGGCGCAGCCTTGTGTGGGCCCCATAACATAAAGCGATTGGATGAAGAAAACGACAAAAATAAGTTGTTTATAAATAACGGCATAGTTGTTACCGTTAATACTGTTGGAATACCCGGTGGTTAAAACACAGTAATACGCGTTGTTGCACTGTAGCACACGGTATTGCACCAATTATTGATTCTTACGTAAGAAGGCACTACTCAATAATTGTTACAGTAATTACTGTTCAATATTGTATTTTATTGATTCAATAATTGCTGCGTTGATATTTTATATTTGTAACGACCCCAAAATAGGTCCATTCCATCCAACCTATTCTGAGTCGTCAAATACATGGTATAGAAAAAAACGGTAACTTTATTACAACAATTATTGTGCAAAATACAACAACACATATGCTGTGAGTTTGGATACAAATACATACCAAATGTGACTCATGTTCCAACCGTGGACATCACCTCACAATAACACCTTACATAAAGGTATAGTCAAAAACTGTTTTAGAAATTAGAATCTTTGGGAAGTGCTCAAGGAAACCTTCGTACATGGGAGGCCACGCATCTAGGTTATGATAGATATCATATGGCCACAGAATTATCCTTGGTTGACCCAATAGACCCCAAAGAAAAACGAGAAGATTACTATCATATTCTTCCCAATGGTGAGTCTTCTCTTGACTTATCATTATCTCCACTGTCTCTAATTGAGAATTATACTTCAAACAAACACCAAGATTATATAGGTACTGCCCATAGATATACTCAGCAAGTGGATGAGCACAACCCTGTCTTATGATGACACGAGGTTGTATGTCATTAGACATCTTGTATGATAGTAACAAAACACCCTTCCAACGTTGGGTTCGCCTCACCCTATTTTCTTCACCAAATATAACTACTAAATGATGACCACCGTTCTATTCCCTTGTTACCCTCGCTCGACCCAGCTACACTCTTATTACCTGAAAGGAATTGTGAAGCAAAAGGGTGAGCACAACTAGCTCAGTAAAGAATATCATGACTAAAGATAAATAAATTATCAATAGTCTTCATCAATAATAAATCAGAGATTTAGAACATATGGTAGATGATAAAAATTTCAACCATAGTTGCAGCGGAACATGCAATCCATTAGAAGAGTCAAATAGACTATAAAGTCTATTATCTTCTCCATGTTAAAAATCCACCAACAATGTTTTATCCATGTAACATCACTCAACAGTTCCTTTCCACAATCATATAAATAACTCATAATCATAATTGTGACTATAAATTTTTCTTCGCACCCAGGACGAAGAATATTTTCATCACCTGTCTTTACCTGAAATATCAAAGATCATAGTTATACCAAATCACAATTCCTGTTTATAATCATACTAACAAATCCATCTTTGCACTACGGGCCAAAGATATTCATCAACAAACCATCTTTGCACTACGGGCCAAAGATATTCATCAACAAACCATCTTTGCACTACGGGCCAAAGATACTCAACAACAGTTCATCTTTGCACTACAGGCCAAAGATATTCATCAACAAACCATCTTTGCACTACGGGCCAAAGATATTCAACAACAGTTCATCTTTGCACTACAGGCCAAAGATATTCATCAACAGGCCATCTTTGCACTACATGCAAAAGATATTCATCAACAATTTATATTTGCACTACAGGCCAAATATATTCATATCTCAAAGAAATATATAATCATTTCAGAATTTATATAAACAATAATTATAACCATGTTGATCAATTCACCTTTGCACTTAAGCTTAAGATATTCAATTATAAATTCAATGGTCATGATCATACCAGTCACAATTCAACTTTGCACTACAGGCCAAAGAGAACCCTAGTCATGATCATACCAATAATCTACCCATCTTTACACTCCAGTGAAAGAGAATTTCAACATCAGGGTTATAAAAATATTATATATGATGATAAAAATATTATGATCAACATATAGTTTTAATCTCAAGAGTAATATTCGTAACTCATGAATAGTAACCCCGACACAAAAGATAGAAATTCTACAATAAAATTCATACCACTATTTTGGTATAATGATATTGAAAGAATAACATTTACTTAAATTTATAAATAATTTATTTTAATTGTTTACACTTTACTAATTAATGCATTTAATCATCATAAAATGCCAACTCTTACAATTTCATCATCAATAACCAAAATCCTCATCAAAAATCTGCATATACCTCATATAGGATTCTCAAGCCATAAAATCCTATTTTTCAATTTTCTTTCTTCACAAAACATATTTAATTCATTTACTCATAACTAGACCATTTTCATGAAAATACCAAATCAGTTCCAAAAATATTTCTTTTCTGGGATTTAGCATAATATAGTCCCATAGTGAACATATATTTTTCTCAGAATTTTTAAAAGTCATTTACTATTTTTCATATGGCCAAAACAGTCGAATATTTAGACATTTATCAAAAATTGTACTTTTGTCCAAAAATTCTGAAATTAACAGAGTATACTTCCATCATATACATGTACTCCCAATAAAAATTTCATCAATTTTGGAGTTAACCACAAGAAATTATAAGCAGTTACTTTTAAAATAGTCTTTTCTCATAAAATTCATAACTCTCAATCTATACATCCAAAAATCACCATTTTTGGACACAATCAATAAAACTCATCAAAATATCATTTCAAATTTTTCCAGAATTTTTGAAGATCAGAAGCCGCTTTCACCTGTTGTGGACAGGAGCCGCTTTCACCTGTTGTTGCATGAATTGCATAAAGCCTCTGAACATTTGATCATTCATCATTTGGTCAGTGTTGTTGTTTGCATGAGGATTGACACCTTCCTGATGCACATTATCATGATTATTGATGTGTGGTGAATCAACAGTCGTCTGTGCTCCATTGCTATTCTCAACATTCTCGGATGCCATTTTCAGATACTGCCACAAAATAAAAATTAATTGATATGTCATATATTATCCTTATGTTATGACCGACCAATTAAATACCATGCAAATAAACTTAGGTAGGTCATACTAGCGAAGGAATTCCCCGTCTCTCCCCTCCTAGTTCTATTCTCACATCTTAGCCAGGGATCATATCCCTAAGCTCTGATACCAACTGTGACGCCCCCAAAATTAGGTATACATCACCCATCTTGGGTCGTCAGATACATAGTACAGAATACAAATACAACTTAATAATACAACTGTCGTGTACAATACGACAAAACATAAACTGTGAGTTTGAATACAAATATTATCTTCTAGAGAGTATTCATACTCAAAAGGAGTCCTCATTACATTTATTAACACACCATTACATAGAATAGTGAGGACTACTAACTAATACTATCATTCGGACCATCACTCCGTACCCCGACTTGTCCCAGCTACGTTCTCATTTCCTGAAGAGAACAGTGAAAGAAAGGGTGAGCTCAACTAGCCCAGTAAGAAATATTATGACTAAGATAATGCAGAATAAATTATCATTAGCCTTCAACAATGTTAAACTGATAAAATATAATAGACATCAAGTTTAACTGCAGCGGAACAAGCAATCCATTAAAAGAGTCAAGTAGAAAATAAACTCTACTATCTTTTATGATTTAAAAAGTTTTTCAACACTGTAATCGCTGAGACTCGGCTTAATAAAATAATCCACATCATCGAATCACCCCTGCACTACGGCCAAGGATATTCGTGTATTCATTAATGGTCATGATCATGCCAACAACTGTCCATCAATGCACTACGGGCCAATGAGGACTTTTACCACATCATTTGTAACATTACGGTCATGATTATACCGAATAATCCCTGGTCATAATCATACCAAGTCCATCTATGCACTACAGGCCACAGATGACTTTCAACATTTTATAAACATGAGGATGATGACAATGATATAAGAATTCAATAAAACAAGTTCGAGAATTAATTTATCCAGGAATTAACAACGTCCAAATTGTCAACATGATACTGCATTGTGGAGTAAAATTCAAGAATGCTTAGAAGAATATTTTCTTGAAAAGATACTGGATGAAACGCAACTACCAAGGATATTCCACAAATTTCATGGAGTATAGAAGTCAAAACTTAACCAACTGAGTATAATAAAGAATGGAATAACAAAAGAAATCACCATGCATGCGATAGACCGCACAGATAGGTTATTCCAATAGAATAATAAATAATGGAACCAGGTCCGGCGTAAACGCACAGACAGGATATTCCGACAGAATAATAAATAATGGAACCAGGTCCGGTGTAAAACACACAGACAAGATGTTCCAACAGAATAATAATAAAAACGGAACCAGGTCCGGTGTAAAACACACAGACAGGATGTTCCAACAGAATAATAAACGGAACCAGGTCCGGTGTAAAACACACAGACAGGATGTTCCAACAGAATAATAGAAGAATGTCACCAAGTATAGGGTAGACCGCGTATACTGGTTATTCCAACAGAATAATAACAAATGGAATAACAGAAGTTCTCTTCATGAATATAAAAGAAATAATATTCCCTACCTTAAAAGAACTGGATATTGGAAAAGTGATGTAGCAGAATACTTTTAGTCTCTCTCTCTCTTATTCTCTCTATACTTTCTCTCTCTATAGCTTGAATGAATTCGTGAAAAATAATGAAGCCTTAGGCCTCTATTTATAGAAAAACTGAGGGTGGCTCTTGGTCTTAACGAAGGGTCAAATGACTCTTGGTCTTAACGAAAGGTCAAATGACTCTTGGTAATATTGAAGGGACAACTACTATTGACGAAAGTAATTACTATTGACCAAGGTAAATACTATTGATGAAGGTAATTACTATTGACCAAGGTAAATACTATTGACGAAGGTAATTACTATTGACGACGGTAATTACTATTGACGAAGAGACTCTTAGATGATGACATATGGCCCCCCATAAAATAACCAAACTTACCACAACGTCTCAATAATATAACATATTATACAGATGATACTATGACAATAATTTAAGATATATGATGCAGCAATTACTGTAGCAATAATTGAGTATAGCTGAGTGACTTCTCACGTAAGCATCAATAATCAATACCGTGTGCTACTATGCAACCACGCGTATTACTGTACTTTTACTACCGAGTAGTTCAACAGTTTTAACGGTTTTAACGGTAACACCTCAGCCGTTATTTTTATAGAAAGATAATTCTGTCGTTTTCTCAATCCGACAATAATTCCGTTGTGGGGTCCACCAATGATTGTGCCGTCGTACGAATATTCCCCGACAAAAAGAATATTCTCCGACCAAACGAATATTTTATAACAACTTGCATACTTTGCAAAATTTATAAATACTACCCATAACTATTATATCAAATCCACACATTAATATAAAAAAAATTATTTCGAGAAAAATTAAATATTTATTCATAAAATCTGGGGTTTCACAATCTCCCCTCCTTATAGAATTTCGCCCTCGAAATTTACGTACGTATTTGGTATGCCGAACATGTGAGGATACCTTGACTTCACTTCAAATTCTAACTCTTGAGGTATAACCTTTAAGCATCGAATATGATCCTTCTTATCCAAGATGTTAACACGTATCTCCTCATACGTTAAATCTTTTGCTATTTCGTCCGGTTCTAAATTAATAATGCGGTTCGGGTCGTCCACATATTTACGTAACATCGATACGTAAAAAAAATGTTCTGAACACGCAACATACTTGGCGGTAAAACGAGTCTATAGGCCACAGTTCCTACTTCATCGAGGATTTCAAATGGGCCAATTAAATCGAGAGTTGAGATTTCCTTTCTTCGTCGATTCTTGCTTCTAGAATAACGCCCTCTTGAACCTTCTTCTTCACATTTATCAGCTCTTAGTATGTAGCTTGAGCGGCTTTAACTTTATCGATTAAAGTCGATTTTACTCGTATATTCGTTATCTTCATATGGGTCCCTCGAGTCTTTAACTCTATCTTCGTCATTTGTAAGTTATACGAAATGAGTCTTTGTTTTAACAACATCGCCCTCGTAAACACATACGATCTTCTACTCAACACGTCAGCTACCACGTTCGTTCTTCCACAATGATATTGAATGGTACGGTCGTAATCTTCAACAGCTCGAGCTAACGTCTTTGGCGCATGTTACGTTCGTTTTAGTTGAAGAAATATTTGAGGGTTTAAGAAATAGGTTTTGTACTGGGGTCAATACAAAATTCAATTTTACGCTCTGGGGTAGGCTAAGAAGTCTTCAAGAATACGTCAAGAAATTTATTAACAATAGAAATATCGTTCAAAACTGTGACCCTCATCCAAGACTTGGATAACACGTCACATTGATACCTATCAACTTGTCATCGTCATTTACAACGTCTCCTACGGAAAGTCTAGCTTCGGTGCATTCCACACCAGGAAGTCAACAACGAAAGGAACGGGGATTTTTTACTTATGGCTTGATACGACAATGATTGACTTTAGTGATTTGGTTACTTGAATTCGCATAACAGGTTGATTAGGAATATGAAAGCTAACAACCTTACGAGAAGCATGATGAGTAGTGAACCAATCGTTTAAAAAATCACATCAATGGCAAGTATTTTCAAAGAGATAAGATCGACAGGTAACGTGAAAGTGTTGATTTGAACAAGATTTATAAATAGTAGAGGTAACGAAAGTTTCTCCCAACTGAGTTTAAACAGACATATCAAAGTCTAAGTTCTCCGGAGTTAACTTCAAACATTTAACACAACTAGGTGAAATAAAAGAGTGAGTAGAACCGGTATCTAACATGGTATAGACTTCGCAAGAGTTTATGACTAACATACCCGTGATAATTTTATTCAGGTTCCTCGTCACGAAAAAAAATACTCTCTCTTAAACTACTGGCTTTGGCTTTTCTGGGACGGTCTTTGGTGCCTCCATCCTATCTGAACTTGTCTTCGGTGAACGACAAAATCGGGCTAAATGACCTTCTCTTCCACAACTATAACATGCTTTGGATGGCATCGCGCAGTTTGGACTGATGTGCCCCTCCCCTCCGCATTTGAAACATATGATAGGTGGTCGTTCTCCTTCCTTAACGACAGGTGCTGGTGCTGACATCTTTCCATCATTGTTGAATCTCCTCTTCTTAAAATGTCCATTCTTATTGTTTTGGCCCTGATTACCACTGAAGTGGTTACCACTTCTGGCCTGTTGATTCCCTCCACGCTTGTTGTCACCGCTTCGATGACTGCTCTCACTGGTATTATCATTTTGCCGGCTGCTCTCTTTTGGTTGCGTTATCTCGTTATCGCGCTCCACCAACTGAGCCCTATTTACAACATCTGAATACAAACACAATTTATGAGAAACAAGATGTTGACGTATCTCCGGCTTCAAACCTCTTAAAAACATCCGCGTCATTCTTTCTTCATTATCCACCAGGTGGGACGCAAACCGGGATAACTCCGCAAATTTTGCCTCGTACTGCGACACGGTCATATTATTCTGCTCCAATTTGATGAACTCCACCTCCTTCATGTGACGAATACTCTCGGGAAAGTATTTGTCGTTAAACAGATCTTGGAACTTCTCCCAAGACATCTTCAGTGCGGCAGGTTGAGTACGCTTTATCGATTCCCACCAGTAATCTGCCTCTCCTCGTAACATAAAGGCGGCAAAGGGAACCTTTTGCTCCTCGGAGCAACCCAAGACATCAAATATCTTGGTGATCTGCTTTATCCATGTTTCAGCTACAAGTGGTTTGGGTTCTCCCTTAAACTCCGGTGGTCCCAGCTCCTTAAACTGTTTAGCGGTGACCGCCTGAGAGTTTCCAGTATTTCCACCTACGTTGTGGACAGGAGCCGCTTTCACCTGTTGTTGCATGAATTGCATAAAGCCTCTGAACATTTGATCATTCATCATTTGGTCAGTGTTGTTGTTTGCATGAGGATTGACACCTTCCTGATGCACATTATCATGATTATTGATGTGTGGTGAATCAACAGTCGTCTGTGCTCCATTGCTATTCTCAACATTCTCGGATGCCATTTTCAGATACTGCCACAAAATAAAAATTAATTGATATGTCATATATTATCCTTATGTTATGACCGACCAATTAAATACCATGCAAATAAACTTAGGTAGGTCATACTAGCGAAGGAATTCCCCGTCTCTCCCCTCCTAGTTCTATTCTCACATCTTAGCCAGGGATCATATCCATAAGCTCTGATACCAACTGTGACGCCCCCAAAATTAGGTATACATCACCCATCTTGGGTCGTCAGATACATAGTACAGAATACAAATACAACTTAATAATACAACTGTCGTGTACAATACGACAAAACATAAACTGTGAGTTTGAATACAAATATTATCTTCTAGAGAGTATTCATACTCAAAAGGAGTCCTCATTACATTTATTAACACACCATTACATAGAATAGTGAGGACTACTAACTAATACTATCATTCGGACCATCACTCCGTACCCCGACTTGTCCCAGCTACGTTCTCATTTCCTGAAGAGAACAGTGAAAGAAAGGGTGAGCTCAACTAGCCCAGTAAGAAATATTATGACTAAGATAATGCAGAATAAATTATCATTAGCCTTCAACAATGTTAAACTGATAAAATATAATAGACATCAAGTTTAACTGCAGCGGAACAAGCAATCCATTAAAAGAGTCAAGTAGAAAATAAACTCTACTATCTTTTATGATTTAAAAAGTTTTTCAACACTGTAATCGCTGAGACTCGGCTTAATAAAATAATCCACATCATCGAATCACCCCTGCACTACGGCCAAGGATATTCGTGTATTCATTAATGGTCATGATCATGCCAACAACTGTCCATCAATGCACTACGGGCCAATGAGGACTTTTACCACATCATTTGTAACATTACGGTCATGATTATACCGAATAATCCCTGGTCATAATCATACCAAGTCCATCTATGCACTACAGGCCACAGATGACTTTCAACATTTTATAAACATGAGGATGATGACAATGATATAAGAATTCAATAAAACAAGTTCGAGAATTAATTTATCCAGGAATTAACAACGTCCAAATTGTCAACATGATACTGCATTGTGGAGTAAAATTCAAGAATGCTTAGAAGAATATTTTCTTGAAAAGATACTGGATGAAACGCAACTACCAAGGATATTCCACAAATTTCATGGAGTATAGAAGTCAAAACTTAACCAACTGAGTATAATAAAGAATGGAATAACAAAAGAAATCACCATGCATGCGATAGACCGCACAGATAGGTTATTCCAATAGAATAATAAATAATGGAACCAGGTCCGGCGTAAACGCACAGACAGGATATTCCGACAGAATAATAAATAATGGAACCAGGTCCGGTGTAAAACACACAGACAAGATGTTCCAACAGAATAATAATAAAAACGGAACCAGGTCCGGTGTAAAACACACAGACAGGATGTTCCAACAGAATAATAAACGGAACCAGGTCCGGTGTAAAACACACAGACAGGATGTTCCAACAGAATAATAGAAGAATGTCACCAAGTATAGGGTAGACCGCGTATACTGGTTATTCCAACAGAATAATAACAAATGGAATAACAGAAGTTCTCTTCATGAATATAAAAGAAATAATATTCCCTACCTTAAAAGAACTGGATATTGGAAAAGTGATGTAGCAGAATACTTTTAGTCTCTCTCTCTCTTATTCTCTCTATACTTTCTCTCTCTATAGCTTGAATGAATTCGTGAAAAATAATGAAGCCTTAGGCCTCTATTTATAGAAAAACTGAGGGTGGCTCTTGGTCTTAACGAAGGGTCAAATGACTCTTGGTCTTAACGAAAGGTCAAATGACTCTTGGTAATATTGAAGGGACAACTACTATTGACGAAAGTAATTACTATTGACCAAGGTAAATACTATTGACGAAGGTAATTACTATTGACCAAGGTAAATACTATTGACGAAGGTAATTACTATTGACGACGGTAATTACTATTGACGAAGAGACTCTTAGATGATGACATATGGCCCCCCATAAAATAACCAAACTTACCACAACGTCTCAATAATATAACATATTATACAGATGATACTATGACAATAATTTAAGATATATGATGCAGCAATTACTGTAGCAATAATTGAGTATAGCTGAGTGACTTCTCACGTAAGCATCAATAATCAATACCGTGTGCTACTATGCAACCACGCGTATTACTGTACTTTTACTACCGAGTAGTTCAACAGTTTTAACGGTTTTAACGGTAACACCTCAGCCGTTATTTTTATAGAAAGATAATTCTGTCGTTTTCTCAATCCGACAATAATTCCGTTGTGGGGTCCACCAATGATTGTGCCGTCGTACGAATATTCCCCGACAAAAAGAATATTCTCCGACCAAACGAATATTTTATAACAACTTGCATACTTTGCAAAATTTATAAATACTACCCATAACTATTATATCAAATCCACACATTAATATAAAAAAAATTATTTCGAGAAAAATTAAATATTTATTCATAAAATCTGGGGTTTCACAGCACTACTCAATAATTGTTACAGTAATTACTGTTCAATATTGTATTTTATTGATTCAATAATTGATGCGTTGATATTTTATATTACTGTTGTTTTAATAATTGTCACTACACAGTATTTTCTATTATTGGAACAATAATTCATATTATCTGAATAATATTATTAGATAACATTATTGGCAATGTCTAGAAAGTTCTGTCTAAGGAGAGGTTTGGTCATCTAATTGCGCGCCAGTAAGGAGAGATCCTTATTGGAAAGCCCCCTCTTTCCTGGGAACGGCCTGGTTGCCAGTACTGTGATTTAGTAATATTATTTGTGTATAATTAATTATTGATTTATATGATGAGGAAAATATTGATTTTATGTGGATATAGATGGAGAAAATTTTTAATGTGACAATTGTTGAAAATTAATATTTTATCTTTTTCTGATAAAATAATTCATTTAAATATATTATTTTAATAATATATTGAAGGTGATATTTTTACAATGAATGTGGGATATATGAGTATATGTGGAGGAAGAGTATTTTTGTGGCATTAAATGATTAACACATGTTTTGTGTGTTGGTGGACATAATTCTTGACCGAAAATTTATTATTGACTGTAAAATCGCCCGTTTGTGAATTTCGGTCAATTTCTGTTTGGAATTTGGAAAAACTTTCTTCTGCAAAGTTGTAGAGAATTGAATTTCATATAAAAACTCGTGAGATTCGAATTTTCTGATAAAAGTGCTATTTATTATGAATTATTGAAATTCTGAAGTTTCGAAATAATTGATTTTTGGAAGTTTTATTTATTAGTTTGAAGAAAAACGTTTTTTATATTTTGTTGGACATCATTAACATGTGTGGCTGGTGTTTTTGACCAAAGGTGGGCTAAGGAAAATTTGTATAATTATATTAATATTATATTCAATTTTCTGCTTTGGTGTTCTAAGCATTTTCCTATAAATAGGGTGCTTAGGTTAGAATTGAAAATCACACCAGAAACACAAGTTTCTCTCTATTTCTCTCTCTATATCGAGCGTATTCTTGTGAGTATTTGATACTTTGAGTGTTGCTATACGGTGCAAGTTTCCTTCAGCACTATATCTAGTATTTCAGTCAGAAGTACCGTCTTTTCGAGGTAAGGGATGTTATTTCTTCTTAAATGATATTATTTTCTTCAATATCATTATGCCGAAGTATTGATCTGAACTTTTTATCAAATTTGAAACTTTTCATGTCGGGATTACTATTCATGAGTTACTATTCACGAGTTACTATTCACGAGTTACTATTCACCGAAAAATGAAATTTTTTCTTTTCGTCCAAAATATCTATTCTGGATACTAGCTTTGATTGTATCCATGTTTTGATCATTCTTGAATTTTACTTCACTATGATTGTTTATGAGGTATTTTTGGACATAGAATAGCTGAAATACGAATCCTTAATATTTACTCTTTTGTTTCACTGGATTCGTTTTCTCTAACATATTTTTCATCATCCTCAGTCCTAAATGATGATGTTACTGAATATCTTTGGCCTGTAGTGCAAAGATTGATGATTTTATGATGAATATCTTTGGCCCGTAGTGCAAAGATGAACAGGTGTTGAGGTGAACATGACCAACTGATGAATATCTTTGGCCTGTAGTGCAAAGATGACTATTTGATTCAAGATATTTATTGATTGATGTTACAGGGATAAAATGTTGATGATGGGCTTTTAAATTCATAGATAATCGTAGATTTCATTCTCTACGTAACTTCTCTATGAATTATTATTTTCCCCTGCGAATATTGATTGAAAACTTGTTGTCTATTGTATTCTATTAAATTTTTCCCTGTTGAAGACTAACGATAATTTGTTGTATATTATCTTAGTCATAATATTCTTTACTGGGCTAGTTGAGCTCACCCTTTTCCTTGTTGTTCCATTTTTCTTCTCAGGAGGCGAGAATGTAGCGAGTACTAGTCGGGGTATGAAATGATGGTTCAAGACAGTTATTTTAGTAGTCCTCACTATTTTGTAAAATAGTGTATCAATAAGTATAATGAGGACTTAATTGAGTACGAATACTGTCTAGATGACAATATTTGTATTTAAACTCACAGTATATGTGTTGTCGTATTTTACACGACAATTGTAATAATAAAGTTGTAGTTATTTTCTGTACCATGTATTTGGCGACTCAAAATGGGTTGGATGGATTGGACCTATTTTGGGGGCGTCACATGCATGGTGATTTCTTTTGTTATTCCATTCTTTATTGTACTCAGTTGGTTAAGTTTTGACTTCTATACTCCATGAAATTAGTGGAATATCCTTGATAATTGCGGTTCATCCAGTATCTTTTCATGAAAATATTCTTCTAAGTATTCTTGAATTTTACTCCACAATGCAGTATCATGTTGACAATTTGGACGTTGTTAATTCTTGGATAAATTAATTCTTGAACTTGTTTTATTGAATTCTTATATCATTGTCATCATCCTCATGTTTATAAAATGTTGAAAGTCATCTGTGGCCTGTAGTGCATAGATGGACTTGGTATGATTATGACCAGGGATTATTTGGTATAATCATGACCGTAATGTTACAAATGATGTGGTAAAAGTCCTCATTGGCCCGTAGTGCATTGATGGACAGTTGTTGGCATGATCATGACCATTAATGAATATACGAATATCCTTGGCCGTAGTGCAGGGGTGATTCGATGATGTGGATTATTTTATTAAGCTGAGTCCCAGCGATAACAGTGTTGAAAAAACTTTTAAATCATAAAAAATAGTAGAGTTTATTTTCTACTTGACTCTTTTAATGGATTGCTTGTTCCGCTGCAGTTAAATTGATGTCTATTATATTTTATCAGTTTAACATTGTTGAAGGCTAATGATAATTTATTCTGCATTATCTTAGTCATAATATTTCTTGCTGGGCTAGTTGAGCTCACCCTTTTTTTCACTGTTCTCTTCAAGAAATGAGAACGTAGCTGGGGCAAATCGGGGAACGGAGTGATGGTCCGAATGATAGTATTAGTTACTAGTCCTCACTATTCTATGTAATGGTGTGTTAATAAATGTAATGAGGACTCCTTTTGAGTATGAATACTCTCTAGAAGATAATAATTGTATTCAAACTCACAGTTTATGTTTTGTCGTATTGTACACGACAGTTGTATTAATCAGTTGTATTTGTATTCTGTACTATGTATCTGACGACCCAAGATGGGTGATGTATACCTAATTTATGGGGGCGTCACACACACACACACACACACACACACACACACACACACACATATATATATATATATATATATATATATATATATATATATATATATATATATATATATTGATTTGTGAAAAGAAAAAGAAAAGAGCTAGCAACTATCTATCTATCTATCTATCCTTTTGGACAAGGTAAGATGTCTAAATCTTCTTGAAAATAATAGCATGCTTTGATCCAACTACCCAAATTATTTAAACTTCACTTTATTTCTCACAGTCACGTGCATGTGAGGGGGTTGTAAAATAATGAAACATTATATATATAATATAATTCTCATAATAGTAGTATTTGATTCTACCATCTTTGATTAGTACACACAAATACTTTTCATTCCCACTTAGGCAGGCAGATATGTTGGATGTCTTTAAAATGAATGGAAAAACTATAAAGTTTTCAAACTTGTGGAATTAAACTGTCGCCGTAGCCCAGAATAGTTATGACGAGTAAAATCGTCGCTATAGTTTAAAAAACCGTCGTCATAGCCTACTGTATAATACACAGTTTTGTACATGCCTTTTTCCTATATATATATAAGAAAGAGAATTAATATTTTGATAAATAAAAATATTAGTTCCACGGGTCCTTCTCATATTATAGTAAGTACGTGGGTTCTCTATGACCTTTATCAATTTCCAAAAGAAATTATGGCATTAATTAAGTGCAATTAAATTGCAATGTTAAGTCAAGAAGAATAAATATTAATTAAAGTATATGGAGTACATCGTAAGATAGCACAAATTAGCTAAGTGGTGTCTAATCGCTTATGCAAGAGATTGTAAACGCGACAAGTGTTATCTTAATGGAGGGAGTTAGGTACTAAGCTTTGATTAAAAATAAAAAAGAAATATTATATATAACTAGAACTAGATACAATGCTTCAAGAACCAATTCATGTAATTAAATTTCTCTCGATTTAAAAAAGTATATATATAATTGTTGCTAATTGCCATTTGGTTCTTTTGGACTCAAATTAGTTGCTCATTTTATTTTGTGGTTGGTTGATGTGATGCAGCTGGATAGACATAAGTTAGTTTAACTACTTCAAGCTTAATTGATATATTTCTTTTTCTTTTTCTTTTTCTTTTTTTAAAATTCACATTATTCTGATTAATTATAATCATGTAGAATTTCAAAGTTAAGATAAACTTTCTAATTCAAAATTATTATTTATAAACTAGAAATTTATAATAATCACTAATATCCCATAAAAGAAGATATTATGTGTTAGAATCGTATTTGAGACTAAATGGTTAGGATTTGGCTCCCCTAAATTTTATATATATATATATATATATATATATATATATATATATATATATATATATATATATATATATATATATATATATATATATATATATATTACCTCTAATTCCATCTAATCCGTCAATTATTTAATCTAGATAATTTAGAAGAAAGGAAATAATTTGTGTTGGTCATATTTTTATGAATCCTTCTACGGCGACAGGGAATTCCGACCGGCCAGCAATTTAGTTTTTTTTCTTTTGATTCCCAAATAATTAATGTTATTTATTGGAACTAAATTTTTTATAAAATACAATGATTTAGGTATCATTTGGATACATATAAAAAACAGGGTTGTACAGTCTGAACCCGCCGGTCGCTGTAGACTTATTTTATTTTTATTCTTGAAATAATACTTAATAATGGTGAAATAATACTAAAAGTTATGATAGGTAGTATAATAAGTTAAGAACCATGTGTCGCTTTATATTAAAAAAATAATATTTTTACAAAACACAAAAAAAGTAGTAAGTGAAAATAGAGAGACGTAATAGCAAAAATTGCACTCTATATTCTATTTCAATTATAAAAAAATTAAAACGAAAAGAATATAAAACAAGAAAATAAAGAGGGATGATTTTCAAAGAAAGTAAGAGATTGATGAGTGAGTGAGTGAGTGAGTGAGTGAGACTTGGTTTTATAAGGGAATAAACCTAAATTTTATCGACAAAAAGTAACAAGATAACTCAATTTTTAAACGGAAAATTATGATATTATCGTTTTTACCCTTTTGCTAGCTGCTATAGAGTTGTAAATGACTGCTCAGGTCGTGTAAACTCGACTTAAGCTCGTTTATCGAGTCAAATTCAAATAAAGATATTGTGATCGTTCGCTTAAATGAGTCAAGTTCGAATTATATTATGTTCTATTTGAACTTGACTCGTTTAATTTCGACTCGTTCAAACTCGATTCAAGTTTGCTTAAGTTAAATTCATTTAGCATTTAATTAATTAAAATAATTAATTTTATATATTATATATAAAATTATTATTATTATTTTATTTGACTTTAGCTTATCTCGACAAGAATTTGACTAAATTTGACTCGTTTATAAATAAATCGAATTCAAACAATATATTTATATTCAATTAAAAACTTGCCCCAACTCAAATTTATTCAACTTTTTGTTGAGTTCAAAATCGACCACGTTGGGAAAACAACTTGCTACTGGTATTTTTTTAAGACGTGTAAAATTTTTAGACATGCCACGTGGAATGGTCTTCTAAAAATTATACACAACCCCTTATAACTTTCTATTCTACGCGTATATTTTCTTGTCAATTCCCAATTTCCTTATTCTTTTTCTTTCTCTTACTTGTGTCGGGAAAAGTTCAAATCTACAGCTATATCACATATCCATCTTTCTAGTTGTTTGGATTCTTTTTAGGTGGCAATGAGCCAGAAACCACTGAAAGGGAGTAGAGATAAAATAGAAAAAGGAAAAAAAATAATATTCCCATTAGTGGGTTTTTAATTGAAATAATAAAAAAAAAATTCTGATTTCAGGAATATTATCTAATATATATATATATATATATATATATATATATATATATATATATATATATATAATTGTAGCATGACTTTAGTCACATGTACATTTTACCCTGACTGGTAATACTAATAAATTACAAATTGTGTTTCATGTGCAAAACTTGACATCTCAAAAAATATATATTTGATTCATAGAATTAATGGATTCAAATCATCCTTCGTACATTATTATATTGTTTGAATATATACTCCCTCTAATTTATATATTTAATTTTAATAAAACTTTATAAATATAAAATTAAAAAATGACCGAGTTTGTTGATTTTTCAGTAGTTATATATATATATATATATATATATATATATATATATATATATATATATATATATTCTAAGATTGTGACATTCAGTGTGTTTTTAATGTAAGTCAAGTATTTGGGAGCGGTTAGCATGAAGTTAACTTTGATACCAATACAGTGTCGACATGTAGACTAAGAGATCATAACATTAATAAAAAATAAAATATGATAACGGTGACATGTTAAGAATTTTATTAAGTCATTTTGTAATTGATAAATATAAATATATTTCTAATCTTAACACGTTTGTATGTACATAAAAAATGAATTTAGATCAAATTTTGGAACAGATGAAGTATTTTCCTTTTATAAAGGAATTTTATGTCGTTCTTAATGATCACTGCAAATGTAATTAATCGACAATATTTGTATAAAAAGAAACCTTATTGAATACGAAGTGTATATTTATTGGTAAGGTATATAAGATGTGGCTGGAGATCTCCCGTGGTTTACGTTGATTGTTTGAACTATGTTAATTTGTCATGTCGTTACTTTGGACCAGAATGAGACTATTACATTAATTTGCTATAAAAGAGTCATATTTATTTTATCATATTATAGAATTATAGGATATATATATTCAAAAGTTATCACCATTAATTTTATAATATTGGGATTGGTTTATATTTTAATAGGTCTGAATAATTACGACAGGATAGGTGTAGGTATCGTTCATGTTTTGTGTTTGAGTCTGTATTATGTAATATTTAGGTTTTTCTGTTGTAATATAAACTGATATTAATGTGTGAATCATTGTAAAGTGTTGCAGTCTACGAGACATATTAATAAATATATCTGATATGCAGAATTAATCACAATTCGATAAACATGAGTATATCGTGTGCTTTCTTCTTTTTATTTTTCAAACATTTTTTTGTGATTGTGTCTTAAACTAAATCTTAAATCTAACACATAATATCAACATTACTTACCTAAATGTTTAACAAACTTTAAAATAAATATAAAACAGTAATATATATATTCCTTAAGTTTGTAATTAAGTTATACCTATTGTAAATGAGATTTGTTTTATGAAACGCAAATAGTACAACCGTGATTAAATTTTATAAAATAATAGTCCCTCGGTCTTAGAGTTGGACTTCCAGTTTTAATTAAGAATCCACTTATTGAAAAACAAAAAAAAAATAGTCAAGAAGCGTATTTATATATGACAAATTTGAGCATATATAAATAAATAAATGTCATACATACAAAATATATATATATATATATATATATATATATATATATATATATATATATATATATATATATATGTATACTATTCTTATTAATATATTCACAAATTTTAAGGCATAGTCAAACAAAATAAATTAAGTACTACAGTTATATTAGTACACTACTATTATGTTATTGAAAAAAAAATATACTACTATATTGTTAAAATAAAATATTATAATAAGAATTTAAATATTTTATTGTCTTGTTCAAATTAATTATCCTGATTACCAAGAAGGTAAAATTAAAAACATAAGAGTTACAATTACTAAAAATTGTAAAATATTTCGGTTAGAGTTTTTATAATTTACCCGAATTTTTCAAGAAAAAAAAACAGTGCCTAGTAAATATTCATGTATTATACAGATATTTATTTTCTTAAAGAATAAATATCTTTCAACTGTTGTGGAACAATCCACCAGTCACTTTATCGAATTTAAATATTTTAAAGTATATTAAAATATTTTTATATCATATTAACAAGATAGTAGCATATTCTTTTTTTTCAGTAACATAATAGTAATGTACTAATATAACTGTAGTACTCTACTTATTTTATTTTACTAAACCTTAAAATTTGTGAATATATTTGTGGCAACCCCAAAATAGGTCCAATCCATCCAACCTATTCTGAGTCGTCAAATACATGGTACAGAAAATAACTACAACTTTATTACAACAATTGTCGTGCAAAATACAACAACACATATGCTGTGAGTTTTGATACAAATATATACCAACTGTGACTCTCATCCCAACCTTGGATAGCACGTCACAATGGCATCTTACATAAAAGTATAGTCAAAAATTATTTTAGAAATTAAAATTTTTGAGAAGTGATCAAGGAAACCCTCGTACATGGGAGGCCATGCATCTAGGTTATGATAGATATCATATGTCCACAGAATTATCCTTGATTAACCCAATAGACCCCAAAGAAAAACAATAAGATTACTATCATATTCTTTCCAATGGCAAGTCTTCTCTTGACATATCATTATCTCCACTGTCTCTAATTGAGAATTATACTTCAAACAAACACCAAGATTATATAGGTAGTGCATGTAGATATACTCAACAAGTGGATGTGCACAACCGTGGCTTATGATGATACGAGGTTGTATGTTATTAGACATCTTGTATGATAGTGACAAAACACCCTTTCAACGTTGGGTTCGCCTCACCCTATTTGATTCATCAAATATAACTACTAAATGATGACCACCGTTCTATTCTCCTGTTACCCCCGCTAGACCCAACTATACTCTTATTACCTGAAAGGAATTGTGAAACAGAAGGGTGAGCACAACTAGCCCAGTAAAGAATATCATGACTAAAGATAAATAAATTATCAATAGCCTTCAACAGTAATAAATCAGAGATTTAGAACATATGGTAGATGATAAAAATTTTCAACCATAGTTGCAGCGGAACGAGCAATCCATTAGAAGAATCAAATAGACCATAAAGTCTATTATCTTCTCCATGTTAAAAATCCACCAACAATAATTTATCCCTGTAACATCAATCAACAGTTCTGGTTCACAATCATATGAATAACACATAATCTTAGTTGTGATTCTAAATTCCTCTTCGCACCAAGGACGAAGATAATTTTCATCACATGTCTTTACTTGAAACATCAAAGATCATGGTTATACCAAATCACAGTTCCTGTTCATAAACATACTAATAACTTCATCTTTGCACTACGACCAAAGATATTCGTCACCAGTTCATCTTTGCATTACTGGCCAAAGATATTTAACAACAGGTCATCTTTGCACTACGGGCCAAAAATATTTATCAACAATTCAACTTTGCACTACAGGCCAAAGATATTCCTCAACAGTTCATATTTGCACTACAGACCAAATATATTCATCAACAGTTCATATTTGCACTATAGGCCAAATATATTAATATCTCAAAGAAATATATAATCATTTCAGAATTTAGATAAACAATAATTATAATCATGTTGATCATTTCACCTTTGCACTTAAGCTAAAGATATTAAATTATAAATTCAATAGTCATGATCATACCAGTCAACAATTCAACTTTGCACTACTTGTAACGATCCCAAAATAGGTTCATTACATCCAACCCATTCTGAGTCGCCAAATACATGGTATAGAAAATAACTACAACTTTATTACAACAATTGTCGTGCAAAATACAACAACACATATGCTGTGAGTTTGGATACAAATATATACCAAATGTGACTCATGTCCCAACCGTGGACAGCACCTCACAATGGCACCTTATGTGACGCCCCCAAAATAGGTATACAACACCCATTCTGAGTCGCCAAATACATGGTACAGAAAGCAAACTACAACTTCAATAATACAATTGTCGTGCAAAATACGACAACACATACTGTGAGTTTAAATACAAATATTGTCTTCTAGACAATATCCACACTCAAATAAATCCTCATTACAATTATTCAAACACTATTTTACAGAAATAGTGAGGACTGCTAAAACATCTTTCTAGAACCATCACTCCATACCCCGACTAGATCCTGCTATGTTCTCACCTCCTGAGAAGAAAAATGGAACAAAAAGGAAAAGGGTGAGCTCAACTAGCCCAGTAAAGAATATTATGACTAAGATAATATACAACAAATTATCGTTAGTCTTCAACAGGGAAAAATCTGATAAAATATAATCGACAACAAGTTTTAGATCAACAACTGCAGCGGAAACAGCAAACCATTAGAAGAGTCAAGTAGAGAAAGAATTCTACTATCTTCTAAGATTTAAAAGTCCATCATCAATATTTTATCCCTGTAACATCAATTAATAATCATCTTTAACCAAATATTCATCTTTGCACTACAGGCCAAAGATATTCATTTGTATCATCAGTCGGTCATGTTCATCTCAACACCTGTTCATCTTTGCACTACAGGCCAAAGATATTCATCAAGTAATTATACATCTTTGCACTACAGGCCAAAGATATTCAGTAATATCATCATTTAGGACTGAGGATGATGAAAAATATCTTAAAGAGAACGAATCCAATGAGACAGAAGGACAAATAGTAGGGATTCGTATAACAGTTTATCCAAGATCAATAATACTTCATAATAATCAATTGTGAAGCAGAATTCAAAAATAAAGATCAAAACATGGATACAATCAAAGATAGTAACCATAATAGACATCTTGGACAAAAAGGAAAAATTTTATTTTTCGGTGAATAGTGCCGTATTCGTGAATAGTGCCGTATACGTGAATAGTGCCGTATACGTGAATAGTAACCCCGACACAAAAAGTTCCAAATTTGATAAAAACTCATATCAATATTTCAGCATAATGATATTGAAGAAAATAATATCATTTAAGAAGAAAATAATATCCCTTACCTCAAAATATCAGTACTTCTGGTCGGAATACCGGTATAAGGCTGAAAGAAACTTGCTCTGATGAATAGAAACTCTCAAAGTATCTAAATACTCACAAAATACACTCAATAATCTAGAGAGAGAAAGAGAGAAAACTTGTTTCTGGTGTGATTTTCAATTCTAACTTAGCCCTCTATTTATAGGAAAATTTTGGTAGGTTTGACCTGCAACCTGATGGCTTTACCTGCTACTATTCCCACCCACCACATTTGAAATATAATTCAGCACATTTCTTCACCAACCACAAGTGGGGCCCACCAATTCTAGAATTTTCCACCAAAATGATAAACTCCGAAAATTCAACAATTTCTGAACCAGTCATCTTGTAAAATTCGTAATAAATCATACGTTCATTTTTAACGGTTCAAAATTTGTGGACATATACTCAACTTATATATGTATAACATATCCAAAAATTACCACGATCCAACGGTCGGATTAAAAATTATAACCCCCGCAAACTATCTCAAAAACCCTGATTTTTAATACCTCCATTCCGACAAAAATACTGACAAAAACCTCAACATTAACTCCTTCATTTTTAACCACAAAAATATATCCCTCATTTATATCCACATAAAATAAATATTTCCTTATCATATGAATCAATAATTAATTATTCACAAATAATATTACAGAATCACATTTATGACAACCAGGCCGTTCCCAGGAAAGAGGGGGCTTTCCAATAAGGATTTCTCCTTACTGGCGCGCAATTAGATGACCAAACCTCTCCTTAGACAGAACTTTCTAGACATTGCCAATAATGTTATCTAATAATATTATTCAAATAATATGAATTATTGATCTGATAAATGAAAATACTGTGCAGCAACAATTATTGAAACAACAATAATATAAAATATCAACGCAGCAATTATTGAATCAATAAAATAAAATATTGAATAATAACTACTGTAACAATTATTGAGTAGTGCCTTCTTACGTAAGAATCAATAATTGGTGCAATACCGTGTGCTACTGTATTTTAACCACCGGGTATTCCAACAGTATTAACGGTAACAACTACGCCGTTATTTATAAACAACTTATACTTGTCGTTTTCTTCATCCAATCGCTTTCCGTTATGGGGCCCACACAAGGCTGCGTCGTCGTACGAATATTCCCCGACAGCAAGAATATTCCACGACCAACCGAATATTCACCGACCAAAAATAAATATTTTATAACCACTTGCTTATTTTGCAAAATTTGCACATTTCACCCATAACCAAAGTATTATATCAAATTAACCCCTTATTATTCACAATAATATTTAGAGAAAATTTGATTTTATTCATTAATAAGTTGGGGTCTTACAACCTCCCCTCCTTATGAAATTTCGTCCTCGAAATTGACGTACGTACCTGATGTTTCAAAAAGGTGAGGATACCTCGCTTTCATTTCTGATTCCAACTCCCAGGTCATTTCTTCAATAGCATGGTTTCTCCACAAAACCTTAACTTGTGGTATAACCTTCGTGCGTAGGACATGCTCTTTCCTATCCAAGATCTTAACAGGTACCTCCTCGTACGTTAAATCTTCAGCTATCTCGTCTGGTTCTAACTCAATAATGTGGTTCGGGTCTTTAACATATTTACGAAGCATAGATATGTGAAAAACATTATGAACACGAGACATGCTTGGAGGTAATGCGAGTCTATATGCCACATTTCCTATTCGCTCAAGAATCTCAAATGGACCAACAAATCTTGGATTGAGCTTTCCTCTCTTCCCAAATCTTGTAACTCCCTTCCATGGTGCAACACGTAACAATACATGATCCCCAATATTAAATTCCACGTCCTTCCGATGAAGATCCGCATAACTCTTTTGTCGATCCTGTGCCGTTTGTATACGTTGTCGAATCGTTTGGATCTTCTCTGTAGTAATGCGTACCAATTCTGGTCCCAACAATGTTGCTTCACCCACCTCGTCCCAGCATACTGGAGAACGACATTTTCTTCCATACAACGCCTCAAATGGAGCCATACCTATGCTCGCCTGATAACTGTTGTTGTAGGAGAATTCCACCAATGGTAGGTACTTATCCCAACTCCCTTTGAGATCTAAGACACAAAGTCTTAATAGATCTTCAAGAGTTTGAATAGTCCTCTCTGATTGTCCGTCCGTTTGAGGATGGTATGCTGAACTGAATCGTAAATCCGTGCCCATAGCTTTCTGCAAGCTAACCCAAAATCGTGAAGTGAATCTTGGGTCACGATCCGAAACTATGGATACTGGCATGCCATGCAATCTCACAATCTCGTTCACGTACATACTAGCAAGACGTTCAAGGGAATAAGTCTCACGTATCGGCAAGAAATGAGCGGACTTGGTTAATCTATCAACAATAACCCAAATCGCATCTATGCCTTGAGAAACCTTGGGAAGACCCGTAACAAAATCCATAGTAATGTGTTCCCACTTCCATTTCGGAATCTCAAGTGGTTGCAATGGACCCTTTGGTACTTGATGCTCCGCTTTTACACGTTGACAAGTTAAACATCTCGAGATAAACTCCGCGATCTCTCTTTTCATATTGCTCCACCAAAATGTATGTCGAAGATCGTGATACATTTTGGTACTCCCAGGATGGATTGCAAACGGTGTGTTGTGTGCCTCCATCATTATTCTATGCTTCAAGTCAAAATCGTTAGGAACACAAAGTCTGGAGTTGACTCGAAGTATTCCTTCTTCATCGATTCTTGCTTCTGGAATAGCACCTTCTTGCACTTTCTTCTTCATACGCATCAGCTCTATATCCGTAGCTTGAGCAGCTTTAACTTTATCGATTAAAGTCGGTTCTACTCGTATATTTGATATCATCATGTGGGTACTTGGAGCCTTCATCTCTATCTCCATCCTTTGCAAGTCATACAAAATGGGCCTTTGTGTTAAAAACATTGCACTCGTACCCGCATATGATCTTCTACTCAATGCGTCAGCTACTACGTTTGCTTTTCCAGGATGGTATTGGATGGTATGATCGTAATCTTTCAACAGCTCAAGCCAACGTCGTTGCCGCATGTTGAGTTCCTTTTGGGTGAAGAAATATTTGAGGCTTTTATGATCTGTATAGATCTCCACTTTCTCCCCATACAGGTAGTGTCTCCAGATCTTCAACGCAAAAACGACTGCTGCCAACTCCAAATCATGAGTAGGATAATTCCTCTCATATTCTTTGAGTTGTCGTGAGGCATAGGCTATGACTTTCCCATGTTGCATGAGAACACATCCTAACCCTTTGCCTGAAGCATCGCTGTAGATAACAAATCCATCCGAACCAGATGGTATTGTCAGAACAGGTGCCGAAATGAGTCTCCTCTTGAGTTCTTGGAAACTCTTCTCGCATTCCTCACTCCATACGAATTTTGTATCTTTCCGAGTCAGCTGAGTTAACGGAGTAGCGATTCGAGAAAATCCTTCCACAAATCTCCGATAATAACCAGCTAAGCCCAGAAAGCTACGTACTTCGGTTACCGACTTCGGTTGCTCCCAACTTTGTATGGCTTCAATCTTCGCCGGGTCGACAGATACTCCATGTTTTGACACCACGTGCCCAAGGAATGCTACTTCCTCAAGCCAGAACTCGCATTTCTTCAGTTTGGCATATAGCTTGTTTTCACGAAGCCTTTGCAGTACCAGCTTCAAATGGCGCTCATGATCTTCACGGCTTTTGGAATAGATGAGGATGTCATCAATAAAGACAACAACGAACTGATCCAAATATTCTTTGAATACACGGTTCATCATATCCATGAAGGCAGCAGGAGCATTAGTCAATCCAAAAGACATTACTAAGAATTCATAATGCCCGTACCGAGTTCTGAAGGCAGTCTTTGGAATATCCTCAGTTTTAATCTTCAGCTGATGATATCCAGAACGAAGATCGATCTTTGAAAAGAATTGTGCTCCTTGCAACTGGTCAAACAGGTCATCAATGCGAGGTAGCGGATACCTATTCTTGATGGTGACATGGTTCAATTCTCGATAGTCAATACAAAGTCGCATACTCCCGTCTTTCTTCTTTACGAATAAAACAGGAGCACCCCAAGGAGACGTACTAGGACGAATAAAACCGATGTCCAACAACTCCTGTAGTTGGACTTTTAACTCCTGAAGTTCAATAGGAGCCATTCGATATGGGGTTTTAGAAATGGGCTTTGTACCGGGTTCAAGGTCAATAAAGAATTCAATTTCTCGTTCCGGGGGTAGACCGGGAAGTTCTTCAGGAAATACATCGGAAAATTCTCTAACAATAGAAATATTATTCAAATCTGACTTGTCTTTGTTCAAATCCATAACATGGGCTAAGAAAGCTTGACATCCGTTTTTCAATAAACGAATAGCTTTGTGGCTTGATATGACAGTGACTGATTTTAGTGGTTTAGTAGTTTGAATTCGTATGACAGGTTGGTTAGGAATATGAAAACTAACAACCTTACGAAAACAATCAATTTTAGCATGATGAGTGGTTAACCAATCAATTCCTAAAATCACATCAAAAGCAAGTATCTTTAAAGAGATAAGATCAACAGGTAATGTGATAGTGCCAACTTGGATCATGCAAGATTTATAAACTGTAGATGTAACGAAGGTTTCACCCAACGGAGTTTCAACAGATAAGTTAAAGTCCAATTTCTCCGGAGTCAAGTTTAAACGTTGAGCACAAGCAGGAGAGATAAAAGAATGGGTAGAACCGGTATCTAGTAAAGTATAAACTTCGCAAGAATTCAAGATTAGCTTACCCGTGATCACCTCGTTCGGGTTTCTCGCGTTTTGGCCAGTAACGACAAACGCCCTTCCAGGAACCGCTGATTTCGACTTATCCGGGATAACTTTTGGAGTCACCATCCCCGCTGAACTTGGTTTTGCTACAGAACACTCTCGAGCTATATGACCTTCCTTTCCACAGTTATAACATACCTTGGATTGTTGTGGGCAGTTTGGGCTGATATGTCCCTCTTTCCCACATTTGTAACATACGACCGGTGGTCGTTCTCCTCCCCTAGAAACAGTTGATGTTTGTGCTGACGTCTTCACGTTATCATTGTTGTACCTTCTCTTCTTGAAATCTCCTCCCGACTCGCTCCTTCTATTATCACGACCACGATTACCACCAGAGTGGTTACCGCTTTTGTCCGAATGTTTTCCTCCCTGCTGGTTTTCATTGCTTCGATGACTGCCGCCACCGGTATGACCCTGGTTGTGGTCCCTCGGTTGCACATACTCATTATCTCGCTCTAATAATTGAGCCCTGTTTACAACATCTGAATATAAAGAAAATTTATGAGAGATAAGATATTGTCGAATCTCGGGTTTTAGACCTCTCAGAAACATCCTTGTCATTCGTTCCTCATTTTCGACCAAATGAGGTGCAAACCTGGATAACTCTGCAAACTTCGCCTCGTACTGGGACACCGTCATGTTGTTTTGTTCCAGTCTAATAAACTCAACCTCCTTCATATGACGAATACTTTCAGGAAAGTACTTGTCATTGAACAGTTTTTGAAATGTTTCCCAGGACATGTTGAGTGCGTCAGGCTGGGTACGCTTCACAGACTCCCACCAGTAGTCTGCCTCACCGCGGAACATAAATGTGGCGAATGGAACCTTCTGTTCCTCCGTGCATCCCAAGACATCAAATATCTTGGTAATTTGCTTGACCCACGTTTCCGCCATGATCGGATCCGGCTTTCCCTTAAATTCTGGTGGTCCCAATTCTTTGAACTGCTTAGCTGTGACAAACCGCGCGTTGTTATCATTTCCACCCGTATTCTGCACACGAGTCTCCCTCGTCTGATTTTGCATGAACTGCAAAAAGCTCCTAAACATTCCATCATTCATCGTTTGCTCGGTAACGTTGTTTACAGGAGGAATATTGCCTTCCTGTTGCACGTTCCCCTGGGTAGTGATCAAAGGTGTCTCCACGGTCTGATTTACTCCATTATTAACGTTCTCAGCTGCCATTCTTAAATACTGCCATAAAACAAGGGTTAATAGTCATGTCATATATTATCCCTATACTCTGACCGACCAAATAAACACCAAATAAACTTAGTCAGGTCATACTAGCGAAGGAATTCCCCGTCTCTCCCCTCCTAGTTCTTGTCTCACATCTCAGCCAGGGATCATATCCCTAAGCTCTGATACCAACTGTGACGCCCCCAAAATAGGTATACAACACCCATTCTGAGTCGCCAAATACATGGTACAGAAAGCAAACTACAACTTCAATAATACAATTGTCGTGCAAAATACGACAACACATACTGTGAGTTTAAATACAAATATTGTCTTCTAGACAATATCCACACTCAAATAAATCCTCATTACAATTATTCAAACACTATTTTACAGAAATAGTGAGGACTGCTAAAACATCTTTCTAGAACCATCACTCCATACCCCGACTAGATCCTGCTATGTTCTCACCTCCTGAGAAGAAAAATGGAACAAAAAGGAAAAGGGTGAGCTCAACTAGCCCAGTAAAGAATATTATGACTAAGATAATATACAACAAATTATCGTTAGTCTTCAACAGGGAAAAATCTGATAAAATATAATCGACAACAAGTTTTAGATCAACAACTGCAGCGGAAACAGCAAACCATTAGAAGAGTCAAGTAGAGAAAGAATTCTACTATCTTCTAAGATTTAAAAGTCCATCATCAATATTTTATCCCTGTAACATCAATTAATAATCATCTTTAACCAAATATTCATCTTTGCACTACAGGCCAAAGATATTCATTTGTATCATCAGTCGGTCATGTTCATCTCAACACCTGTTCATCTTTGCACTACAGGCCAAAGATATTCATCAAGTAATTATACATCTTTGCACTACAGGCCAAAGATATTCAGTAATATCATCATTTAGGACTGAGGATGATGAAAAATATCTTAAAGAGAACGAATCCAATGAGACAGAAGGACAAATAGTAGGGATTCGTATAACAGTTTATCCAAGATCAATAATACTTCATAATAATCAATTGTGAAGCAGAATTCAAAAATAAAGATCAAAACATGGATACAATCAAAGATAGTAACCATAATAGACATCTTGGACAAAAAGAAAAAATTTTATTTTTCGGTGAATAGTGCCGTATTCGTGAATAGTGCCGTATACGTGAATAGTGCCGTATACGTGAATAGTAACCCCGACACAAAAAGTTCCAAATTTGATAAAAACTCATATCAATATTTCAGCATAATGATATTGAAGAAAATAATATCATTTAAGAAGAAAATAATATCCCTTACCTCAAAATATCAGTACTTCTGGTCGGAATACCGGTATAAGGCTGAAAGAAACTTGCTCTGATGAATAGAAACTCTCAAAGTATCTAAATACTCACAAAATACACTCAATAATCTAGAGAGAGAAAGAGAGAAAACTTGTTTCTGGTGTGATTTTCAATTCTAACTTAGCCCTCTATTTATAGGAAAATTTTGGTAGGTTTGACCTGCAACCTGATGGCTTTACCTGCTACTATTCCCACCCACCACATTTGAAATATAATTCAGCACATTTCTTCACCAACCACAAGTGGGGCCCACCAATTCTAGAATTTTCCACCAAAATGATAAACTCCGAAAATTCAACAATTTCTGAACCAGTCATCTTGTAAAATTCGTAATAAATCATACGTTCATTTTTAACGGTTCAAAATTTGTGGACATATACTCAACTTATATATGTATAACATATCCAAAAATTACCACGATCCAACGGTCGGATTAAAAATTATAACCCCCGCAAACTATCTCAAAAACCCTGATTTTTAATACCTCCATTCCGACAAAAATACTGATAAAAACCTCAACATTAACTCCTTCATTTTTAACCACAAAAATATATCCCTCATTTATATCCACATAAAATAAATATTTCCTTATCATATGAATCAATAATTAATTATTCACAAATAATATTACAGAATCACATTTATGACAACCAGGCCGTTCCCAGGAAAGAGGGGGCTTTCCAATAAGGATTTCTCCTTACTGGCGCGCAATTAGATGACCAAACCTCTCCTTAGACAGAACTTTCTAGACATTGCCAATAATGTTATCTAATAATATTATTCAAATAATATGAATTATTGATCTGATAAATGAAAATACTGTGCAGCAACAATTATTGAAACAACAATAATATAAAATATCAACGCAGCAATTATTGAATCAATAAAATAAAATATTGAATAATAACTACTGTAACAATTATTGAGTAGTGCCTTCTTACGTAAGAATCAATAATTGGTGCAATACCGTGTGCTACTGTATTTTAACCACCGGGTATTCCAACAGTATTAACGGTAACAACTACGCCGTTATTTATAAACAACTTATACTTGTCGTTTTCTTCATCCAATCGCTTTCCGTTATGGGGCCCACACAAGGCTGCGTCGTCGTGCGAATATTCCCCGACAGCAAGAATATTCCACGACCAACCGAATATTCACCGACCAAAAATAAATATTTTATAACCACTTGCTTATTTTGCAAAATTTGCACATTTCACCCATAACCAAAGTATTATATCAAATTAACCCCTTATTATTCACAATAATATTTAGAGAAAATTTGATTTTATTCATTAATAAGTTGGGGTCTTACACCTTACATAAAGGTATAGTCAAAAACTGTTTTAGAAATGAGAATCTTTGGGAAGTGCTCAAAGAAACCTTCGTACATGGGAGGCCATGCGTCTAGGTTGTGATAGATATCATATGGTCATAGAATTATCATTGGTTGACCCAATATACTCCAAAGAAAAACGAGAAGATTACTATCATATTCTTCCCAGTGGTGAGTCTTCTCTTGACTTATCATTATCTCCACTGTCTCTAATTGAGAATTATACTTCAAACAAACACCAAGATTATATAGGTAGTGCTCGTAAATATACTTAGCAAGTGGATGAGCACAATCCTGTCTTATGATGACACGAGATTGTATGTCATTAGACATCTTGTATGATAGTGACAAACCACTCTTCTAACGTTGGGTTCGCCTCACCCTATTTGATTCACCAAATATAACTACTAAATGATGTATACAACACTTTTCTATACTGCTTAGGGAGAAACTCCACAGCTAGAGACCACCGTTCTATTTCCCCGTTACCCTCGCTCGACCCAGCTACACTCTTTGTAAGACCCCAATTTTTATAAATAAAGATGAATTTTCTATAAATATCATTTTTGAATATTATGGAGTTAATTTGATATAATGTTATAGTTGTGGGTAATATTTATAAATTTTGCAAAGTAAGCAAGTTGTTATAAAATATTCGTTTGGTCGGAGAATATTCTTTTTGTCGGAGAATATTCGTACGACGGCACAATCATTGGTGGACCCCACAACGGAATTATTGTCGGATTGAGAAAACGACAGAATTATGTTTCTATAAAAATAACGGCTGAGGTGTTACCGTTAAAACCGTTAAAACTGTTGAACTACTCGGTAGTAAAAGTACAGTAATACGCGTGGTTGCATAGTAGCACACGGTATTGATTATTGATGCTTACGTGAGAAGTCACTCAGCTATACTTAATTATTGCTACAGTAATTGCTGCATCATATCTCTTAAATTATGGTCATAGTATCATCTGTATAATATATTATATTATTAAATCAATAATTGAGACGTTGTGGTAAGTTTGGTTATTTTATGGGGGGCCATATGTCATCATATAAGAGTCTCTTCGTCAATAGTAATTACCGTCGTCAATAGTATTTACCTTGGTCAATAGTAATTACCTTCGTCAATAGTATTTACCGTGGTCAATAGTAATTACCTTCGTCAATAGTATTTACCTGGTCAATAGTAATTACCTTCGTCAATAGTATTTACCTTGGTCAATAGTATTTACCTTGGTCAATAGTAATTACCTTCGTCAATAGTATTTACCTTGGTCAATAGTAATTACTTTCGTCAATAGTAGTTGTCCCTTCAATATTACCAAGAGTCATTTGACCCTTCGTTAAGACCAAGAGTCATTTGACCCTTCGTTAAGACCAAGAGTCATTTGACCCTTCGTTAAGACCAAGAGCCACCCTCAGTTTTTCTATAAATAGAGGCCTAGGGCTTCATTATTTTTCACGAATTCATTCAAGCTATAGAGAGAGAAAGTATAGAGAGAATAAGAGAGAGAGAATAAAAGTATTCTGCTACATCACTTTTCCAATATCCAGTTCTTTTAAGGTAGGGAATATTATTTCTTTTATATTCATGAAGAGAACTTCTGTTATTCCATTTGTTATTATTCTGTTGGAATAACCAGTATACGCGGTCTACCCTATACTTGGTGACATTCTTCTATTATTCTGTTGGAACATCCTGTCTGTGTGTTTTACACCGGACCTGGTTCCGTTTATTATTCTGTTGGAACATCCTGTCTGTGTGTTTTACACCGGACCTGGTTCCGTTTTATTATTATTCTGTTGGAATATCCTGTCTGTGTGTTTTACACCGGACCTGGTTCCATTATTTATTATTCTGTCGGAATATCCTGTCTGTGCGTTTACGCCGGACCTGGTTCCATTATTTATTATTCTATTGGAATAACCTGTCTGTGCGGTCTATCGCATGCATGGTGATTTCTTTTGTTATTCCATTCTTTATTGTACTCAGTTGGTTAAGTTTTGACTTCTATACTCCATGAAATTTGTGGAATATCCTTGATAGTTGCGTTTCATCCAGTATCTTTTCAAGAAAATATTCTTCTAAGCGTTCTTGAATTTTACTCCACAATGCAGTATCATGTTGACAATTTGGACGTTGTTAATTCCTGGATAAATTAATTCTTGAACTTGTTTTATTGAATTCTTATATCATTGTCATCATCCTCATGTTTATAAAATGTTGAAAGTCATCTGTGGCATGTAGTGCATAGATGAACTTGGTATGATTATGACCAGGGATTATTCGGTATAATCATGACCGTAATGTTGCAAATGATGTGGTAAAAGTCCTCATTGGCCCGTAGTGCATCGATGGACAGTTGTTGGCATGATCATGACCATTAATGAATATACGAATATCCTTGGCCGTAGTGCAGGGGTGATTCGATGATGTGAATTATTTTATTAAGCTGAGTCCCAGCGATCACAGTGTTGAAAAACTTTTTAAATCATAAAAGATAGTAGAGTTTATTTTCTACTTGACTCTTTTAATGGATTGCTTGTTCCGCTACAGTTAAACTTGATGTCTATTATATTTTATCAGTTTAACATTGTTGAAGGCTAATGATAATTTATTCTGCATTATCTTAGTCATAATATTTCTTACTGGGCTAGTTGAGCTCACCCTTTCTTTCACTGTTCTCTTCAGGAAATGAGAACGTAGCTGGGGCAAGTCGGGGAACGGAGTGATGGTCCGAATGATAGTATTAGTTAGTAGTCCTCACTATTCAATGTAATGGTGTGTTAATAAATGTAATGAGGACTCCTTTTGAGTATGAATACTCTCTAAAAGATAATATTTGTATTCAAACTCACAGTTTATATTTTGTCGTATTGTACACGACAATTGTATTAATCAGTTGTATTTGTATTCTGTACTATGTATCTGACGACCCAAGATGGGTGATGTATACCTAATTTTGGGGGCGTCACAGTTGGTATCAGAGCTTAGGGATATGATCCCTGGCTAATATGTGAGAATAGAACTAGGAGGGGAGAGACGGGGAATTCCTTCGCTAGTATGGCATACCTAAGTTTATTTGCATGGTATTTAATTGGTCGGTCATAATATAAGGATAATATATGACATATCAATTAATTTTTATTTTGTGGCAGTATCTGAAAATGGCATCCGAGAATGTTGAGAATAGCAATGGAGCACAGACGACTGTTGATTCACCACATATCAATAATCAGGATAATGTACATCAGGAAGGTGTCAATCCTCATGCAAACAACAACACTGACCAAATGATGAATGATCAAATGTTCAGAGGCTTTATGCAATTCATGCAACAGCAGGTGAAAGCGGCTCTTGTCCACAACGTAGGTGGAAATATTGGAAACTCTCTGGCGGTCACCGCTAAACAGTTTAAGGAGCTGGGACCACCGGAGTTTAAGGGAGAACCCAAACCACTTGTAGCTGAAACATGGATAAAGCAGATCACCAAGATATTTGATGTCTTGGGTTGCTCCGAGGAGCAAAAGGTTCCCTTTGCCGCCTTTATGTTGCGAGGAGAGGCAGATTACTGGTGGGAATCGATAAAGCGTACTCAACCTGCCGCACTGAAGATGTCCTGGGAGAAGTTCCAAGAGCTGTTTAACGACAAATACTTTCCCGAGAGTATTCGTCACATGAAGGAGGTGGAGTTCATCAAATTGGAGCAGAATAATATGACCGTGTCGCAGTACGAGGCAAAATTTGCGGAGTTATCCCGGTTTGCGTCCCACCTGGTGGATAATGAAGAAAGAATGACGCGGATGTTTTTAAGAGGTTTGAAGCCGGAGATACGTCAACATCTTGTTTCTCATAAACTGTGTTTGTATTCAGATGTTGTAAATAGGGCTCAGTTGGTGGAGCGCGATAACGAGATAACGCAACCAAAAGAGAGCAGCCGGCAAAATGATAATACCAGTGAGAGCAGTCATCGAAGCGGTGACAACAAGCGTGGAGGGAATCAACAGGCTAGAAATGGTAACCACTTCGGTGGTAATCAGGGCCAAAACAATAAGAATGGACATTTCAAGAAGAGGAGATTCAACAATGATGGAAAGACGTCAGCACCAGCACCTGTCGTTAAGGAAGGAGAACGACCACCTATCATATGTTTCAAATGCGGAGGGGAGGGGCACATCAGTCCAAACTGCGCGATGCCGTCCAAAGCATGTTATAATTGTGGAAGAGAAGGTCATTTAGCCCGATTTTGTCGTTTACCGAAGACAAATTCAGCTAGGATGGAGGCACCAAAAGTCGTCCCAGAAAAGTCAAAACCGGTCGTGCAAGGGAGAGCGTTTGTTGTGAACTCCCAGAGAGCAAGGAACCCGAATGAGGTCATCACGGGTAAGCTTATTATAAACTCTAAAGAAGTTTATACTTTATTTGATACCGGTTCAACCCATTCTTTTATTTCTCCTACTTGCGCTCATCGATTAAATTTGATTCCGGAGAAATTAGACTTTGACTTATCTGTGGAAACTCCGTTGGGAGAAACCTTCATTACCTCCACTGTTTATAAGTCTTGTTTGGTTCAAGTTGGTACCCACACATTACCTATCGATCTGATTTCATTAAAAATACTTGCATTTGACGTGATTCTAGGGATTGATTGGTTAACTACTCATTATGCAAAAATTGATTGTTTTCGTAAGGTTGTTAGCTTTCATATTCCTAATCGACCTATTATGCGAATTCAAGCAACCAAACCATTAAAATCAATCGCTGTCATCTCAAGCCATAAAACTATTCGTTTATTGAAAAACGGATGTCAAGCTTTCTTAGCTCATGTCACAGATCTAAACAAAAATACGTCAGTTTTGAATGATATTTCTATTGTTAATAAATTCCCTGACGTATTCCCTGAAGAACTTCCTGGCCTACCCCCAGAGCGTGAAATTGAATTTTGTATCGACCTTGAACCCGGTACAAAACCCATTTCCAAAGCCCAATATCGAATGGCTCCTATTGAACTTCAGGAGTTAAAGATCCAACTGCAGGAATTATTAGACATTGGCTTTATTCGTCCTAGTACTTCTCCTTGGGGAGCTCCTGTTCTATTCGTGAAGAAGAAAGATGGAAGTATGCGACTTTGTATTGATTATCGGGAGTTGAATCATGTCACCATCAAAAACAGGTACCCATTGCCACGTATTGATGACCTGTTTGACCAGTTGCAAGGAGCACAATTCTTTTCAAAGATCGATCTTCGTTCTGGATATCATCAGCTGAAGGTTAGAACTGAGGATATTCCAAAGACGGCTTTTAGAACTCGGTACGGGCATTATGATTTCCTAGTCATGTCCTTTGGATTGACTAATGCTCCTGCTGTGACGCCCCCAAAATTAGGTATACATCACCCATCTTGGGTCGTCAGATACATAGTACAGAATACAAATACAACTTACTAATACAACTGTCGTGTACAGTACGACAAAACATAAACTGTGAGTTTGAATACAAATATTATCTTCTAGAGAGTATTCATACTCAAAAGGAGTCCTCGTTACATTTATTAACACACCATTACAAAGAATAGTGAGGACTACTAACTAATACTATCATTCGGACCATCACTCCGTTCCCCGACTTGCCCCAGCTACGTTCTCATTTCCTGAAGAGAACAGTGAAAGAAAGGGTGAGCTCAAATAGCCCAGTAAGAAATATTATGACTAAGATAATGCAGAATAAATTATCATTAGCCTTCAACAATATTAAACTGATAAAATACAATAGACATCTAGTTTAACTGCATCGGAACAAGCAATCCATTAAAAGAGTCAAGTAGAAGATAAACTCTACTATCTTTTATGATTTAAAAGATTTTCCAACACTGTGATCGCTGAGACTCAGCTTAATAAAATAATCCACATCATCGGATCACCCCTGCACTACGGCCAAGGATATTCGTATATTCATTAATGGTCATGATCATGCCAACAACTGTCCATCAATGAACTACGGGCCAATGAGGACTTTTACCACATCATTTGCAACATTACGGTCATGATTATACCGAATAATCCCTGGTCATAATCATACCAAGTCCATCTATGCACTACAGGCCACAGATGACTTTCAATATTTTATAAACATGAGGATGATGACAATGATATAAGAATTCAATAAAACAAGTTCAAGAATTAATTTATCCAAGAATTAACAACGTCCAAATTGTCAACATGATACTACTTTGTGGAGTAAGATTCAAGAATGATCAGGAGAATATTTTCATGAATATATACTAGATGAAACGCAATTATTAAGGATATTCCACAAATTTCATGGAGTATAGAAGTCAAAATTTAACCAACTGAGTACAATAAAGAATGAAATAACAAAAGAAATCACCATGCATGCGATAGACCGCACAGACAGGTTATTCTTAACAGAATAATAAATAATGGAACCAGGTCCGGCGTAAACGCACAGACAGGATATTCCGACAGAATAATAAATAATGGAACCAGGTCCGGTGTAAAACACACAGACAGGATATTCCGACAGAATATTAAATAATGGAACCAGGTCCGGTGTAAAACACGCAGACAGGATGTTCCAACAGAATAATAACAAAAACGGAACCAGGTCCGGTGTAAAACACACAGACAGGATGTTCCGACAGAATAATAAATAATGGAACCAGGTCCGGTGTAAAACACGCAGACAGGATGTTCCAACAGAATAATAACAAAAACGGAACCAGGTCCGGTGTAAAACACACGGACAGGATGTTCCAACAGAATAATAGCAGAATGTCACCAAGTATAGGGTAGACCACGTATACAGGTTATTCCAACAGAATAATAAGAAATGGAATAACAACATTTCTCTTCATGAATAAGAAAGAATAACACCCCTTACCGTTTTAAAGAAGAGCTGAAGTAAGGAAGTAGTTAAGTAGCAGAATACTCTTCTTCTCTATCTCTATAGTTTCTCTCTATAGTTTCTCTCTCTAGAGTTCAGTGAATTCGTAAGAAATAATAAAGGAATGAGCTGCTATTTATAGAAAAATAGAATGCATAGTAACTAATCCATGAACGGCCCAGATTGATTACTTTAATCTGACGGTCCATATTTAAAGAAAAATCTTTTAAATAAAATATAATATATTCTATTTATAGAATAACTTTAATAAAGTATTTTGTTTTATATAAAAAGATGTTTCTGTTTTATTACGTTAATAATACGAATAAAACAAAACGTCATTATCGCTAAATAATTCATATTATTAACTGACAATAATGGAATCAAACTGAGTGACTTCTCACATAAGCATTAATAATCAATACCGTGTGCTACTATGCAACCACACGTATTACTGTACTTTTACTACCGAGTAGTTCAACAGTAACAATGGTAAAACTTCCGCCGTTATTTTTAATAAACTATCTTTGTCGTTTTCTCAATCCGACAATAATTCTGTTGTGGGGTCCACCAATGATTGTGTCGTTGTACGAATATTCCCTGTTAAAACGAATATTCCCCGACCAATCAAATATTTTATAACAACTTGCGTACTTTGCAAAATTTATAAATATTACCCACAACTATAACATTATATCAAATTAACTCCATAATATTTAAAAATGATATTTATAAAAAATTTATCTTTATTTATAAAAGTTGGGGTCTTACACCTGCTGCCTTCATGGATATGATGAACCGGGTATTCAAGGAATATTTGGATCACTTTGTGGTCGTCTTTATTGATGACATCCTTATTTATTCCAAAAGCCATGAAGATCATGAGCAACACTTGAGGCTGGTACTCCAAAAGCTTCGTGAATACAAGCTTTATGCCAAGTTGAAGAAATGCGAGTTCTGGCTGGAGGAGGTAGCATTCCTTGGGCACGTAGTATCAAGTCGTGGAATATCGGTTGACCCGGCAAAGATTGAAGCTATTCAAAGCTGGGAGCAACCTAAATCAGTAACCGAAGTACGAAGCTTTCTCGGTCTAGCTGGTTATTATCGGAGATTCGTGGAAGGATTTTCTCGAATCGCTACTCCGTTAACTCAGCTGACTCGAAAAGATACAAAGTTCGGTTGGAGCGAAGAATGTGAGCAGAGTTTTCAAGAACTCAAGAGGAGACTCATTTCAGCACCTGTTCTAACAATACCATCTGGCTCGGAGGGATTTGTCATCTACAGTGATGCTTCGAGCAAAGGGTTGGGATGTGTTCTCATGCAACATGGAAAAGTCATAGCCTATGCATCAAGACAACTCAAGGAATATGAGAGGAATTATCCTACTCATGATCTAGAGTTGGCAGCTGTTGTCTTTGCACTTAAAATTTGGAGGCATTACTTGTATGGGGAGAAAGTGGAGATCTTTACGGATCATAAAAGCCTCAAATATTTCTTCACCCAAAAGGAACTCAACATGCGACAACGACGTTGGCTTGAACTGTTGAAAGATTATGATCATACCATTCAATACCATCCTGGAAAAGCGAACGTGGTAGCTGACGCATTGAGTAGAAGATCATATGCGGGTACAAGTGCAATATTAACAACGCAAAGACCCATTTTGTGTGACTTGCAAAGGATGGAGATAGAGTTAAAGACTCCAGGGACCCATGTGATGATGGCGAATATACGAGTAGAACCGACTTTAATCGATAAAGTTAAAGCTGCTCAAGCTACAGACCTGGAGCTGATGCGTATGAGGAAGAAAGTGCAAGAAGGTTCTATGCCGGAAGCAAGAATCGATGAAGAAGGAATACTTCGAGTCAACTCCAGACTTTGTGTTCCTAACAACCCTGATTTAAAGTATGAAATCACGATGGAGGCGCACAACACACCGTTTGCAATCCATCCTGGAAGTACCAAAATGTATCATGATCTTCGTCATACATTTTGGTGGAGCAATATGAAGAGAGAGATAGCGTTGTTTATCTCAAGGTGTCTAACTTGTCAACGAGTCAAAGCGGAGCATCAAGTACCAAAAGGTCCTTTGCAACCACTTGAAATTCCAGAATGAAAGTGGGAGCACATTGTAAGACCCCAACTTATTAATGAATAAAATCAAATTTTCTCTAAATATTATTGTGAATAATAAGGGGTTAATTTGATATAATACTTTGGTTATGGGTGAAATGTGCAAATTTTGCAAAATAAGCAAGTGGTTATAAAATATTTATTTTTGGTCGGTGAATATTCGGTTGGTCGTGGAATATTCTTGCTGTCGGGGAATATTCGTACGACGACGCAGCCTTGTGTGGGCCCCATAACGGAAAGCGATTGGATGAAGAAAACGACAAGTATAAGTTGTTTATAAATAACGGCGTAGTTGTTACCGTTAATACTGTTGGAATACCCGGTGGTTAAAATACAGTAGCACACGGTATTGCACCAATTATTGATTCTTACGTAAGAAGGCACTACTCAATAATTGTTACAGTAGTTATTATTTAATATTTTATTTTATTGATTCAATAATTACTGCGTTGATATTTTATATTATTGTTGTTTCAATAATTGTTGCTGCACAGTATTTTCATTTATCAGATCAATAATTCATATTATTTGAATAATATTATTAGATAACATTATTGGCAATGTCTAGAAAGTTCTGTCTAAGGAGAGGTTTGGTCATCTAATTGCGCGCCAGTAAGGAGAAATCCTTATTGGAAAGCCCCCTCTTTCCTGGGAACGGCCTGGTTGTCATAAATGTGATTCTGTAATATTATTTGTGAATAATTAATTATTGATTCATATGATAAGGAAATATTTATTTTATGTGGATATAAATGAGGGATATATTTTTGTGGTTAAAAATGAAGGAGTTAATGTTGAGGTTTTTGTCAGTATTTTTGTCGGAATAGAGGTATTAAAAATCATGGTTTTTGAGATATTTTGCGGGGGTTATAATTTTTAATCCGACCGTTGGATCGTGGTAATTTTTGGATATGTTGTACATATATAAGTTGAGTATATGTCCACAAATTTTGAACCGTTAAAAATGAACGTATGATTTATTACGAATTTTACAAGATGACTGGTTCAGAAATTGTTGAATTTTCGGAGTTTATCATTTTGGTGAAAAATTCTAGAATTGGTGGGCCCCACTTGTGGTTGGTGAAGAAATGCGCTGAATTATATTTCAAATGTGGTGGGTGGGAATAGTAGCAGGTAAAGCCATCAGGTTGCAGGTCAAACCTACCAAAATGTTCCTATAAATAGAAGGCTAAGTTAGAATTGAAAATCACACCAGAAATAAGTTTTCTCTCTTTCTCCCTCTAGATTATTGAGTGTATTTTGTGAGTATTTAGATACTTTGAGAGTTTCTATTCATCAGAGCAAGTTTCTTTCAGCCTTATACCGGTATTCCGACCAGAAGTACTGATATTTTGAGGTAAGGGATATTATTTTCTTCTTAAATGATATTATTTTCTTCAATATCATTATGCTGAAATATTGATACGAGTTTTTATCAAATTTGGAACTTTTTGTGTCGGGGTTACTATTCACGTATACGGTACTATTCACGTATACGACACTATTCACGAATACGGCACTATTCACCGAAAAATAAAATTTTTCCTTTTTGTCCAAGATGTCTATTATGGTTACTATCTTTGATTGTATCCATGTTTTGATCTTTATTTTTGAATTCTGCTTCACAATTGATTATTATGAAGTATTATTGATCTTGGATAAACTGTTATACAAATCCCTACTATTTGTCCTTCTGTCTCATTGGATTCGTTCTCTTTAAGATATTTTTCATCATCCTCAGTCCTAAATGATGATATTACTGAATATCTTTGGCCTGTAGTGCAAAGATGTATAATTACTTGATGAATATCTTTGGCCTGTAGTGCAAAGATGAATATTTGGTTAAAGATGATTATTAATTGATGTTACAGGGATAAAATATTGATGATGGACTTTTAAATCTTAGAAGATAGTAGAATTCTTTCTCTACTTGACTCTTCTAATGGTTTGCTGTTTCCGCTGCAGTTGTTGATCTAAAACTTGTTGTCGATTATAATTTATCAGATTTTTTCCTGTTGAAGACTAACGATAATTTGTTGTATATTATCTTGGTCATAATATTCTTTACTGGGCTAGTTGAGCTCACCCTTTTTCTTTTTGTTTCATTTTTCTTCTCAGGAGGTGAGAACATAGCAGGATCTAGTCGGGGTATGGAGTAATGGTTCTAGAAAGATGTATTAGCAGTCCTCACTATTTCTGTAAAATAGTGTTTGAATAATTGTAATGAGGATTTATTTGAGTGTGGATATTGTCTAGAAGACAATATTTGTATTTAAACTCACAGTATGTGTTGTCGTATTTTGCACGACAATTGTATTATTGAAGTTGTAGTTTGCTTTCTGTACCATGTATTTGGCGACTCAGAATGGGTGTTGTATACCTATTCTGGGGGCGTCACACACATTACCATGGATTTCGTTACCGGTCTTCCTAGGGTTTCTCAAGGTATTGATGCGATTTGGATCATTGTTGATAGATTGACCAAGTCTGCTCATTTCTTACCGATACGAGAAACTTATACACTTGAACGTCTTGCTCGTATGTACATAAACGAGATTGTAAGACTGCATGGTATGCCAGTATCCATAATTTCTGATCGAGACCCAAGATTCACTTCACGATTTTGGGTTAGTTTACAAAAAGCTATGGGCACGGAGTTACGATTTAGTTCAGCATATCATCCTCAGACGGACGGACAATCAGAGAGGACTATTCAAACTCTTGAAGATCTATTAAGACTCTGTGTCTTTGACTTTAAGGGAAGTTGGGACAAGTTCTTACCATTGGTGGAGTTTTCCTACAACAACAGTTATCAAGCAAGTATTGGCATGGCTCCATTCGAAGCATTGTATGGAAGAAAATGTCGTTCTCCAGTATGCTGGGATGAGGTGGGCGAAGCAACGTTGTTGGGACCGGAGTTGGTACGTATGACTACAGAAAAGATTCAAACGATCCGACAACGTATAAAAACCTCACAAGATCGACAAAAGAGTTATGCTGATCTTCATCGAAAGGACGTGGAATTTGATGTAGGAGATCATGTGTTCTTACGTGTTGCTCCATGGAAAGGAGTTACGAGATTTGGAAAGAGAGGAAAGCTAAATCCTCGATTCATCGGTCCATTTTTAATCCTCGATCGAGTAGGAACTGTGGCTTATAGACTCGCTTTACCGCCAAGTATGTCTCGTGTTCATAACGTTTTCCACATATCCATGTTACGCAAATATGTGGAAGACCCGAACCACATTATTGAGTTAGAACCAGACAAAATAGCGGAGGATTTGACGTATGAAGAAGTTCCTGTTCAAATCTTGGATAAGAAGGAACATATTCTACGCTCCAAGGTTATACCTCAAGTTAAAGTTTTGTGGAGAAACCACGATGTTGAGGAAATGACTTGGGAGTTAGAATCAGAAATGAAATCAAGGTATCCTTACCTCTTCGACATACCAGGTACGTACCCTAATTTCGAGGGCGAAATTTCATAAGAAGGGGAGGTTGTAAGACCCCAATTTTTATAAATAAAGATGAATTTTCTATAAATATCATTTTTGAATATTATGGAGTTAATTTGATATAATGTTATAGTTGTGGGTAATATTTATAAATTTTGTAAAGTAAGCAAGTTGTTATAAAATATTCGTTTGGTCGGAGAATATTCTTTTTGTCGGAGAATATTCGTACGACGGCACAATCATTGGTGGACCCCACAACGGAATTATTGTCGGATTGAGAAAACGACAGAATTATCTTTCTATAAAAATAACGGCTGAGGTGTTACCGTTAAAACCGTTAAAACTGTTGAACTACTCGGTAGTAAAAGTACAGTAATACGCGTGGTTGCATAGTAGCACACGGTATTGATTATTGATGCTTACGTGAGAAGTCACTCAGCTATACTCAATTATTGCTACAGTAATTGCTGCATCATATCTCTTAAATTATGGTCATAGTATCATCTGTATAATATGTTATATTATTAAATCAATAATTGAGACGTTGTGGTAAGTTTGGTTATTTTATGGGGGGCCATATGTCATCATATAAGAGTCTCTTCGTCAATAGTGATTACCGTCGTCAATAGTATTTACCTTGGTCAATAGTAATTACCTTCGTCAATAGTATTTACCTTGGTCAATAGTAATTACCTTCGTCAATAGTATTTACCTGGTCAATAGTAATTACCTTCATCAATAGTATTTACCTTGGTCAATAGTATTTACCTTGGTCAATAGTAATTACCTTCGTCAATAGTATTTACCTTGGTCAATAGTAATTACTTTCGTCAATAGTAGTTGTCCCTTCAATATTACCAAGAGTCATTTGACCCTTCGTTAAGACCAAGAGTCATTTGACCCTTCGTTAAGACCAAGAGTCATTTGACCCTTCGTTAAGACCAAGAGCCACCCTCAGTTTTTCTATAAATAGAGGCCTAGGGCTTCATTATTTTTCACGAATTCATTCAAGCTATAGAGAGAGAAAGTATAGAGAGAATAAGAGAGAGAGAATAAAAGTATTCTGCTACATCACTTTTCCAATATCCAGTTCTTTTAAGGTAGGGAATATTATTTCTTTTATATTCATGAAGAGAACTTCTGTTATTCCATTTGTTATTATTCTGTTGGAATAACCAGTATACGCGGTCTACCCTATACTTGGTGACATTCTTCTATTATTCTGTTGGAACATCCTGTCTGTGTGTTTTACACCGGACCTGGTTCCGTTTATTATTCTGTTGGAACATCCTGTCTGTGTGTTTTACACCGGACCTGGTTCCGTTTTATTATTATTCTGTTGGAATATCCTGTCTGTGTGTTTTACACCGGACCTGGTTCCATTATTTATTATTCTGTCGGAATATCCTGTCTGTGCGTTTACGCCGGACCTGGTTCCATTATTTATTATTCTATTGGAATAACCTGTCTGTGCGGTCTATCGCATGCATGGTGATTTCTTTTGTTATTCCATTCTTTATTGTACTCAGTTGGTTAAGTTTTGACTTCTATACTCCATGAAATTTGTGGAATATCCTTGATAGTTGCGTTTCATCCAGTATCTTTTCAAGAAAATATTCTTCTAAGCGTTCTTGAATTTTACTCCACAATGCAGTATCATGTTGACAATTTGGACGTTGTTAATTCCTGGATAAATTAATTCTTGAACTTGTTTTATTGAATTCTTATATCATTGTCATCATCCTCATGTTTATAAAATGTTGAAAGTCATCTGTGGCATGTAGTGCATAGATGGACTTGGTATGATTATGACCAGGGATTATTCGGTATAATCATGACCGTAATGTTACAAATGATGTGGTAAAAGTCCTCATTGGCCCGTAGTGCATTGATGGACAGTTGTTGGCATGATCATGACCATTAATGAATATACGAATATCCTTGGCCGTAGTGCAGGGGTGATTCGATGATGTGGATTATTTTATTAAGCTGAGTCCCAGCGATCACAGTGTTGAAAAACTTTTTAAATCATAAAAGATAGTAGAGTTTATTTTCTACTTGACTCTTTTAATGGATTGCTTGTTCCGCTACAGTTAAACTTGATGTCTATTATATTTTATCAGTTTAACATTGTTGAAGGCTAATGATAATTTATTCTGCATTATCTTAGTCATAATATTTCTTACTGGGCTAGTTGAGCTCACCCTTTCTTTCACTGTTCTCTTCAGGAAATGAGAACGTAGCTGGGGCAAGTCGGGGAACGGAGTGATGGTCCGAATGATAGTATTAGTTAGTAGTCCTCACTATTCTATGTAATGGTGTGTTAATAAATGTAATGAGGACTCCTTTTGAGTATGAATACTCTCTAGAGGATAATATTTGTATTCAAACTCACAGTTTATGTTTTGTCGTATTGTACACGACAGTTGTATTAATCAGTTGTATTTGTATTCTGTACTATGTATCTGACGACCCAAGATGGGTGATGTATACCTAATTTTGGGGGCGTCACACTCTTATTAACTGAAAAGGAATTATGAAGCAAAAGGGTGAGCACAACTAGCCCCGTAAAGAATATCATGACTAAAGATAATTAAATTATCAATAGCCTTCATCAATAATAAATCAGAGATTTAGAATATATGGTAGATGATATAAATTTCAACCATAGTTGCAGCGGAACGAGCAATCCATTAGAAGAGTCAAATAGACCATAAAGTCTATTATCTTCTCCATGTTAAAAGTCCACCAACAATATTTTGTCCCTGTAACATCAATCAACAATTCCTGTCCACAATCACGTGTATAACTCATAATCGTAATTGTAGTTTTAAATTACTTTTCACATCTAGGACAAAGATAATTTTCATCACCTGAAACATCAAAGATCATAGTTATACCAAATCACAGTTCATGTTCATAATCATACTAATAAATTCATCTTTGCACTATGACCCAAAGATATTCATCAACAAGTCATCTTTGCACTACAAGCCAAAGATATTCAACAACAGGTCATCTTTACATTACGAGCCAAATGTAACGAACCCAAAATAGGTCCATTCCATCCAACCTATTTTGAGTCGCCAAATACATGGTACAGAAAATAACTGTAACTTTATTACAACAATTGTCGTGCAAAATACAACAACACATATGCTGTGAGTTTGGATACAAATATATACCAAATGTGACTCATGATCCAACCGTGGACATCACCTCACAATGATACCTTACATAAAGGTATAGTCCAAAACTGTTTTAGAAATTAGAATCTTTGGGAAGTGCTCAAGGAAACCTTTGTACATGGGAGGCCATGCGTCTAGGTTATGATAGATATCATATGGCCACAGAATTATTCTTGGTTGACCCAATAGACCCCAGAGAAAAATGAGAAGATTACTATCATATTCTTCCCAATGGTGAGTCTTCTCTTGACATATCATTATCTCTACTGTCTCTAATTGAGAATTATACTTCAAATAAACACCAAGATTATATAGGTAGTGCTCGTATATATACTCAGCAAGTGGATGAGCACATCCCTGTCTTATGATGACACGAGGTTGTATGTCGTTAGACATCTTGTATGATAGTGGCAAACCACCCTTCCAACGTTGGGTACACCTTACCCTATTGGATTCACCAAATAAAACTACTAAATGAACTTTTCTATACTGCTTCGAGAGAACATCCACAGCTAGAGACCACCGTTCTATTTTCCCGTTACCCTCGCTCGACCCAGCTACACTCTTATTACCTGAAAGGAATTGTGAAGCAAAAGGGTAAGCACAACTAGCTCAGTAAGGTATATCATGACTAAAGATAATTAAATTATCAATAGCCTTCATCAATAATAAATCAGAGATTTAGAACATATGGTAAATGATAAAAATTTCAACCATAGTTGCAGCAGAACGAGCAATCCATTAGAAGAGTCAAATAGACTATAAAGTTTATTATCTTCTCCATGTTAAAAATCCATCAACAATGTTTTATCCCTGTAACATCAATCAACAATTCTGGTCCACAATCATATGAATAACTCATAATCATAACTGTAGTTCTAAATTCCTCTCCTCATCCAGGACGAAGATAATTTTCATCACCTATCTTTACCTGAAACATCAAAGATCATGGTTACACCAAATCACATTTCCTGTTCATAATCATACTAATAACTTCATCTTTACACTACGGCCAAAGATATTCATTTGTATCACCAGTTGGTCATGTTTATCTCAACATCTGTTCATCTTTGCACTACTGGCCAAAGATATTCAACAACATGTTATCTTTGCACTACGGGCCAAAGATATTCATCAACAATTCATCTTTGCACTACAGGCCAAAGATATTAATATCTCAAAGAAATATATAATCATTTCAGAATTTATATAAACAATAATTATAACCATGTTGATCAATTCACCTTTGCACTTAAGCTAAAGATATTCACTTATAAATTCAATGGTCATGATCATACCAATCAACGATTCAACTTTGTACTACTGGCCAAAGATAACCCATAGTCATGATCATACCAAAAATATACCCATCTTTGCACTCAAGTCAAAGAGAAATATCATCATTAGGGTTATAAAAATGTTATATATAATAATAAAAATAATATGATCAACATCTAGTTTTAATCTCAAGAGTAATATTCGTAAATCAACTATAACTTGGTTAGAAAAAGAAACTAATTTTTATCGTGAATAGTAACTCGTGAATAGTAACTCATAAATAGTAAACCCGACACAAAAAAAGTAAAAATTCCACAATAAAATCCATACCAGTATTTCGGTATAATGATATTGAAAGAATAATATTTCTTAAGCTTATAAACAATTTATTTAAATTATTTACACTTTACTAAATAATGCATTTAATCATTCTAAAATACCAAACTCATAAGATTTTATCGCCAATAATTAAAACCCTCATCAAAAATCTACATATACCTCATATAGGATTCTCAAGCCATAAAATCATATTTTCTAATTTTCTTACTTCACATAACATATTTAATTCATTTACTCATAACTAGACCATTTTCATAAAAAATATCAAATCAGTTCCAAAAATATTTCTTTTCTGGGATTTAGCATAATATAGTCTCATAGTGAACATATATTTTTCTCAGAATTTTTAAAAGTCATTTACTATTTTTCATATGGCCAAAACAGTCGAATACTTAAATATTTATCAAAAATTGTACTTTTATCTAAAAATTCTGAAATTCACAGAGTATACTCTTATCATATACATGTACTCCCAATAAAAATTTCATCAATTTTGGAGTTAACCACAAGAAGTTATAAGCGGTTACTTTTAAAATAGTCTTTTCTCATAAAATTCATAACTCTCAATCTATACGTCCAAAAATCACCATTTTTGGACACAATCAAGAAAACTCATCAAAATATCATTTTAAATTTTTCCAGAATTTTTGAAGGTCAGAAAAATTACGAAACTGAAAAACATAACAACCCTTAAAATCCCTTACTATCCCTTACCTCAAAAGTACAGTATTTTTGACTGGAATGCAAAGCCGAATGAAACTTGCACTGAATAGTAACTCTCAAAGTATCTAAATACTCACAAAATATGCTTCATAATATAGAGAGAGAAATAGAGAAAGCTTATGTTTCTGGTGTGATTTTCAATTCTAACTTAGCCCTTTATTTATAGGAAAATTTTAGCAAACTTGACCTGCAACCTGATGGCTTTACCTGCTACTATTCCCACCCACCACATTTGAAATAAAATTCAGCACATTTCTTCACCAACCACAAGTGGGGCCCACCAATTCTAGAATTTTTCACCAAAATGGTAAACTCCGAAAATTCAACTATTTCTGAACCAGTCATCTCGTAAAATTCATAATAAATCATACGTTCATTTTTAACGGTTCAAAATTTGTGGGCATATACTCAACTTATATATGTATAACATATCCAAAAATTACCACGATCTAACGGTCGGATTAAAAATTATAACTCCCGCAAAATATCTCAAAAATCCTGATTTTTAATACCTCCATTCCGACAAAAATACGGATAAAAACCTCAACATTAACTCCTTCATTTTTAACCACAAAAATATATCCCTCGTTTATATCCACATAAAATAAATATTTCCTTATCATATGAATCAATAATTAATTATTCACAAATAATATTACAGAATCACATTTATGACAACCAGGCCGTTCTCAGGAAAGAGGGGGCTTTCCAATAAGGATTTCTCCTTACTAGTGCGCAATTAGATAACCAAACCTCTCCTTAGACAGAACTTTCTAGACATTGTCAATAATGCTATCTAATAATATTATTCAAATAATATGAATTATTGATCTGATAATAGAAAATACTGTGCAGCAACAATTATTGAAACAACAATAATATAAAATATCAACGCAGCAATTATTGAATCAATAAAATAAAATATTGAACAGTAATTACTGTAACAATTATTGAGTAGTGCCTTCTTACGTAAGAATCAATAATTTCAAAAATACTATGCAATACCGTGTGCTACTGTGCAATAACGCGTATTACTGTATTTTAACCACCGGGTATTCCAACAGTGTTAACGGTAACAACTACGTCGTTATTTGTAAAAACACAAATTTGTCATTTTCTTCACCCGACAGTTATTCGTTATGGGGCCCACAAATAGCTGCGCCGTCGTACGAATATTCCCCGACAGAAAGAATATTCCACGACCAAACGAATATTCCCCGACAACAATGATTATTTTATAACCACATGCTTATTTTGAAAAAAAAATCATATTTCACCCATAACTTTAAACTTTTATCAATTTAACCATTTACTGAATAGTAATTATAAGAAAAATTGAATACTTTTATTTCATAAAATTCGGGGTCTTACACAAAAGATATTCATCAACAACTCATCTTTGCACTACAGGCCAAAGATATTTAACAACAAGTCATCTTTGCATTACGAGCCAAAGATATTCATCAATAATTCATCTTTGCACTACGGGCCAAAGATATTCGTCAACAGTTCATCTTTGCACTACTGGCCAAAGATATTCAACAACAGGTCATCTTTGCACTACGGGCCAAAGATATTCATCAACAATTCATCTTTGCACTACAGGTCAAAGATATTCATATCTCAAAGAAATATATAATCATTTCAGAATTTATATAAACAATAATTATAACCATGTTAATCAATTCATCTTTACACTTAAGCTAAAGATATTCAATTATAAATTCAATGGTCATGATCATACCAGTTAACAATTCATCTTTGTACTACAGGCCAAAGAGAACCCTAGTCATGATCATACCAATAATCTACCCATCTTTACACTCCAGTGAAAGAGAATTTCAACATCAGGGTTATAAAAATGTTATATATGATAATAAAAACAATATAATCAATACATAGTTTTAATCTCAAGAGTAATATTCATAACTCAGCTACAATTTGGTTAGAAAAAGAAACCAATTTTGTCGTGAATAGTAACTCGTGAATAGTAACTCATGAATAGTAACTCATGAATAGTAACTAATGAATAGTAACTCACGAATAGTAACTCACGAATAGTAACTCGTGAATAGTAACTCGACATGAAAAAGGAAGAAATTCCACAATAAAATTCATACCAATATTTCGGTATAATGATATTGAAAGAATAACATTATTATGAAGAATATAGCATCCCTTAATATCTCTTATTATCCCTTACTATCCCTTACCTCAAAAGTGTAGTATTTCTGACTGCAATGCAAATCCGAAGGAAACTTACGCTGAATAGCAACTCTCAAAGTATCAAAATACTCACAAAATATGCTTCATAATATAGAGAGAGAAAGAGAGAAAGCTTATGTTTGTGGTGTGATTTTCAATTCTAACTTAGCCCTCTATTTATAGGAAAATGTTAGCACGCCGAAGCAGACTTAACCTGCAACCTGATGGCTTTACCTGCTACTATTCCCACCCACCACATTTGAATAAAAATCTCAGCACATTTCTTCACCAACCAAGAGTGGGGCCCACCAATTCTAGAATTTTTCGCCAAAATGATTAACTCCGAAAATTTAACAATTTCTGAACCAGCCATCTCGTAAAATTCATAACAAATCATACGTTTATTTTTAACGGTTCAAAATTTGTGGACATATACTCAACTTGTATATGTATAACATATCTAAATATTACCACGATCCAACGGTCGGATTAAAAATTATAACCCCCGCAAAATATCTCAAAAACCCTAATTTGATTTTTAATACCTCCGTTCCGACAAAAATACAGATAAAACACCTCAACATTAACTCCTTTATTTTTAACCACAAAAATATATCCCTCATTTATATCCACATAAAATAAATATTTCCTTATCATACGAATCAATAATTAATTATTCACAAATAATATTACAGAGTCACAATTATGACAACCAGGCCGTTCCCAGGAAAGAGGAGGCTTTCCAATAAGGATTTCTCCTTACTAGCGCGCAATTAGATGACCAAACCTCTCCTTAGACAGAACTTTCTAGACATTGCCAATAATGCTATCTAATAATATTATTTAAATAATATGAATTATTGATCTGATAATGAAAAATACTGTGCAGCAACAATTATTGAAACAACAATAATATAAAATATCAACGCAGCAATTATTGAATCAATAAAATAAAATATTGAATAGTAACTATTGTAACAATTATTGAGTAGTGCCTTCTTACGTAAGAATTAATAATTGAAAAAATACTGTGCAATACCGTGTGCTACTGTGCAACTACGCGTATTACTGTATTTTAACCACCAGGTATTCCAACAGTGTTAACGGTAACAACTACGCCATTATTTATAAAAACTCAATTTTGTCATTTTCTTCATCCAATCGCTTTCCGTTATGGGGCCCACAAATAGCTGCGCCGTCGTATGAATATTCCCCGACAGAAAGAATATTCCACGACCAAACGAATATTCCCCGACAAAATGAATATTTTATAACCACTTGCTTATTTTAAAAAATATTCATATATATCACCCTTAACTTTAACTTTTTATCAATTTAATCATTTACTAAATAGAAAAATTAAATATTTTTATTTCATAAAATTTGGGGTCTTACACTACTGGCCAAAGGGAGCCCATAGTCATGATCATACCAAAAATCTACTCATCTTTACACTCAAGTTAAATAAAAATATCATCATTAGGGTTATAAAAATGTTATATAAAATAGTAAAATCAATATAATCAAAACATCTAGATTTAATCTCAAGAGTAATATTCATAATCAACTATAATTTAGTTAGAAAAAGAAACCAATTTTGTCATGAATAGTAACTCGTGAATAGTAACCCATGAATAGTAACTTCGTGAATAGTAACTCATGAATAGTAACTCGTAAATAGTAACTCATGAATAGTAACTCATGAATAATAAACCCGACACAAAAAGATAAAAATTCCACAATAAAATCCATACCAATATTTCGGTATAATGATATTGAAATAACATTTCTTAAACTTATAAATAATTTATTTTAATTGTTTACACTTTACTAAATAATGCATTTAATCATCTTAAAATTCCAAACTCATAAGATTTATCACCAATAACCAAAATCTTCATCAAAAATCTGCATATACCTCATATAGGATTCTCAAGTCATAAAATCATATTTTCTAATTTTCTTACTTCACATAACATATTTAATTCAATTACTCATAACTAGTCCATTTTTATGAAAAATACCAATCAGTACAAACAAATTTTCTTTTATGAGATTTAGTAGAATATAATCCTATATTGAATATATATTTTTCTCAAAATTTTTAAAAATCATTTACTATTTTTCATATGACCAAAACAGCCGAATATTTAGATATTTATCAAAAATTATATTTTTATTCAAAAATTCTGAAATTTACAGAGTATACTTCTATCATATACATGTACTCCCAATAAAAATTTCACCAATTTTAGAGTTAACCACAAGGAGTTATAATCAGTTACTTTTAAAATAGTCTTTTCTCATAAATTCACAACTCTTAATCTATACATCCAAAAATCGCTATTTTTGGACACAATCAAGAAAACTCATCAAATTATTATTTCAAATTTTTTCAGAATTTTTGAAGATCAGAAAAATTACGAAACTGAAAAACATAACAACCCTTAAAATCCCTTCTATCCCTTACCTCAAAAGAGCAGCACTTCTGACTGGATATCGGATATGACGCTGAAGGAAACTTGCACTGATGAATAGCAACTCACCAAGTATCTAAATACTCACAAAATACACTCGATAATCTAGAGAGAAAAAGAGAGAAAACTTATGAATTCTAGTGTGATTTTTAATTCTAACTTAGTCCTTTATTTATAGGAAAATGTTAGCACGCTGAAGCAGACTTGACCTGTAAGACCCCAATTTTTATAAATAAAGATGAATTTTCTATAAATATCATTTTTGAATATTATGGAGTTAATTTGATATAATGTTATAGTTGTGGGTAATATTTATAAATTTTATAAAGTACGCAAGTTGTTATATAATATTCGATTGGTCGGGGAATATTCGTTTTAACATGGAATATTCGTACAACGGCACAATCATTGGTGGACCCCACAACGGAATTATTGTCGGATTGAGAAAACGACAAAAATATTTTACTAAAAATAACGGCGGAAGTTTTACCAATGATACTGTTGAACTACTCGGTAGTAAAAGTACAGTAATACGTGTGGTTGCATAGTAGCACACGATATTAATTTTTAATGCTTATGTGAGAAGTCACTCAGTTTGATTCAATTATTGTCAGTTAATAATATGAATTATTTAGCGATAATGAAGTTTTGTTTTATTCGTATTATTAACGTAATAAAACAGAAACATCTTTTTATATAAAACAAAATACTTTATTAAAGTTATTCTATGAATATAATATATTATATTTTATTTAATAGATTTTTCTTTAAATATGGACCATCAGATTAAAGTAATCAATTTGGACCGTTCATGGATTAGTTACTATGCATTCTATTTTTCTATAAATAGCAGCTCATTCCTTCATTATTTCTTACGAATTCACTGAACTCTAGAGAGAGAAACTATAGAGAGAAAGAAGAAAAGTATTCTACTACTTCACTACTTCCTTATTTCAGTTCTTCTTTAAAACGTTAAGGAGTGTTATTCTTTCTTATTCATAAAGAGAACTTTTGTTATTCCATTTCTTATTATTCTGTTGGAATAACCTGTATACGCGGTCTACCCTATACTTGGTGACATTCTTCTATTATTCTGTTGGAACATCCTGTCTGTGTGTTTTACACCGGACCTGGTTCCATTTTTATTATTATTCTGTTGGAACGTCCTGTCTGTGTGTTTTACACCGGACCTGGTTCCGTTTTTATTATTATTCTGTTGGAACATCCTGTCTGTATGTTTTACACCAAACCGGGTTCCGTCTTGTTATTATTCTGTTGGAATATCCTATCTGTGCGTTTACGCCGGACCTGGTTCCATTATTTATTATTCTGTTAGAATAACCTGTCTGTGCGGTCTATCGCATGCCGGGTGATTTCTTTTGTTATTCTATTCTTTATTATACTCAGTTAGTTAAGTTTTAACTTCTATACTCCATGAAATTAGTGGAATATCCTTGATAATTGCGGTTCATCCAGTATCTTTTCATGAAAATATTATTCTAAGCATTCTTGAATTTTACTCCACAAAGCAGTATCTTGTTGAAAATTTAGACGTTGTTAATTCTTGGATAAATTAATTCTTGAACTTATTTTATTGAATTCTTATATCATTGTCATCATCCTCATATTTATAAAATGTTGAAAGTCATCTATGGCATGTAATGCATAGATGGACTTGGTATGATTATAACCAGAGATTATTCGGTGTAATCATGACCGTAATGTTACAAATGATGTGGTAAAAGTCCTCATTGGCCCGTATTGCATTGATGGACAGTTGTTGGCATGATCATGACCATTAATGAATACACGAATATCCTTGGCCGTAGTGCAGGGGTGATTCGATAATGTGAATTATTTTATTAAGCTGAGTCCCAGCGATAACAGTGTTGAAAAACCTTTTAAATCATAGAAGATAGTAAATTTTATTCTCTACTTGACTCTTTTAATAGATTGCTTGTTCCGCTGCAGTTAAATTTGATGTTCGTTATATTTTATCAGTTTAACATTGTTGAAGGCTAATGATAATTTATTCTGCATTATCTTAGTCATAATATTTCTTACTGGACTAGTTGAGCTCACCCTTTCTTTCACTGTTCTCTTCAGAAAATGAGAATATAGCTAGAACGAGTCGGGGAACGGAGTGATGGACCAAATGATAGTATTAGTAGTCCTCACTATTCTATTAAATAGTGTGACAATAATTGTAATGAGTACTTCTTTTGAGTTTGTAGAGTCTCTACTAGACAATAATTGTATTCAAACTCACAGTTATGTTTTGTCGTATTGTACCCGACAGTTGTATTAGTAAATTGTATTTGTATTCTGTACCATGTATCTGACGACCTAAGATGGGTGATGTATACCTAATTTTGGGGGCGTCACAGTTGGTATCAAAGCTTAGGGATGTGATCCCTGGCTAAGATGTGAGAATAGAACTAGGAGGGGAGAGACGGGGAATTCTTTCGTCAGAATATAAGGATAATATATGATGTAAGACCCCAACTTATTAATAAATGAAATTAAATTTCCTCTATTTATTATTTTAAAATAGAAAGGGCTGATATGATTAATGTGGTTAGTTATGGGTAAAATGCGCAAATATTTCAAATAAGCAAGTAGTTATAAAATATTCATTTTTGGTCGGTGAATATTTTTTTGGTCGTGGAATATTCTTGCAGTCGGGGAATATTCGTACGACGGCGCAGCCTTGTGTGGGCCCCATAACGGAAAGCGATTGGATGAAAAAAACGACAAGTATAAGTTGTTTATAATTAACGGCGTAGTTGTTACCATTAATACTGTTGGAATACCTGGTGGTTAAAATACAGTAGCACACGGTATTGCACCAATTATTGATTCTTAGAAGGAAAGTACTACTCAATAATTGTTACAGTAGTTACTGTTCAATATTTTATTGATTCAATAATTGCTGCATTGATATTTTATATTATTATTGTTTCAATAATTGTCACTGCACAGTATTTTCCATTATCAGATCAATAATTCATATTATTTGAATAATATTATTAGATAACATTATTGGCAATGTCTAGAAAGTTCTGTCTAAGGAGAGGTTTGGTCATCTAATTGCGCGTCAGTAAGGAGAAATTCTTATTGGAAAGCCCCCCTCTTTCCTGGGAACGGCCTGGTTGTCATAAATGTGATTCTGTAATATTATTTGTGAATAATTAATTCTTGATTCATATGATAAGGAAATATTTATTTTATGTGGATATAAATGAGGGATATATTTTTGTGGTTAAAAATGAAAGAGTTAATGTTGAGGTTTTTAGCAGTATTTTTGTCGGAATGAAGGTATTAAAAATCAGAGTTTTTAAGATATTTTGCGGGAGTTATAATTTTTAATCCGACCGTTGGATCGTGGTAATTTTTGGATATGTTATACATATATAAGTTGAGTATATATCCACAAATTTTGAACCGTTAAAAATGAACGTATGATTTATTATGAATTTTACGAGATGACTGGTTTAGAAATTATTGAATTTTCGGAGTTTATCATTTTGGTAGAAAATTCTAGAATTGGTGGGCCCCACTCTTGGTTGAATAATTGTAATGAGAACTTATTTGAGTGTGGATATTGTCTAGCAGACAATATTTGTATTTAAACTCACAGTATGTGTAAGACCCCAATTTTTATAAATAAAGATGAATTTTCTATAAATATCATTTTTGAATATTATGGAGTTAATTTGATATAATGTTATAGTTGTGGGTAATATTTATAAATTTTGCAAAGTAAGCAAGTTGTTATAAAATATTCGTTTGGTCGGAGAATATTCTTTTCGTCGGAGAATATTCGTACGACGGCACAATCATTGGTGGACCCCACAACAGAATTATTTTCGGATTGAGAAAACGACAGAATTATCTTTCTATAAAAATAACGGCTGAGGTGTTACCGTTAAAACCGTTAAAACTGTTGAACTACTCGGTAGTAAAAGTACAGTAATACGCGTGGTTGCATAGTAGCACACGGTATTGATTATTGATGCTTACGTGAGAAGTCACTCAGCTATACTCAATTATTGCTACAGTAATTGCTGCATCATATCTCTTAAATTATGGTCATAGTATCATCTGTATAATATGTTATATTATTAAATCAATAATTGAGACGTTGTGGTAAGTTTGGTTATTTTATGGGGGGCCATATGTCATCATATAAGAGTCTCTTCGTCAATAGTAATTACCGTCGTCAATAGTATTTACCTTGGTCAATAGTAATTACCTTCGTCAATAGTATTTACCTTGGTCAATAGTAATTACCTTCGTCAATAGTATTTACCTGGTCAATAGTAATTACCTTCGTCAATAGTATTTACCTTGGTCAATAGTATTTACCTTGGTCAATAGTAATTACCTTCGTCAATAGTATTTACCTTGGTCAATAGTAATTACTTTCGTCAATAGTAGTTGTCCCTTCAATATTACCAAGAGTCATTTGACCCTTCGTTAAGACCAAGAGTCATTTGACCCTTCGTTAAGACCAAGAGCCACCCTCAGTTTTTCTATAAATAGAGGCCTAGGGCTTCATTATTTTTCACGAATTCATTCAAGCTATAGAGAGAGAAAGTATAGAGAGAATAAGAGAGAGAGAATAAAAGTATTCTGCTACATCACTTTTCCAATATCCAGTTCTTTTAAGGTAGGGAATATTATTTCTTTTATATTCATGAAGAGAACTTCTGTTATTCCATTTGTTATTATTCTGTTGGAATAACCAGTATACGCGGTCTACCCTATACTTGGTGACATTCTTCTATTATTCTGTTGGAACATCCTGTCTGTGTGTTTTACACCGGACCTGGTTCCGTTTATTATTCTGTTGGAACATCCTGTCTGTGTGTTTTACACCGGACCTGGTTCCGTTTTATTATTATTCTGTTGGAATATCCTGTCTGTGTGTTTTACACCGGACCTGGTTCCATTATTTATTATTCTGTCGGAATATCCTGTCTGTGCGTTTACGCCGGACCTGGTTCCATTATTTATTATTCTATTGGAATAACCTGTCTGTGCGGTCTATCGCATGCATGGTGATTTCTTTTGTTATTCCATTCTTTATTGTACTCAGTTGGTTAAGTTTTGACTTCTATACTCCATGAAATTTGTGGAATATCCTTGATAGTTGCGTTTCATCCAGTATCTTTTCAAGAAAATATTCTTCTAAGCATTCTTGAATTTTACTCCACAATGCAGTATCATGTTGACAATTTGGACGTTGTTAATTCCTGGATAAATTAATTCTTGAACTTGTTTTATTGAATTCTTATATCATTGTCATCATCCTCATGTTTATAAAATGTTGAAAGTCATCTGTGGCATGTAGTGCATAGATGGACTTGGTATGATTATGACCAGGGATTATTCGGTATAATCATGACCGTAATGTTACAAATGATGTGGTAAAAGTCCTCATTGGCCCGTAGTGCATTGATGGACAGTTGTTGGCATGATCATGACCATTAATGAATATACGAATATCCTTGGCCGTAGTGCAGGGGTGATTCGATGATGTGGATTATTTTATTAAGCTGAGTCCCAGCGATCACAGTGTTGAAAAACTTTTTAAATCATAAAAGATAGTAGAGTTTATTTTCTACTTGACTCTTTTAATGGATTGCTTGTTCCGCTACAGTTAAACTTGATGTCTATTATATTTTATCAGTTTAACATTGTTGAAGGCTAATGATAATTTATTCTGCATTATCTTAGTCATAATATTTCTTACTGGGCTAGTTGAGCTCACCCTTTCTTTCACTGTTCTCTTCAGGAAATGAGAACGTAGCTGGGGCAAGTCGGGGAACGGAGTGATGGTCCGAATGATAGTATTAGTTAGTAGTCCTCACTATTCTATGTAATGGTGTGTTAATAAATGTAATGAGGACTCCTTTTGAGTATGAATACTCTCTAGAAGATAATATTTGTATTCAAACTCACAGTTTATGTTTTGTCGTATTGTACACGACAGTTGTATTAATAAGTTGTATTTGTATTCTGTACTATGTATCTGACGACCCAAGATGGGTGATGTATACCTAATTTTGGGGGCGTCACAGTTGGTATCAGAGCTTAGGGATATGATCCCTGGCTAAGATGTGAGAATAGAACTAGGAGGGGAGAGACGGGGAATTCCTTCGCTAGTATGACATACCTAAGTTTATTTGCATGGTATTTAATTGGTCGGTCATAATATAAGGATAATATATGACATATCAATTAATTTTTATTTTGTGGCAGTATCTGAAAATGGCATCTGAGAATGTTGAGAATAGCAATGGAGCACAGACGACTGTTGATTCACCACATATCAATAATCAGGATAATGTGCATCAGGAAGGTGTCAATCCTCATGCAAACAACAACACTGACCAAATGATGAATGATCAAATGTTCAGAGGCTTTATGCAATTCATGCAACAACAGGTGAAAGCGGCTCCTGTCCACAACGTAGGTGGAAATACTGGAAACTCTCTGGCGGTCACCGCTAAACAGTTTAAGGAGCTGGGACCACCGGAGTTTAAGGGAGAACCCAAACCACTTGTAGCTGAAACATGGATAAAGCAGATCACCAAGATATTTGATGTCTTGGGTTGCTCCGAGGAGCAAAAGGTTCCCTTTGCCGCCTTTATGTTGCGAGGAGAGGCAGATTACTGGTGGGAATCGATAAAGCGTACTCAACCTGCCGCACTGAAGATGTCCTGGGAGAAGTTCCAAGAGCTGTTTAACGACAAATACTTTCCCGAGAGTATTCGTCACATGAAGGAGGTGGAGTTCATCAAATTGGAGCAGAATAATATGACCGTGTCGCAGTACGAGGCAAAATTTGCGGAGTTATCCCGGTTTGCGTCCCACCTGGTGGATAATGAAGAAAGAATGACGCGGATGTTTTTAAGAGGTTTGAAGCCGGAGATACGTCAACATCTTGTTTCTCATAAACTGTGTTTGTATTCAGATGTTGTAAATAGGGCTCAGTTGGTGGAGCGCGATAACGAGACAACGCAACCAAAAGAGAGCAGCCGGCAAAATGATAATACCAGTGAGAGCAGTCATCGAAGCGGTGACAACAAGCGTGGAGGGAATCAACAGGCCAGAAATGGTAACCACTTCGGTGGTAATCAGGGCCAAAACAATAAGAATGGACATTTCAAGAAGAGGAGATTCAACAATGATGGAAAGACGTCAGCACCAGCACCTGTCGTTAAGGAAGGAGAACGACCACCTATCATATGTTTCAAATGCGGAGGGGAGGGGCACATCAGTCCAAACTGCGCGATGCCGTCCAAAGCATGTTATAATTGTGGAAGAGAAGGTCATTTAGCCCGATTTTGTCGTTTACCGAAGACAAATTCAGCTAGGATGGAGGCACCAAAAGCCGTCCCAGAAAAGTCAAAACCGGTTGTGCAAGGGAGAGCGTTTGTTGTGAACTCCCAGAGAGCAAGGAACCCGAATGAGGTCATCACGGGTAAGCTTATCATAAACTCTAAAGAAGTTTATACTTTATTTGATACCGGTTCAACCCATTCTTTTATTTCTCCTACTTGCGCTCATCGATTAAATTTGATTCCGGAGAAATTAGACTTTGACTTATCTGTGGAAACTCCGTTGGGAGAAACCTTCATTACCTCCACTGTTTATAAGTCTTGTTTGGTTCAAGTTGGTACCCACACATTACCTATCGATCTGATTTCATTAAAAATACTTGCATTTGACGTGATTCTAGGGATTGATTGGTTAACTACTCATTATGCAAAAATTGATTGTTTTCGTAAGGTTGTTAGCTTTCATATTCCTAATCGACCTATTATGCGAATTCAAGCAACCAAACCATTAAAATCAATCGCTGTCATCTCAAGCCATAAAGCTATTCGTTTATTGAAAAACGGATGTCAAGCTTTCTTAGCTCATGTCACAGATCTAAACAAAAATACGTCAGTTTTGAATGATATTTCTATTGTTAATAAATTCCCTGACGTATTCCCTGAAGAACTTCCTGGCCTACCCCCAGAGCGTGAAATTGAATTTTGTATCGACCTTGAACCCGGTACAAAACCCATTTCCAAAGCCCCATATCGAATGGCTCCTATTGAACTTCAGGAGTTAAAGATCCAACTGCAGGAATTGTTAGACATTGGCTTTATTCGTCCTAGTACTTCTCCTTGGGGAGCTCCTGTTCTATTCGTGAAGAAGAAAGATGGAAGTATGCGACTTTGTATTGATTATCGGGAGTTGAATCATGTCACCATCAAAAACAGGTACCCATTGCCACGTATTGATGACCTGTTTGACCAGTTGCAAGGAGCACAATTCTTTTCAAAGATCGATCTTCGTTCTGGATATCATCAGCTGAAGGTTAGAACTGAGGATATTCCAAAGACGGCTTTTAGAACTCGGTACGGGCATTATGAATTCCTAGTCATGTCCTTTGGATTGACTAATGCTCCTGCTGCCTTCATGGATATGATGAACCGGGTATTCAAGGAATATTTGGATCACTTTGTGGTCGTCTTTATTGATGACATCCTTATTTATTCCAAAAGCCGTGAAGATCATGAGCAACACTTGAGGCTGGTACTCCAAAAGCTTCGTGAATACAAGCTTTATGCCAAGTTGAAGAAATGCGAGTTCTGGCTGGAGGAGGTAGCATTCCTTGGGCACGTAGTATCAAGTCGTGGAATATCGGTTGACCCGGCAAAGATTGAAGCTATTCAAAGCTGGGAGCAACCTAAATCAGTGACCGAAGTACGTAGCTTTCTTGGTTTAGCTGGTTATTATCGGAGATTCGTGGAAGGATTTTCTCGAATCGCTACTCCATTAACTCAGCTGACTCGAAAAGATACAAAGTTCGGTTGGAGCGAAGAATGTGAGCAGAGTTTTCAAGAACTCAAGAGGAGACTCATTTCAGCACCTGTTCTAACAATACCATCTGGCTCGGAGGGATTTGTCATCTACAGTGATGCTTCGAGCAAAGGGTTGGGATGCGTTCTCATGCAACATGGAAAAGTCATAGCCTATGCATCAAGACAACTCAAGGAATATGAGAGGAATTATCCTACTCATGATCTAGAGTTGGCAGCTGTTGTCTTTGCACTTAAAATTTGGAGGCATTACTTGTATGGGGAGAAAGTGGAGATCTTTACGGATCATAAAAGCCTCAAATATTTCTTCACTCAAAAGGAACTCAACATGCGACAACGACGTTGGCTTGAACTGTTGAAAGATTATGATCATACCATTCAATACCATCCTGGAAAAGCGAACGTGGTAGCTGACGCATTGAGTAGAAGATCATATGCGGGTACAAGTGCAATATTAACAACGCAAAGGCCCATTTTGTGTGACTTGCAAAGGATGGAGATAGAGTTAAAGACTCCAGGGACCCATGTGATGATGGCGAATATACGAGTAGAACCGACTTTAATCGATAAAGTTAAAGCTGCTCAAGCTACAGACCTGGAGCTGATGCGTATGAGGAAGAAAGTGCAAGAAGGTTCTATGCCGGAAGCAAGAATCGATGAAGAAGGAATACTTCGAGTCAACTCCAGACTTTGTGTTCCTAACAACCCTGATTTAAAGTATGAAATCATGATGGAGGCGCACAACACACCGTTTGCAATCCATCCTGGAAGTACCAAAATGTATCATGATCTTCGTCATACATTTTGGTGGAGCAATATGAAGAGAGAGATAGCGTTGTTTATCTCAAGGTGTCTAACTTGTCAACGAGTCAAAGCGGAGCATCAAGTACCAAAAGGTCCATTGCAACCACTTGAAATTCCAGAATGGAAGTGGGAGCACATTACCATGGATTTCGTTACCGGTCTTCCTAGGGTTTCTCAAGGTATTGATGCGATTTGGGTCATTGTTGATAGATTGACCAAGTCTGCTCATTTCTTACCGATACGAGAAACTTATACACTTGAACGTCTTGCTCGTATGTACATAAACGAGATTGTAAGACTGCATGGTATGCCAGTATCCATAGTTTCTGATCGAGACCCAAGATTCACTTCACGATTTTGGGTTAGTTTACAAAAAGCTATGGGCACGGAGTTACGATTTAGTTCAGCATATCATCCTCAGACGGACGGACAATCAGAGAGGACTATTCAAACTCTTGAAGATCTATTAAGACTCTGTGTCTTTGACTTCAAGGGAAGTTGGGACAAGTTCTTACCATTGGTGGAGTTTTCCTACAACAACAGTTATCAAGCAAGTATTGGCATGGCTCCATTCGAAGCATTGTATGGAAGAAAATGTCGTTCTCCAGTATGCTGGGATGAGGTGGGCGAAGCAACGTTGTTGGGACCGGAGTTGGTACGTATGACTACAGAAAAGATTCAAACGATCCGACAACGTATAAAAACCTCACAAGATCGACAAAAGAGTTATGCTGATCTTCATCGAAAGGACGTGGAATTTGATGTAGGAGATCATGTGTTCTTACGTGTTGCTCCATGGAAAGGAGTTACGAGATTTGGAAAGAGAGGAAAGCTAAATCCTCGATTCATCGGTCCATTTTTAATCCTCGATCGAGTAGGAACTGTGGCTTATAGACTCGCTTTACCGCCAAGTATGTCTCGTGTTCATAACGTTTTCCACATATCCATGTTACGCAAATATGTGGAAGACCCGAACCACATTATTGAGTTAGAACCGGACGAAATAGCGGAGGATTTGACGTATGAAGAAGTTCCTGTTCAAATCTTGGATAAGAAGGAACATATTCTACGCTCCAAGGTTATACCTCAAGTTAAAGTTTTGTGGAGAAACCACGATGTTGAGGAAATGACTTGGGAGTTAGAATCAGAAATGAAATAAGGTATCCTTACCTCTTCGACATACCAGGTACGTACCCTAATTTCGAGGGCGAAATTTCATAAGAAGGGGAGGTTGTAAGACCCCAATTTTTATAAATAAAGATGAATTTTCTATAAATATCATTTTTGAATATTATGGAGTTAATTTGATATAATGTTATAGTTGTGGGTAATATTTATAAATTTTGCAAAGTAAGCAAGTTGTTATAAAATATTCGTTTGGTCGGAGAATATTCTTTTTGTCGGAGAATATTCGTACGACGGCACAATCATTGGTGGACCCCACAACGGAATTATTGTCGGATTGAGAAAACGACAGAATTATCTTTCTATAAAAATAACGGCTGAGGTGTTACCGTTAAAACCGTTAAAACTGTTGAACTACTCGGTAGTAAAAGTACAGTAATACGCGTGGTTGCATAGTAGCACACGGTATTGATTATTGATGCTTACGTGAGAAGTCACTCAGCTATACTCAATTATTGCTACAGTAATTGCTGCATCATATCTCTTAAATTATGGTCATAGTATCATCTTCATAATATGTTATATTATTAAATCAATAATTGAGACGTTGTGGTAAGTTTGGTTATTTTATGGGGGGCCATATGTCATCATATAAGAGTCTCTTCGTCAATAGTAATTACCGTCGTCAATAGTATTTACCTTAGTCAATAGTAATTACCTTCGTCAATAGTATTTACCTTGGTCAATAGTAATTACCTTCGTCAATAGTATTTACCTGGTCAATAGTAATTACCTTCGTCAATAGTATTTACCTTGGTCAATAGTATTTACCTTGGTCAATAGTAATTACCTTCGTCAATAGTATTTACCTTGGTCAATAGTAATTACTTTCGTCAATAGTAGTTGTCCCTTCAATATTACCAAGAGTCATTTGACCCTTCGTTAAGACCAAGAGTCATTTGACCCTTCGTTAAGACCAAGAGCCACCCTCAGTTTTTCTATAAATAGAGGCCTAGGGCTTCATTATTTTTTACGAATTCATTCAAACTATAGAGAGAGAAAGTATAGAGAGAATAAGAGAGAGAGAATAAAAGTATTCTGCTACATCACTTTTCCAATATCCAGTTCTTTTAAGGTAGGGAATATTATTTCTTTTATATTCATGAAGAGAACTTCTGTTATTCCATTTGTTATTATTCTGTTGGAATAACCAGTATACGCGGTCTACCCTATACTTGGTGACATTCTTCTATTATTCTGTTGGAACATCCTGTCTGTGTGTTTTACACCGGACCTGGTTCCGTTTATTATTCTGTTGGAACATCCTGTCTGTGTGTTTTACACCGGACCTGGTTCCGTTTTATTATTATTCTGTTGGAATATCCTGTCTGTGTGTTTTACACCGGACCTGGTTCCGTTTTATTATTATTCTGTTGGAATATCCTGTCTGTGTGTTTTACACCGGACCTGGTTCCATTATTTATTATTCTGTCGGAATATCCTGTCTGTGCGTTTACGTCGGACCTGGTTCCATTATTTATTATTCTATTGGAATAACCTGTCTGTGCGGTCTATCGCATGCATGGTGATTTCTTTTGTTATTCCATTCTTTATTGTACTCAGTTGGTTAAGTTTTGACTTCTATACCCCATGAAATTTGTGGAATATCCTTGATAGTTGCGTTTCATCCAGTATCTTTTCAAGAAAATATTCTTCTAAGCGTTCTTGAATTTTACTCCACAATGCAGTATCATGTTGACAATTTGGACGTTGTTAATTCCTGGATAAATTAATTCTTGAACTTGTTTTATTGAATTCTTATATCATTGTCATCATCCTCATGTTTATTGTGACGCCCCCAGAATAGGTATACAACACCCATTCTGAGTCGCCAAATACATGGTACAGAAAGCAAACTACAACTTCAATAATACAATTGTCGTGCAAAATACGACAACACATACTGTGAGTTTAAATACAAATATTGTCTTTTAGACAATATCCACACTCAAATAAATCCTCATTACAATTATTCAAACACTATTTTACAGAAATAGTGAGGACTGCTAATACATCTTTCTAGAACCATCACTCCATACCCCGACTAGATCCTGCTATATTCTCACCTCCTGAGAAGAAAAATGGAACAAAAAGGAAAAGGGTGAGCTCAACTAGCCCAGTAAAGAATATTATGACTAAGATAATATACAACAAATTATCGTTAGTCTTCAACAGGGAAAAATCTGATAAAATATAATCGACAACAAGTTTTAGATCAACAACTGCAGCGGAAACAGCAAACCATTAGAAGAGTCAAGTAGAGAAAGAATTCTACTATCTTCTAAGATTTAAAAGTCCATCATCAATATTTTATCCCTGTAACATCAATTAATAATCATCTTTAACCAAATATTCATCTTTGCACTACAGGCCAAAGATATTCATTTGTATCATCAGTCGGTCATGTTCATCTCAACACCTGTTCATCTTTGCACTACAGGCCAAAGATATTCATCAAGTAATCATACATCTTTGCACTACAGGCCAAAGATATTCAGTAATATCATCATTTAGGACTGAGGATGATGAAAAATATCTTAAAGAGAACGAATCCAATGAGACAGAAGGACAAATAGTAGGGATTCGTATAACAGTTTATCCAAGATCAATAATACTTCATAATAATCAATTGTGAAGCAGAATTCAAAAATAAAGATCAAAACATGGATACAATCAAAGATAGTAACCATAATAGACATCTTGGACAAAAAGGAAAAATTTTATTTTTCGGTGAATAGTGCCGTATTCGTGAATAGTGCCGTATACGTGAATAGTGCCGTATACGTGAATAGTAACCCCCGACACAAAAAGTTCCAAATTTGATAAAAACTCATATCAATATTTCAGCATAATGATATTGAAGAAAATAATATCATTAAGAAGAAAATAATATCCCTTACCTCAAAATATCAGTACTTCTGGTCGGAATACCGGTATAAGGCTGAAAGAAACTTGCTCTGATGAATAGAAACTCTCAAAGTATCTAAATACTCACAAAATACACTCAATAATCTAGAGAGAGAAAGAGAGAAAACTTGTTTCTGGTGTAATTTTCAATTCTAACTTAGCCCTCTATTTATAGGAAAATTTTGGTAGGTTTGACCTGCAACCTGATGGCTTTACCTGCTACTATTCCCACCTACCACATTTGAAATATAATTCAGCACATTTCTTCACCAACCACAAGTGGGGCCCACCAATTCTAGAATTTTCCACCAAAATGATAAACTCCGAAAATTCAACAATTTCTGAACCAGTCATCTTGTAAAATTCATAATAAATCATACGTTCATTTTTAACGGTTCAAAATTTGTGGACATATACTCAACTTATATATGTATAACATATCCAAAAATTACCACGATCCAACGGTCGGATTAAAAATTATAACACCCGCAATATTTCTCAAAAACCCTGATTTTTAATACCTCCATTCCGACAAAAATACTGATAAAAACCTCAACATTAACTCCTTCATTTTTAACCACAAAAATATATCCCTCATTTATATCCACATAAAATAAATATTTCCTTATCATATGAATCAATAATTAATTATTCACAAATAATATTACAGAATCACATTTATGACAACCAGGCCGTTCCCAGGAAAGAGGGGGCTTTCCAATAAGGATTTCTCCTTACTGGCGCGCAATTAGATGACCAAACCTCTCCTTAGACAGAACTTTCTAGACATTGCCAATAATGTTATCTAATAATATTATTCAAATAATATGAATTATTGATCTGATAAATGAAAATACTGTGCAGCAACAATTATTGAAACAACAATAATATAAAATATCAATGCAGCAATTATTGAATCAATAAAATAAAATATTGAACAATAACACTGTAACAATTATTGAGTAGTGCCTTCTTACGTACGAATCAATAATCAAATACTGTGCAATCCGTGTGCTACTATGCAACCACGCGTTATTACTGTATTTTAACCACCGGGTATTTAAACAGTATTAACGGTAACAACTACGCCGTTATTAATAAACAACTTATACTTGTCGTTTTCTTCATCCAATCGCTTTCCGTTATGGGGCCCACACAAGGCTGCGTCGTCGTACGAATATTCCCCGACAGCAAGAATATTCCACGACCAACCGAATATTCACCGACCAAAAATAAATATTTTATAACCACTTGCTTATTTTGCAAAATTTGCACATTTCACCCATAACCAAAGTATTATATCAAATTAACCCCTTATTATTCACAATAATATTTAGAGAAAATTTGATTTTATTCATTAATAAGTTGGGGTCTTACAACCTCCCCTCCTTATGAAATTTCGTCCTCGAAATTGACGTACGTACCTGATGTTTCAAAAAGGTGAGGATACCTCGCTTTCATTTCTGATTCCAACTCCCAGGTCATTTCTTCAATAGCATGGTTTCTCCACAAAACCTTAACTTGTGGTATAACCTTCGTGCGTAGGACATGCTCTTTCCTATCCAAGATCTTAACAGGTACCTCCTCGTACGTTAAATCTTCAGCTATCTCGTCTGGTTCTAACTCAATAATGTGGTTCGGGTCTTTAACATATTTACGAAGCATAGATATGTGAAAAACATTATGAACACGAGACATGCTTGGAGGTAATGCGAGTCTATATGCCACATTTCCTATTCGCTCAAGAATCTCAAATGGACCAACAAATCTTGGATTGAGCTTTCCTCTCTTCCCAAATCTTGTAACTCCCTTCCATGGTGCAACACGTAACAATACATGATCCCCAATATTAAATTCCACGTCCTTCCGATGAAGATCCGCATAACTCTTTTGTCGATCCTGTGCCGTTTGTATACGTTGTCGAATCGTTTGGATCTTCTCTGTAGTAATGCGTACCAATTCTGGTCCCAACAATGTTGCTTCACCCACCTCGTCCCAGCATACTGGAGAACGACATTTTCTTCCATACAACGCCTCAAATGGAGCCATACCTATGCTCGCCTGATAACTGTTGTTGTAGGAGAATTCCACCAATGGTAGGTACTTATCCCAACTCCCTTTGAGATCTAAGACACAAAGTCTTAATAGATCTTCAAGAGTTTGAATAGTCCTCTCTGATTGTCCGTCCGTTTGAGGATGGTATGCTGAACTGAATCGTAAATCCGTGCCCATAGCTTTCTGCAAGCTAACCCAAAATCGTGAAGTGAATCTTGGGTCACGATCCGAAACTATGGATACTGGCATGCCATGCAATCTCACAATCTCGTTCACGTACATACTAGCAAGACGTTCAAGGGAATAAGTCTCACGTATCGGCAAGAAATGAGCGGACTTGGTTAATCTATCAACAATAACCCAAATCGCATCTATGCCTTGAGAAACCTTGGGAAGACCTGTAACAAAATCCATAGTAATGTGTTCCCACTTCCATTTCGGGATCTCAAGTGGTTGCAATGGACCCTTTGGCACTTGATGCTCCGCCTTTACACGTTGACAAGTTAAACACCTCGAGATAAACTCCGCGATCTCTCTTTTCATATTGCTCCACCAAAATGTATGTCGAAGATCGTGATACATTTTGGTACTCCCAGGATGGATTGCAAACGGTGTGTTGTGTGCCTCCATCATTATTCTATGCTTCAAGTCAAAATCGTTAGGAACACAAAGTCTGGAGTTGACTCGAAGTATTCCTTCTTCATCGATTCTTGCTTCTGGAATAGCACCTTCTTGCACTTTCTTCTTCATACGCATCAGCTCTATATCCGTAGCTTGAGCAGCTTTAACTTTATCGATTAAAGTCGGTTCTACTCGTATATTTGATATCATCATGTGGGTACTTGGAGCCTTCATCTCTATCTCCATCCTTTGCAAGTCATACAAAATGGGCCTTTGTGTTAAAAACATTGCACTCGTACCCGCATATGATCTTCTACTCAATGCGTCAGCTACTACGTTTGCTTTTCCAGGATGATATTGGATGGTATGATCGTAATCTTTCAACAGCTCGAGCCAACGTCGCTGCCGCATGTTGAGTTCCTTTTGGGTGAAGAAATATTTGAGGCTTTTATGATCTGTATAGATCTCCACTTTCTCCCCATACAGGTAGTGTCTCCAGATCTTCAACGCAAAAACGACTGCTGCCAACTCCAAATCATGAGTAGGATAATTCCTCTCATATTCTTTGAGTTGTCGTGAGGCATAGGCTATGACTTTCCCATGTTGCATGAGAACACATCCTAACCCTTTGCCTGAAGCATCGCTGTAGATAACAAATCCATCCGAACCAGATGGTATTGTCAGAACAGGTGCCGAAATGAGTCTCCTCTTGAGTTCTTGGAAACTCTTCTCGCATTCCTCACTCCATACGAATTTTGTATCTTTCCGAGTCAGCTGAGTTAACGGAGTAGCGATTCGAGAAAATCCTTCCACAAATCTCCGATAATAACCAGCTAAGCCCAGAAAGCTACGTACTTCGGTTACCGACTTCGGTTGCTCCCAACTTTGTATGGCTTCAATCTTCGCCGGGTCGACAGATACTCCATGTTTTGACACCACGTGCCCAAGGAATGCTACTTCCTCAAGCCAGAACTCGCATTTCTTCAGTTTGGCATATAGCTTGTTTTCACGAAGCCTTTGCAGTACCAGCTTCAAATGGCGCTCATGATCTTCACGGCTTTTGGAATAGATGAGGATGTCATCAATAAAGACAACAACGAACTGATCCAAATATTCTTTGAATACACGGTTCATCATATCCATGAAGGCAGCAGGAGCATTAGTCAATCCAAAAGACATTACTAAGAATTCATAATGCCCGTACCGAGTTCTGAAGGCAGTCTTTGGAATATCCTCAGTTTTAATCTTCAGCTGATGATATCCAGAACGAAGATCGATCTTTGAAAAGAATTGTGCTCCTTGCAACTGGTCAAACAGGTCATCAATGTGAGGTAGCGGATACCTATTCTTGATGGTGACATGGTTCAATTCTCGATAGTCAATACAAAGTCGCATACTCCCGTCTTTCTTCTTTACGAATAAAACAGGAGCACCCCAAGGAGACGTACTAGGACGAATAAAACCGATGTCCAACAACTCCTGTAGTTGGACTTTTAACTCCTGAAGTTCAATAGGAGCCATTCGATATGGGGTTTTAGAAATGGGCTTTGTACCGGGTTTAAGGTCAATAAAGAATTCAATTTCTCGTTCCGGGGGTAGACCGGGAAGTTCTTCAGGAAATACATCGGAAAATTCTCTAACAATAGAAATATTATTCAAATCTGACTTGTCTTTGTTCAAATCCATAACATGGGCTAAGAAAGCTTGACATCCGTTTTTCAATAAACGAATAGCTTTGTGGCTCGATATGACAGTGACTGATTTTAGTGGTTTAGTAGTTTGAATTCGTATGACAGGTTGGTTAGGAATATGAAAACTAACAACCTTACGAAAACAATCAATTTTAGCATGATGAGTGGTTAACCAATCAATTCCTAAAATCACATCAAAAGCAAGTATCTTTAAAGAGATAAGATCAACAGGTAATGTGATAGCGCCAACTTGGATCATGCAAGATTTATAAACTGTAGATGTAACGAAGGTTTCTCCCAACGGAGTTTCAACAGATAAGTTAAAGTCCAATTTCTCCGGAGTCAAGTTTAAACGTTGAGCACAAGCAGGAGAGATAAAAGAATGGGTAGAACCGGTATCTAGTAAAGTATAAACTTCGTAAGAATTCAAGATTAGCTTACCCGTGATCACCTCGTTCGGGTTTCTCGCGTTTTGGCCAGTAACGACAAACGCTCTTCCAGGAACCGCTGATTTCGCCTTATCCGGGACAGCCCTTGGAATCACCACTCCCGCTGAACTTGGTTTCGCTATAGTACAATCTCGAGCGATGTGGCCTTCCTTCCCACAGTTGTAACACACCTTGGATTGTTGTGGACAGTTTGGGCTGATATGTCCCTCTTTCCCGCATTTGTAACATCTAACTGGCGGTCGTTCTCCTCCCCTAAAATTTGTTGTTGGTGCTGGCGCTGGTGCTGATGTCTTCCCGTCATTGTTGAATCTCCTCTTTCTGAAATTTCCACTTGACTCACCTCTCCTATTATCATGGCCACGATGACCACCCGAGTGGTTACCGCCTTTGTTCGTATTTTTCCCTCCTCGTTGGTTATCATCGCTCTGATGATTGCTGTCACCGGTATGACCCTGGTTGTGGTCCCTCGGTTGAGTATACTCATTATCTCTCTCTAATAATTGGGCCCTATTGACAACGTCTGAATACAGAGAAAATTTATGAGAGATAAGGTATTGACGAATCTCAGGTTTTAAACCTCTCAGAAACATCCGCGTCATTCGTTCCTCATTTTCGACCAAATGAGGTGCAAACCTGGATAACTCTGTAAACTTCGCCTCGTACTGGGACACCGTCATGTTGTTTTGTTCCAGTCTAATAAACTCAACCTCCTTCATATGACGAATACTTTCGGGAAAGTACTTGTCATTGAACAGTTTTTGAAATGTTTCCCAGGACATGTTGAGTGCGTCAGGCTGGGTACGCTTCACAGACTCCCACCAGTAGTCTGCCTCACCGCGGAACATAAATGTGGCGAATGGAACCTTCTGTTCCTCCGTGCATCCCAAGACATCAAATATCTTGGTAATTTGCTTGACCCACGTTTCCGCCATGATCGGATCCGGCTTTCCCTTAAATTCTGGTGGTCCCAATTCTTTGAACTGCTTAGCTGTGACAAACCGCGCGTTGCTATCATTTCCACCCGTATTCTGCACACGAGTCTCCCTCGTCTGATTTTGCATGAACTGCAAAAAGCTCCTAAACATTCCATCATTCATCGTTTGCTCGGTAACGTTGTTTACAGGAGGAATATTGCCTTCCTGTTGCACGTTCCCCTGGGTAGTGATCAAAGGTGTCTCCACGGTCTGATTTACTCCATTATTAACGTTCTCAGCTGCCATTCTTAAATACTGCCATAAAACAAGGGTTAATAGTCATATCATATATTATCCCTATACTCTGACCGACCAAATAAACACCAAATAAACTTAGTCAGGTCATACTAGCGAAGGAATTCCCCGTCTCTCCCCTCCTAGTTCTTGTCTCACATCTCAGCCAGGGATCATATCCCTAAGCTCTGATACCAACTGTGACGCCCCCAGAATAGGTATACAACACCCATTCTGAGTCGCCAAATACATGGTACAGAAAGCAAACTACAACTTCAATAATACAATTGTCGTGCAAAATACGACAACACATACTGTGAGTTTAAATACAAATATTGTCTTTTAGACAATATCCACACTCAAATAAATCCTCATTACAATTATTCAAACACTATTTTACAGAAATAGTGAGGACTGCTAATCCTGCTATGTTCTCACCTCCTGAGAAGAAAAATGGAACAAAAAGGAAAAGGGTGAGCTCAACTAGCCCAGTAAAGAATATTATGACTAAGATAATATACAACAAATTATCGTTAGTCTTCAACAGGGAAAAATCTGATAAAATATAATCGACAACAAGTTTTAGATCAACAACTGCAGCGGAAACAGCAAACCATTAGAAGAGTCAAGTAGAGAAAGAATTCTACTATCTTCTAAGATTTAAAAGTCCATCATCAATATTTTATCCCTGTAACATCAATTAATAATCATCTTTAACCAAATATTCATCTTTGCACTACAGGCCAAAGATATTCATTTGTATCATCAGTCGGTCATGTTCATCTCAACACCTGTTCATCTTTGCACTACAGGCCAAAGATATTCATCAAGTAATCATACATCTTTGCACTACAGGCCAAAGATATTCATTAATATCATCATTTAGGACTGAGGATGATGAAAAATATCTTAAAGAGAACGAATCCAATGAGACAGAAGGACAAATAGTAGGAATTCGTATAACAGTTTATCCAAGATCAATAATACTTCATAATAATCAATTGTGAAGCAGAATTCAAAAATAAAGATCAAAACATGGATACAATCAAAGATAGTAACCATAATAGACATCTTGGACAAAAAGGAAAAATTTTATTTTTCGGTGAATAGTGCCGTATTCGTGAATAGTGTCGTATACGTGAATAGTGCCGTATACGTGAATAGTAACCCCCGACACAAAAAGTTCCAAATTTGATAAAAACTCATATCAATATTTCAGCATAATGATATTGAAGAAAATAATATCATTAAGAAGAAAATAATATCCCTTACCTCAAAATATCAGTACTTCTGGTCGGAATACCGGTATAAGGCTGAAAGAAACTTGCTCTGATGAATAGAAACTCTCAAAGTATCTAAATACTCACAAAATACACTCAATAATCTAGAGAGAGAAAGAGAGAAAACTTGTTTCTGGTGTAATTTTCAATTCTAAAGGACGTGGAATTTAATATAGGAGATCATGTATTCTTACGTGTTGCTCCATGGAAAGGAGTTACGAGATTTGGAAAGGGAGGAAAGCTCAATCCTCGATTCATCGGTCTATTTTTAATCCTCGATCGAGTAGGAACTGTGGCTTATAGACTCGCTTTACCGCCAAGTATGTCTCGTGTTCATAACGTTTTTCACATATCCACGTTATGTAAATATGTGGAAGACCCGAACCACATTATTGAGTTAGAACCGGACGAAATAGCAGAAGATTTGACGTATGAAGAAGTTCTTGTTCAAATCTTGGATAAGAAGGAACATATTCTACGCTCCAAGGTTATACCTCAAGTCAAAGTTTTGTGGAGAAACCATGATGTTGAGGAAATGACTTCGGAGTTAGAATATGAAATGAAATCAAGGTATCCTTACCTCTTCGACATACCAAGTACGTATCCTAATTTTGAGGGCGAAATTTCATAAGAAGGAGAGGTTGTAAGACCCCAACTTTTATAAATAAAGATGAATTTTCTATAAATATCATTTTTGAATACTATGGAGTTAATTTGATATAATGTTATAGTTGTGGGTAATATTTATAAATTTTACAAAGTACGCAAGTTGTTATATAATATTCGATTGGTCGTGGAATATTCGTTTTAACATGGAATATTCGTACAACGGCACAATCATTGGTGGACCCCACAACGGAATTATTGTCGGAATGAGAAAACGACAAAAATATTTTATTAAAAATAACGGCGAAAGTTTTATCATTGATATTGTTGAACTACTCGGTTGTAAAAGTACAGTAATACGTGTGGTTGCATAGTAGCACACGGTATTGATTATTAATGCTTATGCGAGAAGTCACTCAGTTTGATTCAATTATTGTCAGTTAATAATATGAATTATTTAGCGATAATGAAGTTTTGTTTTATTCGTATTATTAACGTAATAAAACAGAAACATCTTTTTATATAAAACAAAATACTTTATTAAAGTTATTCTATAAATATAATATATTATATTTTATTTAATAGATTTTTCTTTAAATATGGACCATCAGATTAAAGTAATCAATTTGGACCGTTCATGGATTAGTTACTATGCATTCCATTTTTCTATAAATAGCAGCTCATTCCTTCATTATTTCTTACGAATTCACTGAACTCTAGAGAGAGAAACTATAGAGAGAAAGAAGAAAAGTATTCTGCTACTTCACTACTTCCTTATTTCAGTTCTTCTTTAAAACGTTAAGGAGTGTTATTCTTTCTTATTCATAAAGAGAACTTTTGTTATTCCATTTCTTATTATTCTGTTGGAATAACCTGTATACGCGGTCTACCCTATACTTGGTGACATTCTTCTATTATTCTGTTGGAACATCCTGTCTGTGTGTTTTACACCGGACCTGGTTCCATTTTTATTATTATTCTGTTGGAACGTCCTGTCTGTGTGTTTTACACCGGACCTGGTTCCGTTTTTATTATTATTCTGTTGGAACATCATGTCTGTATGTTTTACACCAAACCGGGTTCCGTCTTGTTATTATTCTGTTGGAATATCCTATCTGTGCGTTTACGCCGGACCTGGTTCCATTATTTATTATTCTGTTAGAATAACCTGTCTGTGCGGTCTATCGCATGCCGGGTGATTTCTTTTGTTATTCTATTCTTTATTATACTCAGTTAGTTAAGTTTTAACTTCTATACTCCATGAAATTAGTGGAATATCCTTGATAATTGCGGTTCATCCAGTATCTTTTCATGAAAATATTATTCTAAGCATTCTTGAATTTTACTCCACAAAGCAGTATCATGTTGAAAATTTAGACGTTGTTAATTCTTGGATAAATTAATTCTTGAACTTGTTTTATTGAATTCTTATATCATTGTCATCATCCTCATATTTATAAAATGTTGAAAGTCATCTATGGCATGTAATGCATAGATGGACTTGGTATGATTATAACCAGAGATTATTCGGTGTAATCATGACCGTAATGTTACAAATGATGTGGTAAAAGTCCTCATTGGCCCGTATTGCATTGATGGACAGTTGTTGGCATGATCATGACCATTAATGAATACACGAATATCCTTGGCCGTAGTGCAGGGGTGATTCGATGATGTGGATTATTTTATTAAGCTGAGTCCCAGCGATAACAGTGTTGAAAAACCTTTTAAATCAAGAAGATAGTAAATTTTATTCTCTACTTGACTCTTTTAATAGATTGCTTGTTCCGCTGCAGTTAAATTTGATGTTCGTTATATTTTATCAGTTTAACATTGTTGAAGGCTAATGATAATTTATTCTGCATTATCTTAGTCATAATATTTCTTACTGGACTAGTTGAGCTCACCCTTTCTTTCACTGTTCTCTTCAGAAAATGAGAATATAGCTAGAACGAGTCGGGGAACGGAGTGATGGACCAGATGATAGTATTAGTAGTCCTCACTATTCAATTAAATAGTGTGACAATAATTATAATGAGGACTCCTTTTGAGTTTGTATAGTCTCTAGTAGACAATATGTGACAACCCCAAAATAGGTCCATTCCATCTAACCTATTCTGAGTCGCCAAATACATGGTACAAAAAATAACTACAATTTTATTACAACAATTATCGTGTAAAATACAACAACATATATGCTGTGAGTTTGGATACAAATATATACCAAATGTGACATTGGACACCATCATGTATCAGCACCTCACAAAGGTACCTTACATAAAGTTACAGTCAAAAACTGTTTTAGAAACTAGAATCTTTCGGAAGTGCTCAAGGAAACCTTCGTACATGGGAGGCCATGCTTCTAGGTTATGATAGATATCATATGGCCACAGAATTATCCTTGGTTGACCCAATAGACCCCAAAGAAAAACGAGAAGATTACTATCATATTCTTCCCAATGGTGAGTCTTCTCTTGACTTATCATTATCTCCACTGTCTCTAATTGAGAATTATACTTCAAACAAACACCAAGATTATATAGGTAGTGCTCGTAGATATACTCAGCAAGTGGATGAGCACAACCCTGTCTTATGATAACACGAGATTGTATGTCATTAGACATCTTGTATGATAGTGACGAAACACACTTCCAACGTTGGGTTCGCCTTACCCTATTTTCTTCACCAAATATAACTACTAAATGATGACCACCGTTCTATTCCCTTGTTACCCCCGCTCGACCCAGCTACACTCTTATTACCTGAAAGGAATTGTGAAACAAAAGGGTGAGCACAACTAGCCCAGTAAAGAATATCATGACTAAAGATAAATAAATTATCAATAGTCTTCATCAGTAATAAATCAGAGATTTAGAACATATGGTAGATGATAAAAAATTTGACCATAGTTGCAGCGGAACGAGCAATCCATTAGAAGAGTAAAATAGACTATAAAGTCTATTATCTTCTCCATGTTAAAAATCAACAACAATGTTTTATCCTTGTAACATCAATCAACAATTCTGGTCCACAATTATATGAATAACTCATAATCATAACTGTAGTTCTAAATTCCTCTTCTCATCCAGGACGAAGATAATTTTCATCACCTATCTTTACATGAAACATCAAAGATCATGGTTACACCAAATCACATTTCCTGTTTATAATCATACTAATAACTTCATCTTTGCACTACGGCCAAAGATATTCATTTATATCACCAGTTAGTAATGTTCATCTCAACATCTGTTCATCTTTGTACTACTGGCTAAAGATATTCAACAACATGTCATCTTTGCACTACGGGCCAAAGATATTCATCAACAATTCATCTTTGCACTACATGCCAAAGATATTCCTCAACAGTTCATATTTGCACTACGGCCAAATATATTCATCAACAGTTAATATTTGCACTATAGGCCAAATATATTAATATCTCAAAGAAATATATAATCATTTCAGAATTTATATAAACAATAATTATAACCATGTTGATAAATTCACCTTTGCACTTAAGCTAAAGATATTCACTTATAAATTCAATGGTCATGATCATACCAGTCAACAATTCAACTTTGTACTACTGGCCAAAGAGAACCCATAGTCATGATCATACCAGAAATCTACCCATCTTTACACTCAAGTCAAAGAGAAATATCATCATTAGGGTTATAAAAATGTTATATATGATAATAAAATTAATATAATCAACATATAGATTTAATCTCAAGAGTAATATTCATAAACCAACTATAATTTGATCAGAAAAAAAGAAACCAATATTGTCGTGAATAGTAACTCGTGAATAGTAACTCATGAATAGTAACTCGTGAATAGTAACTCGTGAATAGTAACTCATGAATAGTAAACTCGACACAAAAAGGTAGAAATTCCACAATAAAATACATACCAATATTTCGGTATAATGATATTGAAAGAATAATATTTCTTAAGCTTATAAACAATTTATTTTAATTGTTTACACTTTACTAAATAACGCATTTAATCATCCTAAAATGCCAAACTCATAAGATTTCATCATCAATAATCAAAACTCTCATCAAAAATCGGCATATACCTCATATAAGATTCTCAAGCCATAAAATTATATTTTCTAATTTTCTTACTTCACAAAACATATTTAATTCATTTACTCATAACTAGACTATTTTCATGAAAAAATATCAAATCAGTTTTAAAAATATTTCTTTTCTTGGATTTAGCATAACATAGTCCCATAGTGAACATATATTTTTCTCAGAATTTTTAAAAGTCATTTACTATTTTTCATATGGCCAAAACAGTCGAATATTTAGACATTTATCAAAAATTGTACTTTTATCTAAAAATTCTAAAATTCACAGAGTATACTCCTATCATATACATGTACTCCCAATAAAAATTTCATTAATTTTGGAGTTAACCACAAGGAGTTATAAGCGGTTACTTTTAAAATAGTCTTTTCTCATAAAATTCATAACTCTTAATCTATACATCCAAAAATCACCATTTTTGGACATAATCAAAAAAACTCATCAAAATATCATTTTAAATTTTTTCAGAATTTTTGAAGGTCAGAAATATTACGAAACTGAAAAACATAACAACCTTTAAAATCCCTTACCTCAAAAGTGCAATATTTCTGACTGGAATGCAAAATCGAAGGAAACTTGCACTGAATATCAACTCTCAAAGTATCTAAATACTTACAAAATATGCTTCATAATATAGAGAGAGAAAGAGAGAAAGCTTATGTTTCTGGTGTGATTTTCAATTCTAACTTAGCCCTCTATTTATAGGAAAATGTTAGCACGCCGAAGCAGACTTAACCTGTAACCTGATGGCTTTACCTGCTAATATTCCCACCCACCACATTTGAATAAAAATCTCAGCACATTTTTTTATCAACTAAGAGTGGAGCCCACCAATTCTAGAATTTTTCACCAAAATGATTAACTCCGAAAATTCAACAATTTTTGAACCAGTCATCTCGTAAAATTCATAACAAATCATACGTTCATTTTTAACGGTTCAAAATTTATGGACATATACTCAACTTATATATGTATAACATATCCAAAAATTACCACGATCCAACGGTCGGATTAAAAATTATAACCCCCGCAAAATATCTCAAAAACCCTAATTTGATTTTCAATACCTCCGTTCCGATAAAAATATAGATAAAATACCTTAACATCAACTCCTTCTTTTTTTTAACCACAAAAATATATCCCTCATCATATCCACATAAAATAAATATTTCCTTATCATATGAATCAATCATTAATTATTCACAAATAATATTACAGAATCACAGAACTGATAACCAGGCCGTTCCCAGGAAAGAGGAGGCTTTTCAATAAGAATTTCTCCTTACTGGCGCGCAATTAAATGACCAAACCTCTCCTTAGACAGAACTTTCTAGACATTGTCAATAATGCTATCTAATAATATTATTTAAATAATATAAATTATTGATCTGATAATGGAAAATACTGTGCAGCAATAATTATTGAAACAACAATAATATAAAATATCAATGCAGCAATTATTGAATCAATAATAAAATATTGAACAGTAATTACTGTAACAATTATTTAGTAGTGCCTTCTTACGTAAGAATCAATAATTTTAAAAATACTGTGCAATACCGTGTGCTACTGTGTAATAACGCGTATTACTGTATTTTAACCACCGGGTATTCCAATAGTGTTAACGGTAACAACTACGCCGTTAATTATAAAAACTCAATTTTTTGTCGTTATCTTCATCCGACCGTTTTTTGTTATGGGGCCCACAAATGGTTGCACCGTCGTACGAATATTTCCCGACAGAAAGAATATTCCACGACCAAACGAATATTTCCCGACAACAATGAATATTTTATAGCCACTTGCGTATTTTGAAAAAAAATTCATATATCACCCTTAACTTTAACTTTTATCAATTTAACCATTTACTGAATAGTAATTATAAGAAAAATTGAATACTTTTATTTCATAAAATTCGTGGTCTTACACAATAATTGTATTCAAACTCACAATTATGTTTTGTCGTATTGTACCCGACAGTTGTATTAATAAGTTGTATTTGTATTCTGTACCATGTATTTGATGACCCAAGATGGGTGATGTATACCTAATTTTGGGGGCCTCACATGACCTGCTACCTGATAACTTTACCTGCTATTATTTCACCCACCAAAAATCAGCCATCTTCCCCAACAACCAAAAGTGGGACCCACCCATTTCTAAAATTTTCCATCAAAATCATTTATAAACCTAATTTTCGAATCAGTCACCTCTTAAAATTCATAACAAATAATTCGTTCATTTTTAACGGTTCAAAATTTGTGAACATATACTCAACTTATATATGTATAACATATCCAAAAATCGCAACGATCCAACGGTCAGATTAAAAATTATAACTCACACAATAAAACTGTAAGAACACTGATTTGATCTTTTAATACCTTTAATCCGATAAAATACTGATAAAATACTTCAACATTAATTCTTTCATTTATAACCACATAAATAAATCCATCATTTATATCCACATCAAATAAATATTTCATTATCATATAGATCAATAATTAATTATTCACAAATAATATTACAGAATCACAATAATGACAACCAGGCAGTTCCCAGGAAAGAGGGGGCTTTTTGATAAGGATTTCTCCTTATTGGCACGCAATTAGGTGACCAAACCTCTCCTTAACAGAACTTTCTAGACATTACCAATAATGCTATCTAATAATATTATTCAAATAATATGAATTATTGATCTGATAATGGAGATACTGTGCAGTGACAATTATTGAAACAACAATAATATAAAATATCAACGCACCAATTATTGATTCAATAAAATAAAATATTGAACAGAAATTACTGTAACAATTATTGAGTAGTGCCTTCTCACGTAAAAATCAATAATTTAAAAAATAATGTGCAATACCGTGTGCTATTGTGTAACTACGCGTATTATTGTATTTTAACCACCGGGTATTCTAACAATGTTAACGGTAACAACTACGCTGTTATTTATAAAAACTCAAATTTATCGTTTTCTTCATCCGACATTTATTATGGTATGAGGCCCACAAATGGCTGCGCAGTCGTACGAATATTCCCCGACAGAAAGAATATTCCACGACTAAACGAATATTCCCTGACAACAATGAATATTTTATAACCACTTGCGTATTTTGAAAAAAAAATTCATATATCACCCTTAACTTTAACTTTTATCAATTTAACCATTTACTGAATAGTAATTATAAGAAAAATTGAATACTTTTATTTCATAAAATTTGGGGTCTTACAATATTAATGTTATTGATATATTCTATTTTTGTAACTATTAAAAATGAGGCTATTATGCAACAATTTTAAGTAATAAAACCTCAAAAAATGTTATTGTAAATAATATTTGAGGATTAATTAGTTTTATAATTCATTTTATTAAATTTTTATTCTTAAAGGAAATTTTTTTTCGAATTTGACCCCACTGAACTTTCAGGCTGGATTCGCCCCTCCTGTCGCCCGGACCGTTACTATAGGTGGTCCGCATGCGTTGAAGCGGATTATATATATATATATATATATATATATATATATATATATATATATATGTGTGTGTGTGTGTGTGTGTGTGTGTGTGTGTGTGTGTGTGTGTGTGTGTGTGTAAAAAAATGTATATACACAACTGTGTAATGCACAGTCGCTTATAGTGACGATTTTTTCGAATATGATGATAAATTATGGTCTATGACGACGGTTCAGCCGTCGCTATAATTCAAAAAAAATATCGTCCTAACGCGACTATGTATTATACAATTGTATATATACATAAAACCTTTTATATATATATATATATATATACAAGACTAAACTCCGTTTTTCATTTTTAGTATAATTAAGAAACTCAGAAAAGTGCCCTGTTGAAGTGTAAACCAGTATCGCAGCTAATGGTTCCTATTATTCGTTTTGATGGCAAATTATTTGTCCCCTCTCTAGGTTTGGTTTGGGTACTACTAGCTACTACTACTTTTCAGCACTAAAAAGCATAACATGGTAGATGAAATTATGAGCATCTGGCCCCAATGCCATCTCATAGCTAGCAATCCCATCAAACCGACGGTCATGATCAAAGTGTGTGAAATTCATTGAAATGATTATGAACGTCCAATCTATCCACATATACTAGTACTAGTACTAATTAACTCTATATTACTATAATTTCTCTTCCCAGTGGCCTTGTTTTTTTTTGTCATTTTATAAATTATTATGATAATTTAATAATATTTATATATAGTTAGTTATTAAAATTTTGTAATTAAATATGTAACAAATAATAGCATAACAATTTGTTGCATATCATAACAATCTAGATATCAATATTTGGGTGACATTATATATACAAATGTTTTTTTACTTACTCCCTCCGTTCTTTTTAATTGAGATTTTAGGAGAAAATATAAAAATTAAAAAATATAATTAATATTTTATCTGATTGATTAAAATAAATATAAAATATTAATATTACACTTCAAAATTTATTGAAAAATATGAAAGATAAACAAATTAAGATTTAATGTATGGATAATATCGTAAACTAAGGGGCCGTTTCTTTTCTGCTGAATGACTGGCCGATTCAGTGCGTTTGTTTTTTAAAAAAATCGCCTAAATGGCTCAACTAGTTAGCCATTCAGACAATTTGGACTGAATGGTTTAGTCCCATTTTTTTAGTTGAATGGGCTGAATAAGCGGCTGAATGATTTTTTTTTTTTACAATATTAACTATTATATTAAGTAATATTAAATAAATTTACAACAGTTTTTTAAATTTTTTTAGAGGGGTAAAATAATAAAAATTTGCTATTTAAATATTTTAGACATGTCAATTATCAAACAACTATTTTTATTCAAATTCAAATTCAGATTCTTTATAAAATAAATGTCGCTACAAGAATGTCGGACTCTTTATAAAATAAATGGGCCATGCACGAAACGAAACGTTTTTACAAATAATGTTGCATTTTTTTATTTTTTTTATTTTTTGAAGCAAAATAATGTTGCATTTGATTCTGGATTGAGATAAATGAATGTTAGTAAAGGGTAATTCTAGAGTTTTACATATTCCATCATTTTCATTATATAAGTTATTTTAAAAGAATTTTTTTTCATAATATAAGATGTTTTATATGTATTTAAGAGAAAAGAATATTTTTTTTCTTTTTTTGTCTCTAAAAAAATAGAGTAATTAAGAGAGAGTAGGAAGAGTAATTAATTAGTGCATATTAAAATGAATGAATTTTTTTAATATATATATAATTATGTCTTAAACAACTTATATAATGAAAAGGAGGGAGTAATTTTTATACACCAATTTCATTACTTCTGTAAGTATAAACTAATAACAATATACTTAATTTGCAAACAAAGACCATGAATAAATTTGATTATAATTTAATGCAATCATGAAACTTCAAAAACAAACAGATATTAATAGCTTACTAATACGTTATTTTTAGCATTCATTATTGATAATTGAAAAATTAAATAATCACGGATTAATTGTGTCAATTAAAGGAGATACAACCGAGTTAATTGTTTGGATTTGAAATTAATCAATTTAAGAATTTTCAGTCAGTCTTTTAAAATATAAATTATTGATTTGGCTGGGGATATTGAACTACAATTTGGACCCTAAATTTACACAAAAATTGATCTACCATCCTAAAATTTAAAACGTACTAAACTCTTTTAAGTAATTAGAGTCTCATTTATCAAAATAAATTAGTCACGTTTTCCTATTTAAATGTACAATTATATTGATATAAGGTGTGTATATATCAACTCATTTAAAAAAATACTTTATTAAATTATTATAAATTTTATTTAAAAAGTAAATTGATATTCTTCTTGAATACCTATATCTTGATATTGCCCCCAAACAGTTAAAATTAAAAGATTAAAATAAATTGACACCCCTTGTAGATAATTACAATAATATTCATGCGCCCCTCTAGTTTTTCAAGTAACAGTCAATTCCCCTCTAGTAATATGTAACATTCACTACCCCTAATGTAGTTAACCAACTAATATCCAAAAATATTTTTAATATAATGTCTAATACACCCTTCAAGTTATAATGTTTAATATATCCACTAAATACAAATTTGTATATTATAATTTTTACTTAACTTGATCTAATTAATTAAATTATGAACTTGAGCAATAAATAACATAAATGTCAAAAATAATAAATTTTTATTTTATAAGGAAAATAAAGTGTACATTTTTTGGTAATTAAATTTCTCAAAGATTAAAATTTACGTAATATACATTCAATATATTTTTTTGTAATTAAAAATTAAAATTTTAATAGCCGTAAAAGTATAAATTAACGCAAAAAAAATTATAATTATTTTTTCCAAATATTAAAAATTTACGTAAAACACACTTATTATTACATAACGAAGCTTATTATTCATATAAAAAAGTATTAAAAATTATATTAATTGTTTTTCTCAAATATTAAACTAAACATAAGTCACACTTGGGCATAATTATTTGCAGTAAAAATGACAAATATTGTTACTCAAAAAAAGAAAAAATATATTATGAGATTATTATTTTTTATAAGATAGAGGTAATAATAAATATTATTATATTTTTTTTAATCATCATTGCACAAAAACAACACCAACTGTATATTAAAAAATGTAACCAAAATCATAAAATCCTAAATTTTGACATATACTCAAGAAAATTTAACATATAAAAATCATAATAAGAAACTATGAATTCAAATAATAATTTTGTTGTTAAACACCAAAAAACTAAACAATCAACATACTCGATCGATCACTCTTATTAGAACAACTCCATTATTAATTTAATTTAAAATTCTTAATATTTGTATCACTTATCCAAAAATATGTATTAATTAAATTAAATTATTTGAATGAGATACTCATAATTACAAATAAAACTATAATTAAACTGTATTGTATTAAAAAAGGATAATTAAATATATATATATATGATATTTAAGAATTAAAATTTGAAAACTTACAAGAATAAATATGTAATTTTATCTGTTTGATCAACCTTTAAAAGTTACGGAGTTACTAATTGTTACCTAAAAAATTAATAAAAAGATGGATGTTATTATGGTAATATATCTAGAGGGGATGGGTGTAAATTAAAAATGTAACTTCATAGTTTTAGAGGAGCAAGTAACTTATATAGAAGGAAGGCAAGTTTATGTAAAGCTCATCCTGTGGTATTAAATGCCACGTGGCTATTTTTAATACACTTGAATGATATGATATGTTTCAAAGATACCCAATATCTATATCATCAGGAAGTGTGAGAAAATGGTGAAGCATTTGAAGGTTAGGAACTCATAGTTAAGCCACTTGACACCAGCTTTTATGGCATATATTACGTGTAGACCAAGAATTCATGAAAAGAAATTCTCTAATCTTTTATGTTTAATTAGTGGTTTTCCTACTGTTGTAGGCTGCGTATATAATAAAATTATATGTATCTATAATTATGGCAAAGAGAGAGAAATAACTAATTTTTTATGTTGTATAACATTTTAATTTATCTCAAAAAAAAATTATTTTATGTCTCTCTTTTTATCGACCCCTAATTAATTGTACTCTATATTTTTTAATTGCTCACACATGGTCTACGTTAACACTAGTACAAAAAATAGTAGCCAAGTTGGATGAGTAATAATTTAAATATTCATTCCGATTTAAAATTAAATTTTTGTAATCATATTAAATTTTAAATTAATATAAATTTATATAATTTTAATTTATAAAATTATTATAATAAAAATTGTTAATCATAAAATTTATTTCTAAACTTTTATGGGTCGTACTAATTAATTTTGAAGTTTAATATGATGTCGGTTGATCTCAAAATTTAAATTATATCTCTAATTTTAGAACAAAAATAGTATCATTCAATACTAATTAATAATTAATTAAAGAAGTAGATTTAAAAAAAAAAGGGAAGAAATTTATAGGATTGAACTAATTATTTTTAGTTCTGATGGTTGCACCGAACTTTAAAGTGTTGTTGAACTGAACTGAACCGAACCATCCACAAATCCAAAATCTAGTGTAACCTTTTAATTAGATTGATTCAGGAAAAAAAAAAAAAGATAGAGAGCAAGGGTTGGTAAATAAAGCAAAATTACCATCATGCATTTTCAAGTTTCACCCGCCATATATCCACGAGTAGATGAAGAATGAGAGATTCTCTGTGGCTTCTCATCTCAATTATATATATATATATATATATATATATATATATATATATATATATATATAGTATACTTTTTGTGATGTTCGTACCAGGTTTAGTTTCTGAATATTGACTTGGTCAATTTAACGCGAAAATAAAATTTATTTTTTATTTTCTTGCTTTATTATTTACTTTGTTTTTATGACTATAAAATTGGGGTGCATGTACGGGCCACCACCATCAAAGATTCGTCCTAATAAATTAATTGAATAATTTTTGCATAATATTGAGCCCATGACTTAACTATGCAGTTGTAAGACATGAATATGGGAGGTCTTAGAGCATCTCCAGCAGATGGACTATCTGCTGGACTATATTTAGTCCATCTAATATCAGCAAATGTCCTTTAGTCTTCACTCCTTCCAGCAGATGGACTATCCTGTGGACTATCTCGTGGACTATAATATAAAATGATTAAAATAATCAATTAATTCAAAAAAACTCCAACGGACATAATCCAACGACCATATTCCAACGGCCATATTATAACGGCTATATTTTAATAAACAAATAGCATCTATAAATATAAGTCATATCTAGTCTCTCATATTCACTCATCTTAACTTCATTCTTCTAGTCAAATAAGTTATTTTAAATATGTCTCGTCAATTCGAATTAGCTATGTTGCACGTCGATGAAGAAGAAGATGAAGAAGCATATGGACAATTATTAGGCATGGCGGCTATTGAAGATGAACAACAAAATGTCAATAGGCATACATCACGTCATCGTGGTTCTGTGCAAGGTCGTATTACCATTGATCGTGATAGACATGAAGGTCATAATCGACTTTTTCGTGATTATTTTGCAGAACATCCTACATACCCCCCGTATCTATTTCGGAGAAGGTTTAGAATGCGGCACCCGCTTTTCCTCCGAATTCAAAGAGCAGTTGAAGCGTATGATTCATACTTCATCCAAAAAATGAATGCTGCAGGACATCTCGGTTTATCTTCTCTACAAAAGATAACTGCCTCAATGCGGATGCTTGCCTATGGTGTTTCAGCGGATTCCGTTGATGATTATGTGCGAATCGGTGAAAGCACGGCTATATTAAGTCTTAAAAGGTTTGTAAAAGCAGTCATTTCAATTTTTGGTGATGAATATCTGAGATCACCCAATAGTAATGACATCGTTAGATTGCTATCAAAAGCTGAAGAGCGTGGTTTTCCAGGGATGTTGGGGAGCATCGACTGTATGCATTGGAAATGGAAGAATTGTCCGGTTGCATGGCATGGTATGTATTCTGGACATGTGCATGAGCCAACAATTATTTTAGAAGCGGTGGCTTCATACGATCTTTGGATATGGCATGCATTTTTTGGATTACCAGGCTCTCATAATGATATTAACGTTTTGGAGAGATCATCTATCTTCTCTGCTCTTACTGAAGGTCGTGCTCCACCAGTGAACTACTCAATTAATGGCAATGAGTACACGATGGGATATTACCTTGCTGATGGTATATATCCCTCATGGGCAACATTTATTAAAACCATTTCGGCACCTCGGGGAAATAAAAGAAAACTATTTGCTAAGACTCAAGAGGCGCTTAGAAAGGATGTTGAGCGAGCATTTGGGGTACTGCAAGCACGTTTTGCGATAGTTCGTGGTCCTGCACGATTTTGGGATCAAACAACACTAAAAGAAATTATGACTGCATGCATAATATTACATAATATGATCGTTGAAGATGAACGAGATGAAAATCAAGAACCAACAACCTACGATACACATGACGAGATTCCAACTGTAGAAGTGTCTCATGAGCGTACCCCACAATTACTTGAATTCATTGAAGCAAATCATCGCATAAGGGATAAACAAGTTCATTCTAAACTGCAAGAAGATATTATTCAACACTTGTGGACACTACATGGCGGAGCCTAATCCATTACATTCTACTACAATAATAAGCAAATTAAGCTACTTCAGGCTCCATTACATTCTACTACAATAATAAGCAAATTAAGCTACTTCAGGCTCCATTACATTCTACGATAATAATAAGCAAGTCAACTACTAGATGTAACTCTTTTCATGATTTCTTTCTTACGTTGTTTGTAATATTCAGCTACTTCAGGCTCCATGTTAGCAGTGTCAATCATCATAATCCTTTCATCTTCTTGTGCTTTCAGTATATTCAACTTCTCTTGCTCTTGAAAATATATTCTGTCCATGTTCTCTTGTCTCTTTTGTTGGTTCAATTTCATCTGATGCTCAAACTTCTCAAACCTCAACTCCATAGGTGTACTAGTATCACCAATTCCTTTGCCCTTTTTAAATAATGCTTTCGAAGCCTTTCTTCCCATTGGCCTCTCTAATCTTGCAGAGATTGTATCATCAATACTATCGTCTTCACCCAAACTGACTTCTTCTGCGGTTGATGGAGAAGATGCTGCTGGACTTGACTTTCTATTACTTTTCTGTTTTTTTCCACTATTATCTGTTCTCCATTTCGGTGCATCCTTTAATATTCTCCAACAATGCATAAATCCAAATGGTTGATTTTGCATACTTTTGAACATCTCTAATGCTTGACATATCTATTAAAAAATTATTTACAAAGTATTAAATATAAAATATAAGAAAACTTAATGAAATTTTATATGAAAAAATTGAAATACCTTATCTTGTTCGCCTACACCGCTTTGTTGCATTCTTTCAATTGAAGCATAATATCCACAAAATTTGTTCACCGCGAGTTGAATTGTTGACCAACGTTTCGCCAAAGCAGTAGAATTGCGTTCAGACTCAAAATTTTTGTATTCGTGAAAGTATTCGTGAACTCTTTCCCAATATCTTCCATGTTTCTGATCGTTTCCTTGAATTGGATCCATACTTACATTTAGCCATCCGGAAATAAGAAGAGCATCTTCTTCAATTGTGTAATTTCCCTTTCGCCCTGATCTTTTATTGGACTCATTTTCGGGAGTCTGAATTGGTACATCAGTTTGGATTGAAAATTCATCCAACAAATTTGGATCATCAAGTGAGAAACCTTCAGATAATAATGAAGAATAATACATCGGAGGATCATGATTTTCCATCTAAAAAATAAATTAAAAATATATTATTAATAAAAAACAAAAATCAAATATAATAAAAATACAAACTATTATTAATAAAATACTTACAATTGCTAAATGTTGGAGTAGTTGATTAAAAGATATAAAATAAATTGAATTAGTATTATACATATTTATAGATTTTCAATTTCTATCCGTTTGTACTCTTTATTACCGTTCTGAAAATTTTTTTCTATCCGTTGGATTGTACTTTATTATCGTTTCTCTTTTTTGACTTCACTTTCAGTTCTCTCACTTTGTCTCCTTCTTCTTCTTCGACAGATCTTCTTCTTCGACAGAATTTCTCTTCTTTTTTTTTTCTTCAATTTCTTCAATATAGAGTTTTCCATTTAATTATGTTAAATTATAGTCTGGTTGATTTTTGGTTCGCAGATTTGGTCGTTTTGAGCGGCCGGAAAAATTGGCCGACTAAATTTGATCTGTCTGCTGGAGCGATTTTGACATCCTAAACTAAATATAGTCTACGAATTTGGCAACTCCGACCTGCTGGAGTTGCTCTTAGTGAGAATTGAGATGGATCTTTAACAAATCCTAGGATGATCTATTTGACAACGAGAGTGAATTAGCACTTTTAGAATTTCAAGTACCATATATATAAATTTATTTTAAAAAATATGAATCTGGGTATCAAAAACTTCAATAAAAAAAGAGTAGAAAAATTAATTGAATCCCAAAAGGGAGCTCTTGAAAAAATTGTTACCAGTAATAAAAAAAAATATCACAAAAAAATTAGGTGAAAGTTCCACAAATGAACAAGAAGTTCATTTTAAAGAGTTAGAAGACAATACAATAACACAATCAAAAGATACAAATGAAAGTAATCCTTGCGATAGTCAATCGAAAGATAACAATGAAAATAATCCAAATGCTAGTCAATCAAAAGATACTAATGAGAATATATCGAATGATTGTCAAAATTATAATATACCTACTTTTGATAAAGAACATGAAAATAATTTAGAGACAAATGAATATATTAACGAAACACTTGATTGATTATAGGCCTCTAAATATTTATGATCCAGCACAATGAAAAAATATTGACTCAAAATTGAGAGATTTGTTAGTAGAAAAAGGTCCAATTAGACATAATGATTCAGAAATATTTCCTAAAGATGGAAACTCTAGGCATTTTTCTACTACATATTACACTCGAACTTTATTAAATGGGGAGAAATATGATAGAAAATGGCTAGTATATTCAAATGAATTAGATCGTGTATTTTGTTTTTGTTGCAAGTTGTTTAATTTAGAAACTTACAATACAAGTCAATTAACTAATCAAGGAACTAGTGATTGGAGAAATTTTAGTGGTAATCTTAAAAGACATGAAACAAGTAGTGAGCATATTACTAATATGAACACTTGGAGTGATTTACAAATAAGATTATTGAAAAATAAAACAACTTATAAAAGTGTCCAAGAACAATTTAACAAAGAGAAACATCGTTGGAAAAATGTATTACAAAGAATTATTGCAATCATAAAGACTTTAGGTAAAAATAATTTGGCATTTCGATGAACAAAAGAAAAGATTTATCAACAAAATAATGGAAATTTTTTAAGTTTAATTGAAATGATCGCAGAATTTGATCCGACGCGGTGATGTAAGAACAAATTCATCGTATTCAAAAAGGTGACATTCATAAACATTATATTGGTCATAAAATTCAAAATGAATTGATACAATTGATAGCAAATGAAATTAGAAGTAACATTATTAAAAAAGTTAAAAAAGTAAAATATTTTTCAATTATACTTGATTGCACTCCTGATATAAGTAATCAAGAACAAATGACTCTCATACTAAGATGCGTGGATATTTCAACAAGTCCAATAAAAATAGAAGAATATTTTTTAGGATTTGTAAAAGTAGATGTCACTTCTGGTTTAGGTCTTTTTAATGAACTTATAAATGTAATGTCGAAACTTCAACTTAACATTAATGACATACGAGGACAAGGTTATGATAATGAATCTAATATGAAAGGAAATAAACAAGGTGTACAAAGAAGGCTTCTAGAGATAAATCCTAAAGCATTTTACACAACATGCGGTAGTCATAACATTAATCTAGTACTTTGTGATATGGCAAACTCATGTACTAAAGTTGTATCTTTTTGGAGTGATACAACGTTTATATATATACATCATTTTCCTCTTCAACAAATAGATGGAACATTTTAAAAAAGAATGCATCGAGATTCACTCTTAAGCCTTTATCACAAACACGTTGGGAAAGTCGCATTGAAAGTGTTAAAGCTATAAGACTTCAAGCTCCAGAAATAAGGGATACTTTGTTAGAGTTGGCAAAAAGTAGTGATCAAGATTTTAAAATAAGAAGTGAAGCTAACGCTTTAGTAAAATATGAGTTTGGGGATTTTGAGTTCTTATTGAGCTTGACTATTTGGTATGATGTGCTATTTGCGGTCAATTCAGTTAGTAAAATTTTATAATCAAAAGATATGCATATCGATATAGCTATAAATCAATTAAAAGCTCTTATAGATTTTTTAAAAAATTATAGAGAAATTGGATTTGCAACTGCTATGAATTCGACCATAGAGATTGCTAAAGAATTAGAAATTGAACCAGTTTTTCAAGAAAAATGTGTAATTCGTAGGAAAAAAAATACTTTGATAAAAATGTTGATCACGAGGTAGCACAATCTGTTGAAGAATATTTTAGAATTGATTATTTCTTATTTATAGTTGATCAAGCTATTTTCTCAATTGAGCAAAGGTTTGAACAGTTTCATTTATATGAAGAACTTTTTGGTTTTCTATTTAGTTTTGAAAAATTAAAATCATTTGATGTTGATAACTTGCATGATAAATGCCTCTCTCGAAAATGCTTTCACATATAAATATTCCATTGATATTGATGGTTTAGATTTATTTTTAGAGTTAAAAATTTTAAGTGAAGTTATACGAACGGAAGAAAAGAAGAACGCTCTAGTTGACATTCTGAATTTTATAAAAAAACTAGAATTTTTTCCAAATGCATGCATTGCATATAGAATTTTATTAACAATTCCTGTAACAGTTGCTTCTGCAGAAAGAATTTTTTCAAAATTAAAATTGATAAAATCTTACTTAAGATCGACTATGTCCTAAGAAAGATTAAGTGGATTAACGATTTTATCAATTGAAAAGAATATGTTAGAGAAAATTGATTATAAAAGTTTGATCAATAATTTTGCATCTAAAAGAGCAAGAAAAATAAAATTTTAATATTTTTAAAAAAATCGTAGATATTAATTTAATTTAATATTGAATGGTAAAAAATAGTCCCAATTTAAAATTTGGCTTGAGGCGCCCAAAAAGTTTAGACATGGGAGGGAATAAGTAAAAATTTTGAAAAGTAATTTATATGTTGAGTGATATAATAAAAAAATTAAAATGAACCCTAATTTTTAAATTTTGTTCGGATTCACGTATTTATATACATCGATATAAATTTACGATTAAAACTCACATATATTAATAAATTTGGAAAAATCACTTGTAAGAATATCATTTTTCATTTTTAAATTTGATTAATTTTATATAATAAATGTGAAGTAGAATTAACTCTCGGGTAGTTTGACCGCTTGCAGTCCACAATCTCTCTCTATCTCTCTATCTCTCTCTCTCTCGGCGACCCCACTCTGAAGTCTGATCTTTTAAGTGGAAACGTGAGCTGAAGTTTTACATATGAATGGTTAAAAATCACCATCCCCATCCCTCCCCTTCCTCCTCTTTCTCTTTCTCTTTCTCTTTCTCTTTTTCTCTTTCTCTCTCCTCCAAGTGAAACCCTAATATTTCAACCTCGACCCATTTAAAGTAAAAAACACAAGCATCAATTTCTTCCGCAAACAAACAGAGCCACTTCTTTCATATATCCATCAATTTCATCATCCGTGGGCTGCTTATTAATTCTCTTCTTTTACGCATTAATTCCATTTTGCTCCAAGACAATTCAAATCTCCCCTTCTCTTTGCACCAGATCATCATCAAAATCCAGAGCTAGCTTATAAAGCCATTAATGGCTACTTTTTGAAATCAATCTCTCTATTATTTTTGGCTTTTGTTTTTGCTGATTCTCTTAAATAATACTCCACTCACTACTGGAAGTACTTCTTGTAGTAGTAGTAGTAAGCATATCTGTCTAACATCTCTGCTGCTACTACTACCTTCTTATTATTCCTTTCTCTCTCTAGAATTCTCTGTCTCTCTCTCTCTAGAATTACACAACCGAGTAGATAGCTTACACATGGATTCTGGAAACAGTGGGAGCTTACAATCATCCAGCGGCGGTGATGATGAGTACGATTCACGCGCCGATTCATCTTTTCTCACCACCTCCGGCAACCACCCCATTTTTAACCCCTTATCTATATCACAACCTTCCCTCAACATCTTTGACCCTTTAGCCAACTATTTTGACCCGCCCATTTCTTCACGCTCACAACAAAACCCAAACCCAAATCCACTCCTCAATCTGGACATGGGTTGGTCCAAATCCCAATCAAATTCTACCCATCAGATCAACCCATTTTTTACCCCTCAAACCCAACCCGTTTCATTTCCTCGTCAAGGGACAGAAAATATAGTAGCTGCACCACAACCACCACCGCGAGGTGGTGGAGGCGGAGGAGGAGTTTCAACTTCCTCATTGGCGAATACTCCGGCCGAACAGGTTCAGACGCACGTGGCACGTAATCCGAAGAAAAGATCCAGAGCATCTAGGCGTGCACCAACGACTGTACTGACCACAGACACCACTAATTTCAGAGCCATGGTTCAGGAATTTACTGGCATACCGGCGCCCCCTTTCACATCATCCTCACCGTTCCCTAGAAGCAGACTTGATCTTTTTGGTGCACCCTCCTCTATCAGATCCAACCTCCACATTTCTCAACCACCCTCTTATCTCCTAAGGCCTTTTGCTCAAAAAGCTCAACAACCTTTTGTTTCTTCCTCGCCTTCATTGTTACATGATGCTAACATTCTCTCTCATCCTCCTGTTTTTTCTAACAATATTTCTTCCACCAGTACTGGTAATTTAGATTTATCTTCTGAATTAGGCCTTTTGAAGAGGACTATTAGTACTAGTAGGAGTAGTAATAACAATTTACTCAACAACATGCAAAACCAAAACCAAATTCACACATTTCAGTCCTTCCTACAATCCCCACTACCCAATTCATCCCTTTTGAGCTCGAAAACGCCTCAAGAATCTCATCTGGAAATTCCCGCGCATGATTCTCATTCTCATTTAAAAATGGGTCTTTTGGATGAACTTGGGTTGAGCCATGGTCAAGTAAATAATGCACACATATCTGGACTCCCGAGCCTCGTCTCTTCGGACAATGGGAATGGGGATGGATATAATTTTTCGCTGGCGGCAGCATCTTCTTCGTCAAATTTTCAGGGCGGTAAAGGGACGACGACGACGGACAATGTTGCTGTTTCTACCACAAGAGGTGAGGGTATGATGGAATCATGGTTATGTTCTTCAGATTAATTATTAATTAGTGATCTTTCATTTCAATGAATTATTACGAAAAATGAAATGATTACATCATGGAAAGTAAATATGGGCCGGGGGAGAGTGACAATGAAATGATGAATTGTTTCTAATCAAGTGGTTAATTAGTGTTTGAGTTATCAATCATCTTAACCATGACTTTCACCGAAGTTTAAATACTTACTTACTACTCCATATATTACTACTGTACTAGTAAATCGATAAATTTGTGTAAATATTAGTAATAGTATATACTAGTTTTCTTTCATATGTATGTGTATACCTTCTGATATGAATCGTCTTACTTTGGTTATCAGTCTTGGCTTCTTTCATTATTCAGTAGTAAAATGCTGTTACGTGTACTGTTCGCACTGTGATTTTAACAATCTTGGATTCACATGGGGTTCTACTTTGAAAATAAATTATATATATGAACCATAGAGAAATATATTGAGAACCAAAGCCAATGCATAGAATTTTGTCTGATTTACTATCTTTCCAACCCTCTAAACTAGTAGTACTGTTTTTCAAGACGACTGTTAAATGATAATGTCATGACAATATATATAGGAAATTGACGGATAAAAAAAAGCTCTAGTGAATTTAACAATTCTCTCTCTCTCTCTCTCTATATATATATATATATGATGTCTAAACAAATATGCATTTAATAGTATTGTTACATTTATTTGACTCATAATTTCACTTATTATTTTGACATTATAAATAGTGTTTTTAGATTTAAAGAATGGGAAGATACTAGGAGGAATCGGTGGCGAGATTTGGGGAAGCGTTAGGCGCCGCAATCTCTCTTTACAATTCAAAATTTTCTTTATCATAAGTCTTGATTTGCATCTTGTGTGCTTGAATATTAAAATGCCCACTAATCTAGACCAAAAGGCCGCACCTGTTTTTTTTCTTCTGTATTTTTCTTTCCCTTTTATATATTATTATTATTATTAATTAATTAATAATGTGGTTCACAAGATTATACGTCATGGCATCATTTAAATTGAATTCCATGTTGTAGGAAATAAAGTATGCCAACGTAATAAGGTAACTACAACGAAAACTCTTTTTTTTTTTTTTTTAAGGAGTACGTAATTATGAGACATTACCTAAGGTCATACGCAAGTGTTCGCATGACTGTACTTTTGTGGACAGAAGTCTATATCCTTGTCCGAAGTACAACCATCAAAACAGCTCCTCTCTCTCCGTCTTCCTCTCCATCCATCTATAAATATTCTTCTTCTTGGTATTTAATTCATAAATATATTAATCGTAAATTGCTAGTACATAACGTGATCTTTAATTTCCCTCAGATTATTTTTAAGACATTAGTTACGTGTGAACTGTGATGACACATGCATGATCTTTCGTTCAATTTTCACAGTTGTGAAAATAAGTATAATCTTATAATAGGTATATATTTCATCATTCAAAATTTGATCCAATGGCCACATATTTATTTCGTCATCATAATTAAACTGCGAAAGTTGGTTCATCATGTGATTTGTCATAAATATTTATTTTTCAAAAATAATTATCGTTTGCATTATTAAAGTGCAGACAAATTTGACTTTAATTATCATCTGTAGTTTAGTTTAGTTTGTTATCTTCCATAGTTTAAATTGTTATTATCCGCAGATAGTTGTTCGATTGGTTTAGCAATAATGACATAATAATAAAATGAAAAAATTATTATTATATATTAACCTTAATACAAATGAGACTTTTTAATTTGAAAAAAATATATAATAATTCGCACATATAACATCTTCCTTTTAATAAATAGAGATCAAGAAAAGAAAATAGCTGTGGATCGAGATTGTTGATTGTAGATAGAAACAACACGAGTTGAAATCTCTGGTTGAACTACCAGTTTGATATATATATATATATCCATCATAAATGCTACCAGCTTTTTTATCATAGATATATGGAGTGGCCTTTAATTAATTCTATTGACTTTACATATAGCTACCTAGTATGTATAGTCGGTAACATTTGAATAAATTAAGGTAGCGTTGGTATGGCGCAGCTTAGCACAAGTGAATTAAAGATATGTTGTTGTACTGTAGGAAACATATCCCACTTCTTATTTCATAATTAACATAGTTTGTATGTGTTGTATTAGGAAGAGCAATTCAAGCTATTTATTAATTTAATTTTTTTAAAAATATATATTATCGTAGTTTCAAATTATCATCTCTTTTTAAAAGTTAATTTTAAATTTAACATAAATTCATTTATGTTATAAGATTTAATATTTACAAAAAAATTAAATAAATTATGTTAATTTGAAATTATATCAAGAATTTACTTTTAAAAAGTAGATATAAAAAATAATAAAACAGGAATGAGACTTGTTATATTATATAATATGGCGCCTAAACAAATTAAGTAATTAAATTAATAAAATAAAAAAAGGGGAGCCAAAAAAAGATTACAAAGCGGGAACTTTACTCAATTGTGATCTCCATCTTAAAGGCGGTAATCTTTTTCATGTCACTGATTGATAGATGATGAACTTTTTCACATCAATAGTTTAAAATTTTATGATGATGATGATGTAGTGGGTGGCCAGTGGGGAAGAAGAGAGAGAAAGAGAAAGAGAAAGAGAAAGAGAGATGGGATTCATTTCAAAAACATTTGAATCATAATTTTTTATACATATAATATGATCAGCATCGGAAGGAAACATTTGGTTTGTCTTTTTAATTGAAATTTACAATTGTTTTTTTGTGATAACACTATTTAAGATAATTATAAATGAGAGGAAGTGTGTTTAATTACACAAAATAATATTATTTTTATATAATTATACGTGGTGTCTTTCATTTTATTTTATTTTATTTTTGTTTAAATAAATTTTATTTTATTTCACCATGGGATTTTGGAGGAGAGGCCTTTTGGAAAGCAAGAGGGCTTTCTGAGGTGTGGCATTCTTTAAGCAAGAAGGTGGCCCATGGCATGCCAGTGGATAGGCTGCCTCACTGCAATGATGGCTATTGTCTCTCACCTTCCATCTATTCTCAGCCCACAGGGAATACCACTAACCAGGTTGCTTAGTGGCATCATAGGCTGATTCATTAGCAACTTAGCAAGTAAAACAGAAAAAAACACACACACACATATATTAGAATGAATTATAGCAAGTATATGAATCACTATTCATTAGCAAATAAAACAGCAACACATGCAATATAGAAGAGAAATAATCCATAACAAATATTTATTATGGATATACATTATTATTAATATTCAATACAAAAATTAACGACTAAAATTAAAATTAAAAAATTAATGTCCATTAATATTACGTCCGTTACTAATATATAGTTGCAGATGATTGGTGTCGTTCGTTAACAATAATAGCAAATGTAGTTGAAAATAGTACGGTCGTCCGCTACGTAACCCGTCATCTGTTATTAATAATAACGAACGTGAATTTTTTTTGTTCTTATATTGAACTATAGAGATAGTTATGTCTATTTTTAATTCATAACAAATATATTATATATATCATTACTTTGTATATATATATATATATATATATATATATATATATATAGGATAATATGGTCATACACAATTGTGTATGCTTTATTTGTGCATAATCTCTCAAAACTACTTCGTTTTTGACAGAATTTTTTTTTTTTTTAAAAAAACAACTTCTCTTCCTCTGAATCAAAAATAAATATATCAAAATGATATAATTTTGATAAATTATATACAAATAAAATATAAACAACTCCTTATTGGACAAATAACAATTTAAATTGGGACATGAAAAAGTGAGAGGACTTTTTGACATCACACAATGAAAGAAAGAAAGGCTGCCATTATTATTTCCTCATTTCAAATCTCTCATTCCCTTGGAAAAGCTTTAATTGAATTATTCATTGCATGTGACCAGGATGGACAATCATCATATTTTTTTTAGGGGTTTTATAAATGCACACAATATGTCATTTGTTGCCCTTCAAAATAAAAATATTGGTTCTATTTTGAGGTTTTATTTGTACATTCACACCTTAAGGAGATATAGGTACATGCGAGTCAGACTAAGGTGCAGTTTATTTACATCTTATTGCCTCTTAATGAATTGTCTCTTATTCGCTAAGAGGCATGATGCTATTTGTTTTATTTTTTGTTATCTCTGAATGTCTCTTAATCGGTAAGACAGAAAATAAAATTTTAATAATTAAGAGGTACCTCTTAATGAATTTTTTTTGATAATTTTTTTTATATAAATATATTCAACAATATTATGCACTCATTTTTATTAAATTGAATATTTAAAATTATTAAATAAAATTTTACCCTTTAAAATGGTAAAATAGTGTCATTAAGAGACAACATATTTTTTTGTTATCAAATAATTTTTTAGATTCAGACCTCATAACCATTTAGATGATCCAATTTATTAAGACATCATAATCATTCAGATCTTAATTCCCAAATTTATCAAACACAACCTAACTCTGAAGTATCTTTATTCAATTAAGAAAACGTTTTTTTTAATATGAGTGTTTGGCAAGCTTATTAATGTTTTATTTTTTCAGATTTGTTTTATTAATTTTGTAGCTAATAAGAAAAAAATGATTAAAGTTACATAATTATTTATTTAATCATTATTAAATATTTTTTTATTTAATATACTTTGGCTACGGTTTTCATAATTTTATCATATTCTGAAAAGTTAATTACCAATTTTGATCATTATAAGTTTTAGTTAAAATGGATAACATGAAAGCAAAGTATGAGATGGGAGAAAATTTAAAGAGAGAAGAAGGGGGGGATGTAGACTTTAAATTAGAGAGTGGGCTAAATGAGGAGCAATATGTTGAGTCAAATCTTAATTTTTCTGATATGATGTATAATCCTCATGTAGCACTAGAGCTAAAACTAAAAATAGGTCAAGAATTTCAAGCAATAGATGATGCTTTTAGTTTCTACAATGCATATACAAAAATCTCTGGATTTAGTGTTCAAAATTGGTCCGAAAAGAAGAGACGGAGAAGCGATGAGATCATAAGGAAACAGTTTGTGTGTTGGAAATAGGGGAAGACTACTACAGTTGCAAACATTGAGACAACAAGGCGCGGGGGATCAATTAACCGTAAAGCAAAATTTGCTATTGTGATGTCATCTTCAGACTTATATGTTGTTAGTATATTTGTTGAGGGCCATTATCACCCATTAACAACTCCACGAAAAATATATTTTTTGCAATCTGACCGCAATATATCGACTGCCCAAATGCTGTAATTTAAAAGATAATTATATGAAAATATCAAAAATATATGTGAAAATATCATATATCAAATAATTTTATCTGTTGAGCAGGTATTTATTTGAAAGAAAATTAAAAAAAAGAAAAAAAAAAGAAAGTACTCAAAGTACGGGTGGGACAATATTATCCTTGTCAATACGTGCGTCAGTAGCACCTCAGACTTACGTGGATGAATTATGGGGACCACTAAGAAAGAGAGATATTGTGGGATAGGTGAACGTGTACAACCTGAAGTGGGTCCCCATTTTGAATAGGACACCTTGCCGATCATAAGGAACGGTCACATGACACCATAGCTTACCTCATGGAACACCCTTATTTAATGTGTTTTGAGATTTTTATCATAAGGTTAACTCTAGTCTTCAAAGGGTAAATTTAAAAATATATATATATATATATATATATATATATATATATATATATTATTTTTTGTTAGTTTTTTCGTGAATTATTTTTTTGAAAGTGAGCTTTAAAATAAAAAGCATTTATGAATCATGTGTAATTGAAATGAAATAAAACATTTTTAAAACAAATGAGTTATGTTGGTATTTGAAAAAAAAAATTACAGCTTGAGAAATTGATTAATATATTTATAAAAAAAATGTACATACCTCTTCATCCTCTTTATTTTTCGTTCACAACTTTTTATAAGAATAAATTATTTATTTTCAGATATCCCCTTTAACTTCTCTTGTTGTCCTAATAAATTTTTTCACTTGTATTAGTAGTTTTCAACTTCCTATAAAAGGGTAGCGATGGAATTTTATATAAATTTTAGTTATTAAATAATAGTATTTGTAAGACCCCAACTTTTATAAATAAAGATGAATTTTCTATAAATATCATTTTTGAATATTATGGAGTTAATTTGATATAATATTATAGTTGTGGGTAATATTTATAAATTTTGCAAAGTAAGCAAGTTGTTTTAAAATATTCGTTTGGTCGGGAAATATTCTTTTTGTCGGGGAATATTCGTACGACGGCACAATCATTGGTGGACCCCACAACAGAAGTATAGTCGTAGTTAGAAAACGACAAAATTATCTTTCTATAAAAATAACGGCTGAGGTGTTACCGTTAAAACCGTTAAAACTGTTGAACTACCCGGTAGTAAAAGTACAGTAATACGCGTGGTTGCATAGTAGCACACGGTATTGATTATTGATGCTTACGTGAGAAGTCACTCAGCTATACTCAATTACTGCTACAGTAATTGCTGCATCATATCTCTTAAATTATTGGCATAGTATCATCTGTATAATATGTTATATTATTAAATCAATAATTGAGACGTTGTGGTAAGTTTGGTTATTTTTATGGGGGGCCATATGTCATCATCTAAGAGTCTCTTCGTCAATAGTAATTACCGTCGTCAATAGTATTTACCTTGGTCAATAGTATTTACCTTGGTCAATAGTATTTACCTTCGTCAATAGTATTTACCTTGGTCAATAGTAATTACTTTCGTCAATAGTAGTTGTCCCTTCAATATTACCAAGAGTCATTTGACCATTCGTTAAGACCAAGAGTCATTTGACCCTTCGTTAAGACCAAGAGCCACCCTCAGTTTTTCTATAAATAGAGGCCTAGGGCTTCATTATTTTTCACGAATTCATTCAAGCTATAGAGAGAGAAAGTATAGAGAGAATAAGAGAGAGAGAATAAAAGTATTCTGCTACTTCACTTTTCCAATATCCAGTTCTTTTAAGGTAGGGAATATTATTTCTTTTATATTCATGAAGAGAACTTCTGTTATTCTATTCTTTATTATTCTGTTGGAATAACCTGTATACGCGGTCTACCCTATACTTGGTGACATTCTCCTATTATTCTGTTGGAACATCCTGTCTGTGTGTTTTACACCGGACCTGGTTCCGTCTTTATTATTATTCTGTCGGAATATCATGTCTGTATGTTTTACACCGGACCTGGTTCCATTATTTATTATACTGTTCTTTATTATTCTGTCGGAATATCCTGTCTGTGCGATTACGCCGGACCTGGTTCCATTATTTATTATTCTGTCGGAATATACTGTCTGTGCGTTTACGCCGGACTTGGTTCCATTATTATTATTCTGTTAAGAATAACCTGTCTGTACGGTCTATCGCATGCATGGTGATTTCTTTTGTTATTCCATTCTTTATTATACTCAGTTGATTAAAACTTTGACTTCTATACTCCATGAAATTAGTGGAATATCCTTGACATTTGCGCTTCATCTAGTATCTATTCATGAAAATATTCTCCTGATCAGTCTTGAAGTTTACTCCACAAAGCAGTATCATGTTGACAATTTAGACATTATTAATACCTGGATAAATTAATTCTTGAACTTGTTTTATTGAATTCTTATATCATTGTCATCATCCTCATGTTTATAAAATGTTAAAAGTCATCTGTGGCCTGTAGTGCATAGATGGACTTGGTATGATTATGACCAGGGATTATTCGGTATAATCATGACCGTAATGTTACAAATGATGTGGTAAAAGTCCTCATTGGCCCGTAGTGCATTGATGGACAGTTGTTGGCATGATCATGACCATTAATGAATACACGAATATCCTTGGCCGTAGTGCAGGGGTGATTCGATGATGTGGATTATTTTATTAAGCTGAGTCCCAGCGATAACAGTGTTGAAAAACCTTTTAAATCATAAAAGGTAGTAGAGTTTATTTTCTACTTGACTCTTTTAATGGATTGCTTGTTCCGCTGCAGTTAAACTTGATGTCTATTATATTTTATCAGTTTAACATTGTTGAAGGCTAATGATAATTTATTCTGCATTATCTTAGTCATAATATTTCTTGCTGGGCTAGTTGAGCTCACCCTTTTTTTCACTGTTCTCTACAGGAAATGAGAACGTAGCTGGGGCAAATCGGAAAACTGAGTGATGGTTCGAATGATAGTATTAGTTAGTAGTCCTCACTATTCTATGTAATAGTGTGTTAATAAATGTAATGAGGACTCCTTTTGAGTATGAATACTTTCTAGAAGATAATATTTGTATTCAAACTCACAGTTTATGTTTTGTCGTATTATACACGACAGTTGTATTAGTAAGTTGTATTTGTATTCTATGTATCTGACGACCCAAGATGGGTGATGTATACCTAATTTTGGGGGCGTCACAGTTAGTATCAAAGCTTAGGGATATGATCCCTGGCTAAGATGTGAGAATAGAACTAGGAGGGGAGAGACGGGGAATTCCTTCGCTAGTATGACCTACATAAGTTTATTTGCATGGTATTTAATTGGTCGGTCATAATATAAGGATAATATATGACAAATCAATTAACTTTTATTTTGTGGCAGTATCTGAAAATGGCATCTGAGAATGTTGAGAATAGCAATTGAGCATAGGCGACTATTGATTCACCACATATCAATAATCAGGATAATGTGCATCAGGAAGGTGACAATCCTCATGCAAACAACAACACTGACCAGATGATGAATGATGGAATGTTCAGAAACTTTATGCAGTTCATGCAACAGCAGGCGAGAGCGGCTCCTGTCCAAAATATAGATGGATACACTGAAAACTCTCGAACGGTCACCGCTAAACAGTTCAAGGAGCTGGGACCACCAGAGTTTAAGGGAGAGCCAAAACCACTTATAGCGGAAACATGAATAAAGCAGATTACCAAGATATTTTACGTCTTGGGATGCTCCAAGGAACAAAAGGTTCCCTTTGCCGCCTTTATGTTGCGAGGAGAGGCAGATTACTGGCGGGAATCGATTAAGCGTACTCAACCTGCCGCACTGAAGATGTCTTGGGAGAAGTTCTAAGAGTTGTTCAATGACAAATACTTTCCCGAAATTATTCGTCACATGAAGGAGGTGGAGTTCATCAAATTGGAGCAGAATAATATGACCGTGTCGCAGTATGAGGCTAAATTTGCTGAGTTGTCCCGGTTTGCGTCCCACTTGGTGGATAATGAAGAGCGAATGACGCGAATGTTTTTGCGAGGTTTGAAACCTGAGATACGTCAACATCTTATTTCTCATAAACTGTGTTTGTATTCAGATGTTGTGAATAGGGCTCAGTTAGTGGAGCGCGATAACGAGTCAACGCAACCAAAAGAGAGCAGTCGACAAAATGATAATACCAGTGAGAGCAGTCATCGAAGCGGTGACAACAAGCGTAGAGGGAATCAACAGGCCAAAAATGGTAACCACTTCGGTGGTAATCAGGGCCAAAACAATAAGAATGGTCATTTCAAGAAGAGGAGATTCAACAATGATGGAAAGACGTCAGCACCAGCACCCGTTGTTAAAGAAGGAGAACGACCACCTATCATATGTTTTAAATGCGGAGGGGAGGGGCACATCAGTCCAAACTGTGTGATGCCGTCTAAAGCATGTTATAATTGTGGAAGAGAAGGTCATTTAGCTCGATTTTGTCGTTTACCAAAAACAAGTTCAGCCAAGATGGAGACACCAAAGGCCGTCCCAGAAAAGTCAAAACCGGTAGTGCAAGGGAGAGCGTTTGTTGTGACCTCCCAGAAAGCAAGGAACCCGAATGAGGTCATCACGGGTAAGATTATCATAAACTTTAACGAAGTCTATACTTTATTTGATACCGGTTCTACCCATTCTTTTATTTCTCCTACTTGCGCTCATCGATTAAATTTGATTCCGAAGAAATTAGACTTTGACTTATCTGTTGAAACTCCATTGGGAGAAACCTTCATTACATCCATAATTTGTAAGTCTGTTTGGTTCAAGTTGGTACCCACATATTACCTGTCGATCTTATTTCATTAAAAATACTTACATTTGACGTGATTCTAGGGATTGATTGGTTAACTACTCATCATGCAAAAATTGATTGTTTTCGTAAAGTTGTTAGCTTTCATATTCCTAATCGACCTATTATGCGAATTCAAGCAACCAAACCATTAAAATCAATCGCTGTCATCTCAAGCCATAAAGCTATTTGTTTATTGAAAAACGGATGTCAAGCTTTCTTAGCTCATGTCACGGATCTAAACAAAAATACGTCAGTTTTGAATGATATTTCTATTGTTAATAAATTCCCTGACGTATTCCCTGAAGAACTTCCTGGCCTACCCCTAGAGCGTGAAATTGAATTTTGTATCGACCTTGAACCCGGTACAAAACTCATTTCCAAAGCCCCATATCGAATGGCTCCTATTGAACTTCAGGAGTTAAAGATCCAACTGCAGGAATTGTTAGACATTGGCTTTATTCGTCCTAGTACTTCTCCTTGGGGTGCTCCTATTCTATTTGTGAAGAAGAAAGATGGAAGTATGCGACTTTGTATTGATTATCGGGAGATGAATCATGTCACCATCAAAAATAGGTACCCATTGCCACGTATTGATGATCTGTTTGACCAGTTGCAAGGAGCACAATTCTTTTCAAAGATCGATCTTCGTTCTGGATATCATCAGCTGAAGGTTAGAACGGAGGATATTCCAAAGACGGCTTTTAGAACTCGGTACGGGCATTATGAATTCCTAGTCATGTCCTTTGGATTGACTAATGCTCCTGCTGCCTTCATGCATATGATGAACCGGGTATTCAAGGAATATTTAGATCACTTTGTGGTCGTCTTTATTGATGACATCCTTATTTATTCCAAAAGTCGTGAAGATCATGAGCAACACTTGAGGCAGGTACTCCAAAAGCTTCGTGAATACAAACTTTATGCCAAGTTGAAGAAATGCGAGTTCTGGCTGGAGGAGGTAACATTCCTTGGGCACGTAGTATCAAGTCGTGGAATATCGGTTGACCCGGCAAAGATTGAAGCTATTCAAAGCTGGGAGCAACCTAAATCAGTAACCGAAGTACGTAGCTTTCTTGGTTTAGCTGGTTATTATCGGAGATTCGTGGAAGGATTTTCTCGAATCGCTACTCCGTTAACTCAGCTGACTCGGAAAGATACAAAGTTCGGTTGGAGCGAAGAATATGAGAAGAGTTTTCAAGAACTCAAGAGGAGACTCATTTCAGCACCTGTTCTAACAATACCATCTGGCTCGGAGGGATTTGTCATCTACAGCGATGCTTCGAGCAAAGGGTTGGGATGCGTTCTCATGCAACATAGAAAAGTCATAGCCTATGCATCAAGACAACTCAAGGAATATGAGAGGAATTATCCTACTCATGATCTAGAGTTGGCAGCTGTTGTCTTTGCACTTAAAATTTAGAGGCATTACTTGTATGGGGAGAAGGTGGAGATCTTTACGGATCATAAAAGCCTTAAATATTTTTTCACTCAAAAGGAACTCAACATGCGACAACGACGTTGGCTTAAACTGTTAAAAGATTATGATCATACCATTCAATACCATCCTAAAAAAGCGAACGTGGTAGCTGACGCATTGAGTAGAAGATCATATGCAAGTACGAGTGCGATATTATCAACACAAAGGCCCATTTTGTGTGACTTGCAAAAGATGGAGATAGAATTAAAGACTCCAGGGACCCATGTGATGATGGCGAATATACTAGTAGAACCAACTTTAATCGATAAAGTTAAAGCTGCTCAAGCTACAGACCTGGAGCTGATGCGTATGAGGAAGAAAGTGCAAGAAGGTGCTATGCCGGAAGCAAGAATCGATGAAGAAGGAATACTTCGAGTTAACTCCAGACTTTGTGTTCCTAACAACCCTGATTTAAAGTATGAAATCATGATGGAGGCGCACAACACACCGTTTGTAATCCATCCTGAAAGTTTCAAAATGTATTATGATCTTCATCATACATTTTGGTGGAGCAATATGAAGAGAGAGATAGCGTTGTTTATCTCAAGGTGTCTAACTTGTCAACGAGTCAAAGCGGAGCATCAAGTACCAAAAGGTCCATTGCAACCACTTGAAATTCCAGAATGGAAGTGGGAGCACATTACCATGAATTTCGTTACCGGTCTTCCTAGGGTTTCTCAAGGTATTGATGCGATTTGGGTCATTGTTGATAGATTGACCAAGTCTGCTCATTTCTTACCGATACGAGAAACTTATACACTTGAACGTCTTGCTCGTATGTACATAAACGAGATTGTAAGACTGCATGGTATGCCAGTATCCATAGTTTCTGATCTAGACCCAAGATTCACTTCACGATTTTGGGTTAGTTTACAAAAAGCTATGGGCACGAATTTACGATTTAGTTCAGCATATCATCCTCAGACGGACGGACAATCAGAGAGGACTATTCAAACTCTAGAAGATTTATTAAGACTCTGTGTCTTTGACTTCAAGGGAAGTTGGCATGGCATGGCTCCATTCGAAGCATTGTATGGAAGAAAATGTCGTTCTCCAGTATGCTGGGATGAGGTGGGTGAAGCAACGTTGTTGGGACCGGAGTTGGTACGTATGACTACAGAAAAGATTCAAACGATCCGACAACGTATAAAAACCTCACAAGATCGACAAAAGAGTTATGCTGATCTTCATCGAAAGGACGTGAAATTTGATGTAGGAGATCATGTGTTCTTACGTGTTGCTCCATGGAAAGGAGTTACGAGATTTGGAAAGAGAGGAAAGCTCAATCCTCGATTCATCGGTCCATTTTTAATCCTCGATGGAGTAGAAACTGTGGCTTATAGACTCGCTTTACCGTCAAGTATGTCTCGTGTTCATAACGTTTTTCACATATCCATGTTACGCAAATATGTGGAAGACCCGAACCACATTATTGAGTTAGAACCGGACGAAATAGCGGAGGATTTGACGTATAAAGAAGTTCTTGTTCAAATCTTGGATAAGTAGGAACATATTCTACGCTCCAAGGTTATACCTCAAGTCAAAGTTTTGTGGAGAAACCACGATGTTGAGGAAATGACTTGGGAGTTAGAATCTGAAATGAAATCAAGGTATCCTTACCTCTTCGACATACCAGGTACGTACCCTAATTTCAAGGGTGAAATTTCATAAGAAGGGGAGGTTGTAAGACCCCAACTTTTATAAATAAAGATGAATTTTCTATAAATATCATTTTTGAATATTATGGAGTTAATTTGATATAATGTTATAGTTGTGGGTAATATTTATAAATTTTGCAAAGTAAGCAAGTTGTTTTAAAATATTCGTTTGGTCGGGGAATATTCTTTTTGTCGGGGAATATTCGTACGACGGTACAATCATTGGTGGACCCCACAACAGAAGTATAGTCGTAGTTAGAAAACGACAAAATTATATTTCTATAAAAATAACGGTTGAGGTGTTACCGTTAAAACCGTTAAAACTGTTGAACTACCCGGTAGTAAAAGTACAGTAATACGCGTGGTTGCATAGTAGCACACGGTATTGATTATTGATGCTTACGTGAGAAGTCACTCAGCTATACTCAATTATTGCCACAGTAATTGTTGCATCATATCTCTTAAATTATTGTCATAGTATCATCTGTATAATATGTTATATTATCAAATCAATATTTGAGACGTTGTGGTAAGTTTGGTTATTTTTATGGGGGGCCATATGTCATCATCTAAGAGTCTCTTCGTCAATAGTAATTACCGTCGTCAATAGTAATTATCGTCGTCAATAGTATTTACCTTGGTCAATAGTATTTACCTTGGTCAATAGTAATTACCTTCGTCAATAGTATTTACCTTGATTAATAGTAATTACTTTCGTCAATAGTAGTTGTCCCTTCAATATTACCAAGAGTCATTTGACCCTTCGTTTAGACCAAGAGTCATTTGACCCTTCGTTAAGACCAAGAGCCACCCTCAGTTTTTCTATAAATAGAGGCCTAGGGCTTCATTATTTTTCACGAATTCATTCAAGCTATAGAGAGAGAAAGTATAGAGAGAATAAGAGAGAGAGAATAAAAGTATTCTGCTACTTCACTTTTTCAATATCCAGTTCTTTTAAGGTAGGGAATATTATTTCTTTTATATTCATGAAGAGAACTTCTGTTATTCTATTCTTTATTATTCTGTTGGAATAACCTGTATACGCGGTCTACCCTATACTTGGTGACATTCTCCTATTATTCTGTTGGAACATCTTGTCTGTGTGTTTTACACCGGACCTGGTTCCGTCTTTATTATTATTCTGTCGGAATATCATGTCTGTGTGTTTTACACCGGACCTGGTTCCATTATTTATTATACTGTTCTTTATTATTCTGTCGGAATATCCTGTCTGTGCGATTACGCCGGACCTGGTTCCATTATTTATTATTCTGTCGAAATATACTGTCTGTGCGTTTACGCCGGACCTGGTTCCATTATTATTATTCTGTTAAGAATAATCTGTCTGTACGGTCTATCGCATGCATGGTGATTTCTTTTGTTATTTCATTCTTTATTATACTCAGTTGATTAAAACTTTGACTTCTATACTCCATGAAATTAGTGGAATATCCTTGACATTTGCGCTTCATCTAGTATCTATTCATGAAAATATTCTCCTGATCAGTCTTGAAGTTTACTCCACAAACCAGTATCATGTTGACAATTTAGACGTTATTAATATCTGGATAAATTAATTCTTGAACTTGTTTTATTGAATTCTTATATCATTGTCATCATCCTCATGTTTATAAAATGTTAAAAGTCATCTGTGGCCTGTAGTGCATAGATGGACTTGGTATGATTATGACCAGGGATTATTCGGTATAATCATGACCGTAATGTTACAAATGATGTGGTAAAAGTCCTCATTGGCCCGTAGTGCATTGATGGACAGTTGTTGGCATGATCATGACCATTAATGAATACACAAATATCCTTGGCCGTAGTGCAGGGGTGATTCGATGATGTGGATTATTTTACTAAGCTGAGTCCCAGCGATAACAGTGTTGAAAAAACTTTTAAATCATAAAAAATAGTAGAGTTTATTTTCTACTTGACTCTTTTAATGGATTGCTTGTTCCGCTGCAGTTAAACTTGATGTCTATTATATTTTATCAGTTTAACATTGTTGAAGGCTAATGATAATTTATTCTGCATTATCTTAGTCATAATATTTCTTGCTGGGCTAGTTGAGCTCACCCTTTTTTTCACTGTTCTCTTCAAGAAATGAGAACGTAGCTGGGGCAAATCGGGGAACTGAGTGATGGTTCGAATGATAGTATTAGTTAGTAGTCCTCACTATTCTATGTAATAGTGTGTTAATAAATGTAATGAGGACTCCTTTTGAGTATGAATACTCTCTAGAAGATAATATTTGTATTCAAACTCACAGTTTATGTTTTGTCGTATTATACACGACAGTTGTATTTGTATTCTATGTATCTGACGACCTAAGATGGGTGATGTATACCAAATTTTGGGAGCGTCACAGTATTAAATGTCATTTTTAATTAATGTGTATGAAGCTAAAACGACTATTATTAAAGTTGAACTAGACCAACCAAAATAACTCGATATTATGTTAGTATTATATTTTGATATTGATTAGTTGGATGATTAAATATTTCCGTAATCTACCTCGTTGTTATTATAACCAAGGTATCATACCAACATTGGGGCAATGGGGGAGCGCATTCATAGTCCCAAGAGGTTTTTGAAGAAATTTGTATACATATTGAGTAATTATTAATATTTTATTCATAATTATTAATTTGTATACATAATTATTAATATTTTACTCATCGCGTAAATGTGTTTTAATTTGACTTTTTAATGTTAATTTTTAAAATTAAAAATTATGAGAATTAATTTATTAAGACAATACCATAATAAATATTACTCTCTCTATTTCACAAAATGAAAAAATAATCTTTGTAATTTCTATTAATTTTAAAGTTTCTTTTGGTTTCATATATACTCTTAAATTTTTGCGTGTTTAATTTTATACTAATTTAGTGACTTGTTAGGATGAATTTAACAATATGGTATTATTTTATATTATAAATAAAACTGTGCAGTCCTATTTAGTAAATTAAAAAAATTATATATTTCATTTATAATTAATCTCAAATAAATTTATTAGACATTAATATTTTGTTGCATATATTATTTTCTTTCTAAAAGAAAAACATTAAAAATCAACACATTATGCATTAAGAACGTTATTTATTTAGAATTTCTCTCTCAATATATATTTAAAGATGGAGAAATGGAAGTTGGACTAGGCCAGTGATAATGAAACAGGCCACTGCAATGTTAGCTATAGATCCGTTGTTTCTGTTTACTAAGTCCACTAGTTAAGTCCACTAGTTTGTTGAAATAAGTCTTGTTCTTTAGGAGAGATAGGAGTTTGTTTTCTAGGCACTACGTTATAGGCTTGTAAAGCGTAGTTTCTGTTGTTTCTTTTATGTGTAAAAGCTATAAATAGCTGCTGGTATCTTTAATTGAATAATACATTCCTTCGTTCAGTTTTTCAAGCTCTCTAAGTTTTGATTTCAACAATTGGTATCAGAGCAAAAGGGGCCTGACTAAAAGAGGAGTGTGAGAGTGAGTGAAGCATGACAACCTCAGAAAAATTTGTGATTCCAAAATTTGATGGCTATTACGACCATTGGTCGATGTTGATGGAAAATTTTTTGAGGAGCAAAGAGATGTGGAATCTGGTGGATGAAGGGATTCCGTCACCAGCAATCGAGACTTCATCAGCAAGTGAGACGCAGAGAAAGAGCATCGAAGAAGCTAAGCTCAAGGATCTGAAAGTAAAGCATTATCTGTTTCAAGCAATTGAAAGAGAAATTATTGAAACCATTCTTGACAAAAGTACGTCGAATGCAATTTGGGATTCAATGAAGCAGAAGTACCAAGGATCCACCAAGGTGAAAAGAGTGCAGCTGCAGGCACTGACGAAGGAGTTTGAAATGTTGACTATGAAGGAAGGAGAAAAGATCGACAACTATTTTGCACGAACTCTGACAGTTGTGAACAAGATGAAGGTGAATGGTGAAGCTATGAAGCCAAAAACAGTGGTGGGTAAGGTTTTGAGATCTTTGACTCCCAAATTCAATTATGTTGTATGTTCAATTGAGGAGTCAAATGATTTAGATACCATGACCATTGATGAGCTCCACGGAAGTCTGCTAGTTCAAGAACAGAGAATACAGGGGAGTCAGGAAGAAGAGCAAGCCCTAAGAATCTCTTATGATGATAAGTCAGGGAGAGGAAGGGGCAGAGGCTCATTCCGAGGAGGTCGAGGTAGAGGACGAGGGAGGATGTCTCAAAACAAAGCTACTGTTGAATGTTTCAAATGCCATCAGTTGGGACACTATCAATATGAGTGTCCTGATTGGGAGAAGAAGGCTAACTATGCTGAACTTGGAGAAGAAGAAGAACTTTTGTTGATGTCTTCTGTCGATTTTCATGAAACCAAAAAAGGAGAAGCCTGGTTCCTTGACTCTGGGTGTTTCAATCATATGACTGGAAACAAAGAATGGTTCTCGGAGTTGGAGGAAGGATTTCGTCAAACGGTGAAACTTGGTAATGACACCAGAATGGCAGTGGTGGCTAAAGGAAGTGTACGACTTCAAATGAATGGCACCATTCAGGTAATCTCAGATGTGTTTTACATACCTGAATTGAAGAGCAATTTGTTGAGCATAGGACAACTTCAGGAGAAGGGTTTAGCTATTTTAATTCAGCAAAGGACATGTAGAATCTATCACCCTAGAAGAGGGTTAATAATGAAAACTGATATGAGTGGAAATAGAATGTTCTATCTGTTAGCATCCATGGCACCGAAAAATCCTATGTGTCTTCAAGCTGAAGCTTTGGCTGAAAAAGAGTCACACCTATAGCATCGTCGCTTTGGCCATTTGAATTATCAGGGGTTGAGAACACTTGCATACAGAAAAATGGTAGATGGTGTGCCTCTGCTCAACGTTCCAGAAAAATTATGTGAAGCTTGTTTGGTTGGAAAACAACACAGAGAATCTATACCAAAGCAGAGTTCGTGGAGAGCATCGAAGCAGCTTCAACTGGTGCATTCTGATCTATGCGGACCTATCAAACCGGATTCCAACAACGATAAAAGGTATATCATAAGTTTTATTGATGATTTTTCACGCAAAACTTGGGTTTATTTTTTACATGAGAAGTCAGAAGCTTTTGTTGCATTCAAAAACTTCAAAGTGTGTGTTAAAAATGAAATTGGTGCACATATTACTTGTTTGAGAACAGATAGAGGAGGTGAGTTTAACTCCAATGAATTTGGAGATGTTTGCAAAGCTCAGGGTATAAGCAGGCAGTTAACAGCAGCGTACACTCCACAGCAGAACGGAGTTGCTGAACGAAAGAACCGAACAATTATGAACACAGTGCGTTCAATGTTAGCTGACAAGAAAGTTCCAAAAATGTTCTGGCCCGAAGCTGTAAAGTGGTGTGTGCACATTCAAAACAGGTGTCTAACTGCAGCAGTGAAAGGAAAAACTCCAGAGGAAGCATAGAGTGGTGTGAAACCAAAGGTGGATTATTTTCGGATCTTCGGGTGCATAGCTCATGCTCACATTCCAGACCAGAAGAGAAGCAAGTTGGATTCCAAGAGTAAGAAGTGTGTATTATTGGGTGTCAGTGATGAATCCAAGGCCTATAGATTATATGATCCAGCCACTAAGAAGATTATCATCAGCAATGATGTTTTATTTGAAGAAGAAGAGAGTTGGGATTGGGGCAGAACTGATGAAGAATTGAAGTTGGATGTTCTAGAAGATGATAAAGAAAGTAATGAAGAGCATATTGAGGAGGAAAATGATCAGAATGTCTCAAGAAGCAGCAGTTCAGATAGTTCACTTCCAAATGAAGTAAACACTCAAGAAGTTGCAGTTGAAGAGAGGGATGAAAGAATCAGAAGAGAACCGATCTGGATGACAGATTATGAAACTGGTGAAGGGCTCTCAGAAGAGGAAGATGTGCATGAAATGATGATGGTCATAGATAATGATCCATTTAGCTTTGAAGAGGCAGTCAAGAACAAGAAGTGGAGAGAGGCGATGGCAGCAGAAATTGAAGCTATAGAGAAGAACCAAACTTGGGAGTTGATGGATCTGCCCAAGGGTGCTAAGTCTATTGGAGTTAAGTGGGTTTTCAAGACCAAACTTAACGAAAATGGGGACGTGGAGAAATACAAGGCGAGATTGGTAGCTAAGGGTTATGCACAGCGCCATGGAGTCGATTATACTGAAGTATTTGCACCAGTCGCAAGACTCGACACCATTCGAGTAATACTTGCAACAGCAGTACAGTATGGATGGGAAGTTTTTCAGCTTGACGTGAAGAGTGCTTTTCTTCACGGTGAGCTCAAGGAGGAAGTATTTGTGCAACAGCCTGAAGGATTTATTAAGGAGGGAGAAGAAGGAAGGGTGTACAAATTAAAGAAAGCTCTGTATGGCCTCAAGCAAGTACCAAGGGCATGGTACAGCAAAATTGAGGCTTATTTTCTGCGTGAAGGCTTTGAGAAATGTCCTAGTGAGCATACTTTGTTCACCAAATCAGTTGGAGGTAACATTTTAATAATAAGTCTTTATGTAGATGATTTAATTTTCACTGGAAGTGATTTGAGCATGTGTTCATGATAGGGTCTGGAGCTGTTTCATGGTCTTCTAAAAAATAACCAGTGGTGACTTTGTCTACCACCGAGGCTGAGTATATCGCAGCAGCTCTATGCGCAAGTCAGTGTATATGGCTCAAGAGAATTTTGAGAAAAAATTGGAGTGGAGGAGAATGGAGGTACTATAATTCAATGTGATAATAGTTCTGCTATTCAACTGTCTAAGAATCCTGTCTTTCATGGAAAAAGTAAACATATTCATGTGAGATTTCATTTCTTAAGAGATTTGGTGAATGATGGTGCTGTGGAGTTGAGGTATTGCAATTCTCAAGAACAAGTTGCAGACTTGATGACAAAGCCACTTAAGTTGGAGCAGTTTGAGAAACTTCGTAGTATGCTTGGAATAGTTAATGCATCAGAAATAAGCTAAATGAAGAGTTTTTAGCTTAAGGGAGAGAATGTTAGCTATAGATCCGTTGTTTCTGTTTACTAAGTCCACTAGTTAAGTCCACTAGTTTGTTGAAATAAGTCCTGTTCTTTAGGAGAGATAGGAGTTTGTTTTTTAGCCACTACGCTATAGGCTTGTAAAGCGTAGTTTCTGTTGTTTCTTTTATGTGTAAAAGCTATAAATAGCTGCTGGTATGTTTAATTGAATAATACATTCCTTCCATCAGTTTTTCAAGCTCTCTAAGTTCTGATTTCAACACACTGCACAAATATTAGAACCACTGTGTTAGTTGTATTAATTCTACTAGCCCACAGATGACGAACATGATGTGATCCTATATATACAAGTGTGAGAAGCCTTATCAAATTAATGGCCCAATAACGTTATTCTTAGAAGAATATTCCCTTTTGCACCTTTTCATTTCGCCATAGAAGATATTTGGGCTTGATCTATAGCCTTGGACCATGTTCACTTGGACCAAATACGGATCTGTTTGATAAATCTGAATGAGCTGAATGAAATAGAAGATCTGAATACGGAATAAAATGATTTGTTTGATAATTGTCTGTCCAAAATATCTGAATACATATATTTTCCTATTTTAACCTTCTGAGCTATTATGAACAAAATTATTATGTAATTATAAATAAATAATGTTATCTAAGAATAATTAAATATAAATTTTTGAACAATCTTTGATAAAGTAGTAATATAATTTTAGGAATAAAACCCTTAAAATATTAATAACATTCTATCTGCCCATAAAGTCAAAATAAAATACTATAACAACATTCAATGAATTGGTTACCAATTTGTTAAAAAAAATATCAAAAATAATTTGTACATAACAAAATTTATTTTCAATAGTAAAACAACATTGGTATTGGATGTAATTTTTAATTGTTAATGAGAAAATGTAAGTAAAATATCATTGAACACTACATCTTAACCATTCAGCCATAATTTTTTGAATAAATTATTCAGACATATTCAAACTTTAAAAATTATAAAATAAACGGTGTAAATAATTTATGCCATCATATTCAAACCAACTCAGACTTGTTCAGAAATAGACAAACAAGTGATTTGTAACCAAGCTCATGTCGGTAGCTATATTCTTTTGTAGTCAAAGCAGGGATTAATTATTTGAGACAAAATTTACTGTATCGTTAATTATTTGCGATGAATTTTATTTTATCGTTAAAAATAATATTTATGCAGTTATATTAAAAAAAATTAGAGAATAAATATAATGGAGGGGATCTCATAGAAGATTTCAAATTATAATTTTTAATGCTAATTATTATTTTAAAATACACCTATGCATGGCTTAGGAGCCAAGGATATCAGGTCACAAAAGAAAGGTATATACATAACAGAATGAAGAATGTCCAAATAAGAGCATTTTGACAAATTTCATCCATGGGGGTACAGTCTTAGAGCAGATTCTCTTTCCCTGTTTTTTATTTCTCCTTGTGTCCCATTATTTAAATTTTGACACATAATCTCTTACTTAACACCAATTAACTCTAATATTAAATAAAAAATTAGGGTGTCAAAATTTAAGTGGAGGGACAAGGAGACAAAGAAAATTGGGACAGAGAATCCGGTCTCGTACAGTCCACCTCACAGGGAAGTCAATGAGGAAGAAAAGGGTGGACTTTTTAGAGTAAAGGTATACAAGTGGACTTTGAGAAGGTAATTACCTGCACAATTAACTTGCAATTTTTCAAAATACATGAATGCAATAATACCAATTTTTTTTAATGATTTTTTTTTTTTACAAATTATGATAAGATCAGAAGTTTTTATGGGATGTATACCATATGATTTATTAAATCATAGTCATATCCCCCATTTGGTCAAATTTATTAGAATTCTAACTAAACAAAAAAAATGTCACCATTAATTTTGTCACTGATAGAAAAAGGAGAGAATGTGGGGGGACCTTGGATCCCTCTCAATAAATAAACTAGCAATCAATTCGTTTTTCCGGCGGCGAACTAGAATAATTGAATTAAGAACGAACCAGTTATAGCGACAGCGACGGTTTTTCCGTCGCTATAACATAAAAAGTCGATTTTTTATGTTATAGCGACAGAAAAAACTGTTGATATAAACGATTCGCTCCCTTCAATTCGCTAGAGAGAACCGAATATATATATATATATATATATATATATATATATATATATATATATATATATATATATATATATATGGTCTTAGAACTTAAGAGCTATATACGATACGGGTGCAATCTCTGTCAACAATTTCAACTAATGGCAAATGTCATTCTGCAGATGTTAGACCTTATTCCAATTTTATAATCAAAGATATATTATTTCTTAAAATAATTAATTTTCAAAAAATTTATTTTTTAATCGAAGGGAGTACTATCACAAATAAATACTCGTTATTCGGTGTGATTATTATTCTCAGTACCATATATTGAGTCCAACTTTTGATATTAACATATTCAGTGCCACCATTTTGATGTTTGGATTGAACTCAAGTATTATTATTATTATTATTAAAAGCTATTAATATAACTAATATTTAAACCATACTAAATTAAATTGAGCATAACCGTGTTTACATTTATATTTTAAAATAATGTTACAGACACAAACTATTTTATAAACTGTTGATATGACATATTCTATCTCAACATATTGTGTGGGACCGAAACTAAATTATAAGCAATTTGTTGATCAGCAGTTTGTAAAATATTTATATAATAGTTTGTGTATATAACATCACTCTATATTTTTTTGTCTGAGAAGACTCATTTTGCATATATTTTTAAAAGAAAAGAGTACTAAAATAACTAATAAGTTGTATTAATATTATTACTGTTAGTAATAATTTTCTAAGACATAACATTAATATTCTTAACTTAGTTGATAATCAAATATTTTGTTAGTTTTGGGAGTATGGGGTTTTAGGTTCAAATTTTGAGAGATTTTTTTTTTTTTAACTTAAATGTGTTAAATTGACATATCAACGCGTTATGTGTACAAGTCAACGCTACATGACACAATAAGGTTCACAATCCAAAATTTTAAATAGTAAATGATTCATTTTGCATTGATTAAAAAAAAGAAACATAATATCCAAATATCCCTATAGTATATGGATTATTTTTACATTTTATTCCCAAACTAGCATTTTTGGAGTGTCAATATATAATAGTAGAACTTTAGTGATTAAAAAATTAATATTAAAATTGAATATAAAAGATGTGTATAGTAGCTGTGGATGATTATTAGTGAATAACTTCATCAGTTTCAAATTATATGACCTTTTAAATAGTTTACAATAATATTTATTATTATTTTAATTAAAATTAAAATAATTTATGTTAATTTTAAATTTAAAAATCTCAAAAAAAAAATTATTTATCTCTTTCAAGAAAGTTGACCTTAGTTGGTCTTGGTGACGATGATGATATAAATTGACTTGTACTTTCCAAAATTGAGTATTTTAAAGGAAAGAAAGAAAAACCGAAAACAGTAGAATGTAGGTGGCATTGACCGAAGCAAGTAAAACCGAGTAGACTATATTCCTTTCCATGTGACCGACCTCACCAGTCACCTGTCACCAGTCACCTCCTCCTTTTATTTTCGCAGTAAAGTCTTGTTCACAAAGGTCCACTCTCCCCTTTCACATACACCACCAAAACTTGTGCATAAAACTCTCCCTTTTCTAGTGTCTTCCCCACTCCTATAAAATCTACCATCCCAATTCAAGCTCTCAACTCATTATTCCCTACTAGTACCACTACCGCTATATATGTAATGCCTCCACTCCATCAATATTTCCTCCTTTTCCTTTTTCTTCTTCTATTCCTCTTCACTTCTTCATTTGTAGACTCTACCTACACTACTGAAATTCAACCTCTGAATACTGAGCATCTTTTAAGCAGGAAACTCCTAGAGCTACAAAAACAAGAAGAAGAAGAAGAAGATCAGCCAATTAAGAAGAAAATTACTTCTAGTCTTTCCACCAAAAACCAAACCAAACTCATCAAAACCAATTCATTGCCCAAAAACAAAACCAAACTAATCAAGCCCACCACAAATTCCACCTTACCCACTATCAAAACCCAGCTCAAGAAGCTCAACTCCACCTCAAAACCATCAAATTCAACCAACCCCACTTCACTCCTCCCCAAGAAATCCCCAAATCCAACCAAACCCACTTCCCAAAACCCAAAACAACCCATTTGGATTGAAGATGGGGATGATTTAGTTTCAGAATTTAGTGATCTACCCTCAAAATTTCAAGAAAATTTATTGCCAGATTTAGAAAAGATTTCCTCAACTTCCAAATTGTATCTTACAAAGGCCAATAGTGAGATCACAAACGGATTCAAACCGTTAGTGGGTAAAAAATATGCACCCGCAATCGGTGCAATTGTCTCATCTGCATTCATATTAATCCCTCTTCTCTTGGTGTCTCTCGTTTTCAACCAGATTAAAGCTTATTTCTCTCTCCAAAAGCTATTGATTTTCATCCAAATCTACCTCTCTGTTTACTTCGCTATATTATGCTTGTCCGCCTTCGTGACCGGCCTCGAGCCACTGAGCTTTTTCTACGCTACTTCGCCCTCCACCTACGTTTGTATACAAGTGCTGCAAACGCTTGGCTATGTGTTGTACCTTTTGCTGTTGTTGATGTACTTGGTTTTGGTGTTTTCGACTAAGGCGGGGCTGGGCTCCAGATTAGTGGGTTTGGGCCAGACCTTTGTGGGCTTTGCTGTTGGGTTACATTATTACGTCACGGTGTTTCACGTTTTGCGTCAACATCCTAGGAGCAGCTGGAGGGTTCATGCTGTTTATGCCACGTGTTTCTTTGTCGTTTGTTTGTTCGATATGGCTGACAAGAGGAAGAAAGCTTACTTAGAAGAAGGTGGTGCCGAGGGCAAAAACAGCTAATATAATTTTATTTTGGCTTTCCCATTCTTCTTCCTCCTCTCATAATCTGAAACTTATTATGATAAAAGAACAACATTAGTAATATTTATTAGTATACAATAATGTTTTCTATTTTTTTGGCTTTGATTAAGAGAAATTTAAGACAAATTACCTTTAATTGTAGCGTTGCTAATTCTGATTTTTTTCTAAATATAAACTTAAAACAGATCTTATTATTAGACTATAATATTTGAGCTATTATTTATTTTGTTAACATAATGGCAAGGGCGACAAGTGTCCACACTTAATTTTTAGAAATCTTTATTATATAGGGGTAATATAGTATATAGAGTTCCCTTAAAAAAATATTTAAACTTGTTATACCACCAAGCAACATGGGAAGGAACAAAACGTTAAAAGATAATATTTTGTACATAAATTATAACAAAAAAAAAAATTATACATAAAGAATAGGACTCGTGTATTGTTTACTAATAAAAATATCTCAAACATCTCGCTGCAAGTTGCGCTCTCTATTTTTTCATAATTTTTTCTGTATAGTTATGTACATAGCAGGACCGACTTATATGTTAAGTCATTTAAACAATGACTTGAGACCTCTAAAATTGAGAAGATCACAAATTTCAATAATCTATATATGTTAGGTTGTGTTTGATAAATTTGGGAATTAAGATCTGAATGATTATGATGTCTTAATAAATTAGATCATCTGAATGGTTATGAGGTCTGAATCTAAAAAATTGTTTGATAACAAAAAAATAAATTGTCTCTTAATAACACTATTTTACCATTTTAAAGGGTAAAATTTTATTTAATGATTTTAAATATTCAATTTAATAAAAATGAGTGCAGAATATTGTTGAATATATTTATATAAAAAAGAATTATCAAAAAAATTTCATTAAAAGGTACCTCTTAATTATTAAGATTTCATTTTCTGTCTTACTGATTAAGAGGCATTCAGAGGTAACAAAAAACAAAACAAACAGCATCATGCTTCTTAGCGAATAAGAGACAATTCATTAAGAGGCAATAAGATGTAAACAAACAGCATCCTAGAGTCCATTTAAAAAGCCCAAATTTTATTTTTTCTAACAAAGCAAAACAGTAACTACAAGTACAATCATACAAGATATTTTTTTTCTCTCTTACGAAAGGCTGGAATTTATTCATTTTTTTTCTAAGGTTAAAATTTATTCATTTTTTTTTCAAGGTCCACTTTTGATTTGAAGCTCCCAAAAAGTTTGTACCGATCATGATTCATAGTATTCCTCAAATGCTAAAACACAGAGAAAGAAACGCGAGACATGAAGAAATAACTGAAGAAGATAACGACAGAAATGGTTGTGGTGCCATTGTAATGAATTTTATGTGTTTTAAATTGAAATTTGTATTTGATGAATTTTTTTATTATTATTATCATTATTAATTTAATTAAAAGAGTGCCTACATTATCGAAAATCCTACGTGGACCCCTACAAATAATTATTGTCGACAAGTGTTGATGGCACTTTCACCATCGTTGTTTTATCATGTTATGATTATCTCAAGTAATTTGTTGAAATCAAGGAAATAGGAAACAGGTTGAAAGATGTAAGCTTGACACTAATGGCTTAATTTGTGGGTCCTGGTTAGACTTAGAAGTCAGTAGACAGAGAACTCGATCAATTTGGAATATGTTTTGTGGGTCAGATTATCGCGAAATTAACTTGAAAAATAGTTAGTATGAAATTAATTTTGTTCAATTGATCAATATAGTATCAATACGCAGGTTGTGAGGTATAATATCTCTTTCTGCTTGTCAGCACTGTATTGGTCAATTAATCAATTATTGATTCTTACGTAAAAAGGCACTACTTAATAATTGTTACAGTAGTTACTGTTCAATATTTTATTTTATTGATTCAATAATTGTTGCGTTGATATTTTATATTATTGTTGTTTCAATAATTGTTGCTGCACAGTACTTTTCATTATCAGATCAATAATTCATATTATTTGAATAATATTATTAGATAGCATTATTGGCAATGTCTAGAAAGTTCTGTCTAAGGAGAGGTTTGGTCATCTAATTGCACGCTATTAAGGAAAAATCCTTATTGGAAAGCCCTCTCTTTCTTGGGAACGGCCTGGTTGTCATAAATGTGATTCTGTAATATTATTTGTGAATAATTAATTATTAATTCATATGATAAGGAAATATTTATTCTATGTGGATATAAATGTTGGATATATTTATTGTGGTTAAAAATGAAGGAGTTAATGTTGAGGTGTTTTATCAGTATTTTTATCGGAATGGAGGTATTAAAAATCAAATCAAGGTTTTTGAGAAATATTACGGGGGTTATAATTTTTAATCCGACCGTTGGATCGTAGTAATTTTTAGATATGTTATTCATATATAAGTTGAGTATATGTCCACAAATTTTGAACCATTAAAAATGAACGTATGATTCGTTATGAATTTTACGAGATGACTGGTTTAGAAATTGTAGAAGTTGTGAAATTTGTCATTTTGGTAGAAAATTCTAGAATTGGTGAGCCCCACTTTTGGTTGGTGAAAATGTGCTGAAATTTTTATTCAAATATGGTGGGTGGGAATAGTAGCAGGTAAAGCCATCAGGTTGCAGGTTAAGTCTGCTTCGGCGTGCTAACATTTTCCTATAAATAGAGGGCTAAGTTAGAATTAAAAATCATACAAGAAAAATAAGTTTTCTCTCTTTCTCTCTCTAGATTATTGAGTGTATTTTGTGAGTATTTAGATACTTTGTGAGTTTCTATTCATCAGTGCAAGTTTTCTTCAGCTTTATATCGATTTTCTGATCAGAAGTACTGATATTTTGAGGTAAGGGGTGTTATATTCTTCTTAAATGATATTATTTTCTTCAATACCATTATGCTGAAATATTGATATGAGTTTTTTTTAATCAAATTTGGACCTTTTTGTGTCGGGATTACTATTCACGTATACGATACTATTCACGTATACGTCACTATTCACGAATACGACAGCATTCACCGAAAAATAAAATTTTTTCTTTTTGTCCAAGTTGTCTATTATGGTTACTATCTTTGATTGTATCCATGTTTTGATCTTTATTTTTAAATTCTGCTTCGTAATTGATTATTATGAAGTATTATTGATCTTGGATAAACTGTTATACGAAGCTCTACTATTTGTCCTTCTGTCTCACTGGATTCGTTTTCTTTAAGATATTTTTCATCATCCTCAGTCCTAAATGATGATATTACTGAATATCTTTGACCTGTAGTGCAAATATGTATGATTACCTGATGAATATCTTTGGTCTGAAAGATGAACAGGTGTTGAGATGAACATGACCGACTAGTGTTACAAATGAATATCTTTGGCCTGTAGTGCAAAGATGAATATTTGATTCAAGATGTATATTGATTGATGTTATAGAGATAAAATATTGATGATGGACTTTTAAATCTTAGAAGATAGTAGAATTCATTCTCTACTTGACTCTTCTAATGGTTTGTTGTTTCCGCTGCAGTTGTTGATCTAAAACTTGTTGTCGATTATATTCTATCAGATTTTTTCCTGTTGAATACTAATAAAAATTTGTTGTATAATATCTTAGTCATAATATTTTTTACTGGGCTAGTTGAGCTCACCCTTTTCCTTTTTGTTCCAATTTTCTTCTCAGGAGGTGAGAACATAGCAGGATCTAGTCGGGGTATGGAGTGATGGTTCTAGAAAGATGTTTTAGCATTCCTCACTATTTCTGTAAAATAGTGTTTGAATAATTGTAATGAGGACTTATTTGAGTGTGGATATTGTCTAGAAGACAATATTTATATTTAAACTCACAATATGTGTTGTCCTATTTTGCACGACAATTGTATTATTGAAGTTGTAGTTTGCTTTTTGTACCATGTATTTGGCGACTCAGAATGGGTGTTGTATACCTATTTTGGAGGCGTCACATTATGTTTATACATGTAAAAACGAAAAGAACGAAACTTGAATGGACTGATTTGGTTGAAAAACGAGTTCTTGGTAGTTGATTTCGTAAAGGGTGTATAAAAATAGAGTTTTTACAAAAACAGTGAATTTATAAGATTTAATTTGGTTGTTTAAGTTGTCTAAGTTGTTAAAACCATGCTAGAAAAGTTGAGTTATGATTATACACGATTTGTGGTGTCTGGGTATGATTATTTCACTGTTATATTGATGAAAATAGGATTATTTGGCTCTATTCTGTGTTCTCACGAACTAGAACGGGTTGAAACTGTGCCGAGGCGTTGCAACGCTTGTCCAGAGCACAATTTCAGCGTTGCAACAACAATGTTGCGCTGCAGCGCCTGTTCAGAGGTCATTTTGGGTGTGGCAACACCGGTTCCCAGTACAAACTGGGGCGATGCAGCACCACTCTGCAGTTTTTGCCCAGAAAATTTTAATTGTTTGTTCAAGTTCAGAAAATGTAATGTAAACCTAATCTAATGAACATGGAAGTGTATTAATCATATAATGTGACGTAAAAACATATTAGTAGCATGTCGAAGGTTTTACGTGATTATTTGATGAGTTAAATGCGTACTTAAATTATTATATCGTGAAGTCTAATAACATGCTTAAGTTAAGGGTTGTGAATGTGATTAATATAATCATAATCAGAGTTAAGCTAAGTTAAAAGAGAATATACTCATGATACTTGTAATGTTATAATTAATTGGTATTGTGATTTTAAATGGTATGTGATGAGTGAGTTTTATACCAATGAATTGAATGCGTTTGAGCTTAATCTTTTGGATGTTTTTAAGTGTTTGTGTCTATTCATGCATGTTTTATATTATTTTGTAGGAATTGGGACAAAAGTTACTTGGATCGACGTTTGGGGTTGCTAGATTCGCGTTTTCGGCTTTCTATTTATATAACAGCCACTTCATAGCCAATTTTAGTATTTCTCCGGACCTTATTTTGAAAAACTCAAAGAATGAAAGTTGTAGATCTACGTCTCCTATTTCCGAAACATCTTTAATCATCAAAATCAGAGTTCGGACGAAGAAGTTATGACCATTTTCCCAAAGGACGTCAGAGCAGAAAAATCTCGAAAAAGGTCTCAGCGCCGGGGCGCCCATTTCTAGTTCATTTACAGCGCCGAGGCGCTAGGAGGAAGATTCCTAGCGCCGTGAGCAGCGCCGGGGCGCTGGGGAAGGGCCTGGTCAAGCTCGGACGCGTTTTGGGGCGAATTTTGAAACCTTTTTGACTCCAAATTGGATTGAGTTTGTTCCTAAGCTAAAAATTGGACTTGTAGCCAATAAATATATGATGTAAGACATAAAATAAGGAGAGATTACATAGATTCGATTAGAGATACACTCCATTAAATTAGAACATAAACCCTAGTTCTTATTAGTTTTGGAGATTGAAACAACTTGGAGACCATTGAAGAACAAGAGCAGGAGCTTAAGAAAGATGAAAATTTACTGATAACAGATTTATTCTTCACTCTAATCTTACTTTTATCTTTTAATGTCTATTCAATTGTGGATTCTTGGTTTTAATTCATTATTCATGAACTAATTCTTTTATTAAGACTACAAATTGAACCTTTTATGTCTATGAATTAATTATTCAATTTATTCTAATTATTTATGTCTAGGAAAATTGTTTATCATGTCTTGCACTTTTTGATTAATTATTTAGCCAGTAATTATCGTGTTACTTTAGAAAGATTCGGGAGATGAAATCTAGGGTTGGAACTGGACATGATAACATGTATGCTTAATTATTTGCATGAGATGAATAATTAGGGTTGTGAAATTGAATAGAAATATATGTTCACTGCATGTAACAAATTGGGAATTGGAACTTAATGGGTTTGATTTAATTATTTTGCATAGGAATATCGCAGGATTAATTTAATTGAATAATAGTTAACTGATCACTTAGAAAAGGGCTTTTAACACTTAGAGTTAATGTTAACAATTCAGGAGGCATAATAATTGGGTTAGTTGGATAATTGGTTTATAGTATATAATTTGGGGATATTGTAGTCTTAATCTTTTTTTATTTGAATTCATTCATATAGTCTTAACCTTTACTTAATTGAATTAATTTCTAAAGACATCTAGTTAATTTAGTTTTCTTAATTCAAAAATCTTAAATCAATTGTTTAGCTAAAATTGATTTGGTTAAGAGTTAGTACTTGATAATTTTTATTAAATAATTCCTCGTGGGAACGATACTTTTCTTATCACTTAATTACTTGTTGACCGTGTATACTTGCACGTATTCATTGATTGCGAAATCAATCAACAAGTTTTTGGCGCCGTTGCCGGGGAATTAATTTAACAATATTTGTTAATATTAATTTTTATCAAATTATTTTTAATTTAAAAGTTTTTTTTATTTTCTTTAATTCTCTTTCTATTTTTTTTTTCAGGTACCATGACATAATTTAATTATCAATGGTCGAATACGAAAATGACTCAGCCAAGGGGAGAGGAGATTGATGGACTCGCGACACTTTCTGTATTATCAGTACAGATTGAAAAACTTTCGAGGAGGTTAGACGCTTTTGAAGCACAACGTCGTCAAACTGTGGCGGTTACTTGTGATTATTGTGCTGAAAATCATCCGAGTCATCAATGCACGACTAGTTTTGAGCCGGTACCGTATGGTGGTGATTACCCTAACAATTATGTCTATCCCAACAACTATTATCAGGATTGGGGGTATCACCTAGATTTTTCATGGAGTCATACTCATCAAGATCAATTTTATGCTCCAAGTCCAACATACCCACCGGATTTCTCGTGTCCACTTCCACTACAACAGGAAGAGCATTCAAATTTGGAGGAAACTTTGTCCAAGTTTATAACTTCATGTAAGGAGAGGAGGATTAATCAAGAGATATCGAGTCAAAATTTTACGAACCAAATGGAACAACTAATCAATGCCTCGAACATTTGTCCTCAATACACTTGACTCTATAACATGGATTTCGAGACTGATGGTGAGCCCAAACCAAATCTACAACTGGATGTGCCAAATGATATAGATGTTGAAAGAGAGGAGAGACTTGGGGACCAAGAAAATGAGATCGACGAAGATCTAACTTTGAGTACCAACGAAGATGAGCCAATTTTGATAGTGTCCCATGTACCTTCTCCACCAAAGTTTAAGGATCCGGGCAGTTTTGCAAAACCATGCCCAATTGGCAGTCATGTCGTCGGCAAAACTCTTTGTGACGTAAGAGCTAATACGGCTGTGGAGTCATGGTGGGATAAAAAAGAGAAGATAGAGGAAGAGCTCATTGTGTTTATTAAGCTTCAATGCCCCAATCTGATCATAGATATAATGGGGAAAGCACCTAGTTGTTTCCCGTACTTAATGGGGATCTTATCTAAAAAGATCATGCTAGGTGACTTTAATTCAAAGGCCTTTGTTAATGGGAATCTCCCAAAAGAGACATTGCTACTGATAGATGGAGGATTCCTCAATTTTCGAAGGGGAATTGGATAGAGAATTGAAAAAGTCAGGCTGAGACTATAAAATAAGCTCTTATTGGGAGGCAACCCAAGTTTAATTTTTAGTTATTATTTTTATTAGGTTTTATATTAGTAGCTTTGAATTTGCATTTATTTAGGATTTAATAAAATTGCTTCTATCATGGTTTTACAGGTTATTCAAGTCAAATTCAAGTGTTGTGCCCAATTTGTTCCATGTGCCTAGCCTATTCTCCAAACTTAGCGGACAAGGAGGAAAATTGCTATATTTTTAAGGAAGTCCTTTGCTTTACTTTTTTCTATTTCAGCCATTGAGGACAATGTCTAGTTTAAGTTTGGGGGCATTTTAGTGTCGTACTGCATATAGTTAGTTATTTGCATTGTAGTTCGTTATTTTTATATGTTAGCATTGTGTTTTTTTTAGGTTGCATATAATACATGGTAGTTAATTGCATATGCATACATAGGTTGCATTAGCATGTGTTCATGTAGTATAATTACATATTTTTTTGCATGAATCTGTGCGATCGGTTGGTGTGGTCTTAGCTCGCCCTATGATAAGATTGGTTTTGTATGTTAACTTGAACAATGTTGATAATTGACAATGAGTTCTAATTTTAAACATGATGATAGTCTAAGCTTGTCTGAAACTTATGTAACCGGTTAGTACTTAAAGTTTAACTGTTTTAATCCACTTGGTTCAAAGGTTTCATAATTTGTTTCTGAGAGAAAATATCGGTTAAAATTTAAGGAAATTAGTGAACTGACGGTAAAGGTTGGAATGACGTAAAAACTTGAGTTTGGGAGAATTTATGGGGTATATATATACAAAATGAAAAAAAGAAAGAAATGAAAAAAAAGAAAGAATAAATACTGTGGCATGCTTGTCTAGTTTTGTTGCCTTTGTTACTTGAGTAAGTAAGCCCGAGGGGATTGTCTTTACACCTAGCGCCCTAAGGTCTTAATGGTCTGGGAGTCATTGGTCGAAACCTCGTTAAGGTAGCATTGTAAAGCCTAAGGGAATAAGATATTGCACAACCATGAGAAAAATAAAAAATGAATAAAATACGAGAAAGAGCAAAAATGTCCTCGTGGTTGAATAAAGGTAGAAATAAATCCTGTATTTACCCTTAGACTTGATATTTGCTTAGTTTTAACCGGAGTTGTCATGTTCACAAAAGTAATTGAATTGGAATTAAAATTTTCCTTCTAAGAAGTTTGTTATGTGTTTATCTTGAATTGTGGTTAGTTAGAATGGTTAACAAGCACACACGCACAACATGGGTGATGACTGGTTTGGATTGACTAACTGGTTAGAGTTATGGACTTCGACTTGATTGGATATATTGTTTGAAAAGTATTGGTATCTTTGAGGCATGTTGCTATATATCATACTGATTTATTACTGGGTTCTTAGGTATATTAGGAAGTAGATCATGCATATGCATTCATGTAATTGAGTGAGTTGTTTATTTTTAGTTCTTTTGTGTTTTTGCTTCAGGACAAACAAATGTTTAAATTTGGGGGTATTTGATGAGTGAGTTTTATACCCATGAATTGAATGCGTTTGAGCTTAATCTTTTAGATGTTTTTAAGTGTTTGTGTCTATTCATGTATGTTTTACGTTGTTTTATAGGAATTGGGACAAAAGTTACTTGGATCGATGTTTGGGGTTGCTAGATTCGCGTTTTCGACTTGCTATTTACATAACAGCCACTTCATAGCCAATTTCAGTATTTCTCTGGACCTTATTTCGAAAAACTCAAAGAATGAAAGTTGTAGATCTTCGTCTCCTCTTTCCGGAACATCTTTAATCATCAAAATCAGAGTTCGGACGAAGAAGTTATGACCATTTTCCCAAAGGACGTCAGAGCAGAAAAATCTCGAAAAAGGTCTCAGCGCCGGGGCGCCCATTTCTAGTTCATTTACAGCGCCGAGGCACTAGGAGGCAGATTCCCAGTGCCGTGAGCAGCGCCGGGGCGCTGGGGAAGGGCCTGGTCAAGCTCGGACGCGTTTTGGAGCGAATTTTGACACTTTTTTTACTCTAAATTCGATTGGGTTTGTTCCTAAGCTAAAAATTAGACTTGTAGCCTATAAATACATGATGTAAGGCATAAAATAAGGAGAGATTACATAGATTAGATTAGAGATACACTCCATTATAATAGAACATAAACTCTAGTTCTTATTAGTTTTGGAGATTGAAGTAACTTGGAGACCATTGAAGAACAAGAACAGGAGCTTGAGGAAGATGGAGATTTACTGATAGCAGATTTATTCTTCACTCTAATCTTACTTTTATCTTTTAATGTCTATTCAATTGTGGATTCTTGGTTTTAATTCATTATTCATGAACTAATTCTTTTATTAAGGCTACAAATTGAACCTTTTATGTCTATGAATTAATTATTCAATTTATTCTAATTATTTATGTCTAGGTGAATTGTTTATCATGTCTTGCACTTTTTGATTGATTATTTGGCCAGTAATTACCGTGTTACTCTAGAAGGATTCAGGAGATGAAATCTAGGGTTAGAACTGGACATGATAACATGTATGCTTAATTATTTGCATGAGATGAATAATTAGGGTTGTGAAATTGCATAAGAATATCGCAGGATTAATTTAATTGAATAAAAGTTGATCACTTAGAAAAGGGCTTTTAACACTTAGAGTTCATGTTAACAATTCAGGAGGCATAATAATTGGGTTAGTTGGATAATTGGTTTTTAGTACATAATTTGGGAATATTGTAGTCTTAATCTTTATTTATTTGAATTCATTCATACAGTCTTAACCTTTATTTAATTGAATTAATTTCTAAAGACATATAGTTTATTTAGTTAATTTAGTTTTTTTAATTCAAAAATCTTAAATCAATTGTTTAGCTAAAATTGATTTGGTTAAAAGTTAGTACTTGGTAATTTTTATTAAATAATTCCTCGTGAGAACGATACTTTTCTTATCACTTTATTACTTGTTGACCGTGTATACTGCACATATTTATTGATTGCGAAATCAATCAACAAGTTTTTGGCGTCGTTGCCGGGGAATTAATTTAATAATATTTGCTAATATTAATTTTTATCAAATTAGTTTTAATTTAAAAGTTTTTTTTATTTTCTTTAATTCTCTTTCTATTTTTTTTCTTTCTTTTCAGGTACCATGACAGAATTTAATTATCAATGGCCGAATACGAGAATGACTCAGCCAAGGGGAGAGGAGATTGATGGACTCGCAACACTTTCTACATTATCAGTACAGATTGAGAAACTTTCGAGGAGGTTAGACGCTTTTGAAGCACAATGTCGTCAAAGTGTGGCGGTTACTTGTGATTATTGTGCTATAAATCATCCGAGTCATCAATGCACGACTAGTTTTGAGCCGGTACCGTATGGTGGTTATTACCCCAATAATTTCGTGACTGATCAGATAGGATATGACCGTTGGAGCATCCATTCGTCAAAACGACGTAGTATCCGTGATGATAATAAATTAAACAGATTTTGTCCAAATAATTATATATCATCACCCGCCCGAACAGACGGCAGCGCGTATGAGTTCGAACTAAGCCTTGGCTAGGTCATCTCCCTTTCACAAAAGTGAGGTGCCCCTTGGGGCCCTTCCCATTGTGCAAACATCCCATATATAAATTCTTCACGTTTCCCTTAAACTTCCTATGTGGGACAATGCAATTTATAACATTTCAAGTACATGACTTTGGAGTCAATTTTCTCATTCAACTCTTAATGGATTTGAACAAATAAGTATACCATGTTATACTCCTCGCGGAGAAGAACGCATTGGTGCATGGACGTGACATTTCCGGAGTGTGGGTCCCATATTAAATTGAGCCTCAAAATGCTCTAATATTTATTTTTCAAACCCATTTCCAACATAATGCAAGTAATTTGGCAGGTTTGAATATTTGATTGTGGTTGATTGAATCTAGTGCGGGGGAATTCTGGTTTGAGTTTAGTGGAGTGTTGGATGGGCAGCAAGCTGTAGTAATTGATGGAAATGAGGGTGGGTGTGCTCTGCTTTGATGAAAGACATTTTATTAACTTACTTTCGAAGTTTGGAAGTAAGAAGCATGTGGAAATTTTATAGAAGCGTGCCTTCTTATCAGTTTATGGGGTGATTGAAATGAGCATAATGTTTTGATTTTACAAACAGAGCTATTTATCTCTTAATTGTGGAGGGATAAAGTTATTCTTCTTGCATCCTTTAGGTTTAAGCTATGAGGGCCTTTAGGAGCATTTCTGGTGAGGGACAGGTTTTTGGGATAAGGATAATTCACATTATGCAATTCTCACACAAAACTCAGTCAAACATCATTCATATTTGTAATACCAGGAAATCCCCGAAAAAACCATACTATGAATCCTATTACTAAACAACTTTCCTAACCTAAATTGGATGCAGTGGTCCTCTAATACTCTCTTTGCCGGGGTGATGGTGCTGGTTTGGTAGGTGTGCCTAGATTATTCGGAATGTGATTAGTATCGACGTCAGATGGTGGTGAGTTAGGAAAAAGGATTTGAACATTGGGGATTTGAGCCATTATTTGGTAGAGTTGTTTTGTCAGATTTATAGTAGGTGGAGAACAGCGGAGAAGGGGGACTTTAAAGAGAATAGATGGTAGGTGCTACTTTGAAGCGTGGGATAGAGGAGTTGAAGACGTTGGAATGGTCTATTAAAGAAGGGGAGGAAAGTGCAGTTGCTATTGGTTTGGTTTCGAAATGAGAGTTCAATTATTGTCTTGGATTTTGAGGGATTTAAATGACTTTTATAAGAGGTCGGTGGAGGAGGTTGTTTGAGGGTGCTTCCTTGTGTAGTGTGTTTGCTGGGAGACTTTAGTTTTGTTTGAGCTTTCTTGACAAAGATGTGGTTCGTGGTGTTAGAAGGGTCTTGAGATCAAGTGTTTTGCAGGCCTTGTTTGAAAAGAAAAGCCTACAAATATTTATGGCACTAATCTTCTAAAATATTGTAAACTATCAGTTTTGGTGGTTATGGACATTTTGAGTGAGCTTGTGTGTGTATTTATTTTCCATATTAATTGGTTCATGGATTTATTATTTAGAATCTGCAACCCTTAATAGGCGTATTTCCTGGACAGCTCTTGTTGCTGTGTTTATGGGTCGGGAGGTATGGCTCCTCGAGTTGGTCTTTGTTAAGTTTATGGGTCATGAGGTATGGCTCCTTGAGTTGGCCCTTGTATATAAGAGTCTCACTCCTGTATTTCATGTATTCTTAACTTCTCTTCCCAATCAACCATTAATAACAAAGTTGTTTGAGAGAATGTTACAAATGATGATGGATTGTGTGTTGTATTGGCTAGTTTATGAGAATTTGATGGACGATGTATTCACAAGCTTTGCGAATGACTAACAATCTTCAGTTAGCATTCTACTTGCTATGTTTTGACATAGTAACTCGTCTTCAAGAGTTATAATCTGAGCATTAGTACGCCTGCCTTCTGGGAACTTTCTTTGTAATTTTTATCAGAATGTTTATCTTTTCCAGTATAGGGGAGTCTTATAATTTATATAAGAGCTTGCAATATATGTAACAATGTCATGACCAAAACATGGCATAAATTACTAAAAGCTTTTTAATTGCATTGTCCAGCTGATCTCTAAGTAAGGAATGGTTATCTTTTCCAATATAGTGGGAGTCTTATAATTTATTTAAGAGCTTGCAATATATGTAACTATGTCATGACCAAAACATGGCATAAATTACTAAAAACTTTTTAACTGCATTGTCCAGGTGATCTCTAAGTAAGGAGGACCATATATGGTGTGTTGGAATTATGAATCATACATTCAAGGGCATCGATTTCTGCAAAGCTAGTGAAATGAAAATCTCAATTAGAGAACATATTACAACCTTGCACTCAAAAAGGTCCATGACTTGTAATAAAGGTTTTGATGCCTTGTTGGTTTGAGATCAGTCCTAATGGTAAGCAGCCAGGTACAAAAGCTCACCCTCCATTTTGAGCCCAGAGGGATATGAATGCCAGGAGGCTATTGGTTGCTAACCACCCTACAAGAGAATAGGTATCAGTAGGAGTAGTAGCCAATTGGACTTCAATATGTTATATATTTAAAAGATATGAATCTGGTGTTGTATTTTTAATATATTTTTGTTGTACTTAAGGTATAGCAAATTTAAAATTTCAATATATTTTTGTAGTGTTTTAAGTTTGTGCTAAATTTTGAGTAAATTTCCCACTGTCCAGTGTCCACAGAATGGCAGGCAGGCAGGCAGGCTAGCTGGCATTTGTATGTAGCTCTCAATTCTAATTGGGCTTTCTTAGATAGGTTTAAGTACGGATATAAGGGAAGCCCTACTGTACAGATATAAGGTTTTAGTTATTTTTACGGATATATTGGTCGTGTACTTGATTCATTTAGGAGTTCTTTAACTCCTAGAATGGTACAAACTCTTATTTGTGCTCAAGATTGGTTTCGTTCAAGCGAACAACCATTGTCCGTGGAGGAGAATTTAGATTCACTTGAAAAATTTGATAAAGATAATCCTTCATTTTAAATTATATAGTTTTCATTTATAATGTTTATATGTTAATGACTTTCTTTTACTATTTTTATTTTCTTTTGATCTTGTTAGAATTTGCTGATGTTTTGGATATGGATGGTGGAATGTAATGGAGATATGGCACTTGACAGTTTTTAGATCAGATGGATATCAAGTTTTTTTGTTTTGCATCTGATTATTTTGCGTTGTTTGAAATTTATTGTTTAAGCATTTGAGATTTACTGCTGAAGGCTTTACTTGAGATTCTATAATTCTGAAGCTATATAAAGCAAGTTTGGAGTATTAATTTACATTTTATTTCCAGCATATGAATGCAGAATTTCTCCCTAAAATTGAACAGTTAGGAAGACGAGTCAATGCTACAATGATACTGTGATAAGCGTACAGAGAGTCATTTTTAACTAGAAACCTTATACGGCATACGAAATTTGTCTAATACATGCAAAATTTTCCAACTGTTGAATTGTCATTTATGTTGTTGAAAGTCTTATGAAGGCTGTTATTGTCCAAGCCATCTTATCTTCTGCTTAGAAACACAATATTGATATTGAAAAAATTAGCCAGGATGTACATTCTGATAAACTGTCATGCTTCATGAAGTGTTTTTCAACCACTCTGCACTTGTTGTTGGCCCTAAAGGACAAATGATGATCAATTTATACAAGAAAATTTTTGTTTGCAAAATGAGAAAAATATTTTCTCCAGTGGCAAAGTTGTTTGTTTACTATGCATGTATACTATATAATATAATCTAACTTAATTGTGCAGTGGCATAGTTGTTGCTTCAGGACTGCTGTTGCCTGTCGGTGCAGTGCTGCTAGTTTGTTACTCTGCTGATCTGCTGCTGCTAGTCTGGAGTCTGGACTGCTAGTCTGTTACTATATTATGAAATTGGGTTGCTGTTGTTACTATTTGTTATTATGTTATCTTGACATTCTTTCTTTTATGTCAATTGTCAAGTTTTAATTTTGGATTGTAGTTGTGTAAGTAATTTGGATCAATTGAATGTGCTTGGAAGTTGGATCAGTTGAATATTTTTGTAATCCGTAGTAGTTGAACCTGAGTATGCTTGGATCAGTTGAATATGCTTGTAAATTTTAATCCGCTAGTAGTTGAATGTGCTTGGCTCAGTTGAATGTACTTTAATTAGTTACATTTATTATTCCTCGGATAAGTTGAATGTGTTTGTAATTTAGGATTTTTTTAAAACTTTTCATGGAAGCATGGTTAAAAAACAATCGATACAAAATTAGGTTCGAAACAGGTACCGAACCGGCTAACCGGTTCGGTAAACCGGTTCAACCGATACCGATTTTGGTATTCAATTTCGACTACATTCGGTAATCGGCTCGATCCGGTTGACTATCGGTGAACAACCCTAATTAGGCTTATTGCTTGCAAACCGGCCATGTTCGGAGTGGGTTAATTTTTTCCCCCAAAACCAACCGAGCCAAACAGAAGTAACAGCCTAATAGGTTAGCTGGAATTAACTACTTTATTTGATGTCAAGTTTGTGATACATATCCGTGTTTAAATTTGTTATTTGTTCTCATAGAAGTCTATCAGTTTTCTCTCTATAATTCAATAGATGTTTATATGGTTTATTTATAATATTCTGTGAAATTTGAGTATCTACATAGATTATAGACCATATCTATGTGGTGACAGAAAATATTAAATTCCTAAAAAATAATTTTTGTTAAAAACATTATGTGAAGCAGTCAAGACATGAGTCTTAATCGGGAATATATGTATTCAATAAATTGGTTTTTAAAGTTTCTCAAAAAGTTTTTATTTAGGAACTTCGCTCTTAAAAAATTCAACGATAATTATCTAATTTTTGTGAAATGATTTTAGTTACTTTTTCAAAAAAAAATTCATATATTGGTACTTTAAGACACTGTTTTCAAACCCGGACCGAACCGCCGGTTGAACCGAAAAAAACCGGACCCGGTTCACTCAACGGTCCGGTTTGGACCACTAAACCACTTTTGCTCAAAAACCGTTCAGAACCGGTGAACCAGCGGTTGAACCGGTGAACCAGTGACCGGTTCACGGGTTTGACCGGTTCACTCCTTAAAGATTAAAAAAAAATATTACGGATTTTATTTTATTTTAGTAATTTAGTTGAGACTTTGTTTGGTATTTTATATATTTTTGCATTCATTTAATCAAACACTTGAACTTGTGGTTGAATTTCGGAATTTGAATGTATCTTAGAGATGTTTAGTTTTTTTTTGTAGATAAATTGATTAATTTTACATATTTACTAAATATTATATACAATATATAATAATAATTAATATAATTAATTATTTATTATTTATTACATATTAATGACGTCACTGGATTAATAACGGTTCGACCACTGGTTGGACCAGTGACCCATCCACCCGGTAACTTTTCTGGTTCGATGACCGATCCGATTTTAAAATCCTTGATTTAAGAATGTTAGCTACTTGGCTTAGCTAAGGCATTTATGTCACAGTTTGGGGATATTGGTCCAAGAGGCCAAGACTTTGCTATATCTAGTTAATCAGTCGCCCCTAACACATTGTTTTGTATTGGAAGAGAATGTAGAAGAAGTTTATTAAATTATTTGTACAGTGAGGATTTACAAGATGTCTTTAAGATGCAGATAAAGTAAATCCAAGACATTGCCTTTTGGAGAAATTGAGTTTCCGTTTGTGCTAGGTTTCTTGTTCAAGTTTTTTGCAAGTTTATAAGTTTGATGATGTATAAACTTGGTTTTCTAGTATGGGATTGGTAATACATTATTTTTTTTGGGAGGTGGTGGGAAGGAGGGGAGGGTCCATGCATTGTCCAGGTGATTGATTTCTGCAAAGCTAGTGAAATGGAAATCTCAAGTGGAAATCTGCAAAGCTAGAGACATGGACTCTTCAAAATGCATCAAGTACATGTGTTAGATATTTGAGGTTTGGTGAGGTTTGTGTAATGTGTAACAGACTTCAAATATACTACTAGCAATCATATCAATATAATAATTCGATGGCATTGTGCATGACACTTTCTAAATATTTGTTAGTACTTTAGAATGAAAGAGTTACCTATTTTTAACCATATTGGTTACATTATAAACATTTTTATCAAGACAATAATATATATATATATATATATATATATATATATATATATATATATATACACACACACACAACTGTTATGTAATATTCTGGGATTTAGTGATCAGATTAATTATATACTTGGATATGTATTTGCGCACAAAATTTTTATGCAACACTATATAACATATAATATTAAAATTTGATAATCGCTCAACAATCTTCTTATTATATTTTAATTTATTAATTATACACACACATTTATTATTAAAATTTTAAATAATTCCGTCGTAACTGGCGAGTTTGTATATAATAGAAATATTAGTTCTTTTCTAAATGTTGCTTTTAGTATTAAAGGCTCCTCTTTTCTCACGTCAAAAAATAAAAATAAAAAACTGAATTAAAGGCTCTTAAACCTGGATAGCCCTCACATTCACCGACTCGCATATCAAGTCCAGTCCCCTACTGAGTCACTCTTTTCCCCTCGACTGAATTTCTAAAAGTTTTAGGTAGCAACATTCCATTCCATTCTCATCCAAATGTTATTTTTCATTCCTTTCTAATTTTAAATGGGTGCATTCTAGAATGCAACAAAATTGAGTTTAAAATAAATATTTATTTCGTTTTAAATTATAATATTATTATTAATTTTTAAATTATAATTTAAAATACTTTTAAATTTATAATTGATGAGGTGGGTCACAGCACTGCCATCATATCATAACTAACTATACCTGGCAAACGGGCGGGCCGGGCCGGGCCGAGGCCGGGCCAACGGCGGGCCGGGCCAAAAAGGCCCGGGTTTTGATGGGCTGAAAATGGTCGGCCCGTGGCCCGTGGCGGGCGGGGCGGGCCGGCCCGCGGGCTTCGGCCATTAAATTTTTTTTTTTTTGCAAACTTTTTGTTACACCAAAAATAATAATAATAAATATTAAAAATAATAAAATAATTAATAATAAACAATAATACAAACAAACACGATTAATTAATTACATACATTAACTACATATCTCAATTAATTAAAATTGTAATAGTATTATAAATTAGTATTATTAATTAATTTTTAATTATAGTTAAAATATATTGAAGATTACATTAAAAACAAATAGTTGTTGTAGCTCAGTTGGTTTGAACTCTTATTTATTTACTTACAAATCTTGTGTTCAAGCCTCACAACCTAACACTTTATTTTAAAAAAAAAAAAATTTGTTGGCGGGCGGGCCGGGCCAAAAATGGGTCGGGCCAAAAAGGCCCGGATTTTCATGAGCTTAAAAACAATGGCCCAAAGTCCGAGTTTTGACGGACGGACCGGCCCGGCCCGCGGCTTTGGGCCGGTTTGACAGGTCTATAACTAACAAAGCTATGTCCCCTAAACCCTAATCTCTCTCGCCCCTATAATAAAACAAAATAGAAATTCGACCCTAAACCCTAATCCCTCTCGCCTCTATCGAACTGCTCGTCTCCTTACCTCTTACCTTCTCCAATGAGACCCCCTAAGACATCGAAATACTCGTCATCAAATCTACGCGGTTGTTCCGGCGGCTTCCGTGGCGGCCGTAAGGATGGTGGAGGATTTGGTGGAAGAGGAGCCAGCGATAGAGGAAGGGGGAGGGGCGGACGAGGTGATGGAAGGGGGAGTGGCCGCGGTGGCCGCGGTGGGAGAGGCGGTGGAATGAAAGGTGGTTGCAAAGTTGTGGTTGAGCCTCATAGACACGAAGGTGTGTTTATTGCTAAGGGAAAAGAAGATGCTCTTTGTACTAAGAACATGGTTCCTGGTGAAGCTGTGTACAATGAGAAGAGGGTATCCGTTCAGGTATCTTCGTTGAAACTTATTAATAAAATTAAAGTTCTGTTTTTTTGTTTGTGTTGATGAGTAAATTTTGTTGTTCATCATTTGAAGTTGGTGGGTAAGCAAAGTTGTAAGTTGTAGTTGCGTTTTTAATGTACTGTGTGTGAGTATTTTTTCCTTTACTTTTTGTGGTTGAAATTAAGTGGAACATTTGTAGGGATTGGTGACACGTGTGAAGTTAATTTTGAGGTTGTCATGATATGTGCGAATAAAAAGCACATTTAGATGTGTTTAATTGTAAGCATTTTTGATTGAACATGTTTCTTAAATAAGCACATTTAGATGTGTTCATTTGTAATTCCTTTTAATTGAATAAGTTGCTTTTAAGTTTTGTTTTTACCAAGTTGCAGAGTTCTTACTCATTTATCCCTTACCAGAGAAATGTATAGTTAATTCATTGCTGTTAGCCTCCAAGTATTGGTATTGCTTATTTTGTAGTTGGCAATCTATACTTATTCCTTTGTTGCATATCATTCTATTGCTTCAAGTTATTTTTAATATTAAAAAATTCTGCCAATTTTTTAATTATATTTTGCAATTCCAGTTGTATCATTTCTTGTTTTTATTTGATTGTGGCATTTTGAGTTTCTAAGAGTGCAATTTATTTTTTTGGCTAATCATGCCTGTTCCAGGTTTCTCATATGGTTGTAGCTATTCATCTGTATCTGATAGATTGTTGAATAAAAGATTTTTACAGAAACTTGTTTAACATCGTTTAAGATAGCTCAACGCCACACAAGATATCTCTTTTGCATAATGTATTAATCGGTCATATTTGTTTGAGACCACTTAATTAATAACATTTGTAAAGCTACTGGTATTGATTTACTTACTTTTTTGTTTTTTCCCAACAGAATGAAGATGGAACTAAGGTTGAGTACAGGGTATGGAATCCCTTTCGTTCTAAGTTGGCGGCTGCCATTCTTGGAGGAGTTGACAACATCTGGATTGTAAGTGTTTTTTTTTGTCCTAATACATATTTGGTTATGGTTGACTTTGCAGTCTGTGTTTTGCTATTATTATGTATGTTGGTTTCTAATTGTCTCATTTTATTGGATAAAGAAACCTGGTACTCGGGTTCTGTATCTTGGAGCTGCTTCTGGAACAACCGTCTCTCATGTGTCTGATCTTGTTGGCCCTGTAAGTAGTCCAAATTAAACTTAACCCAACTCTTTTCTTTGTTTTACTAATGAGCTGCATGTACTAATACACAAACTCTCAATAATTGTAGTCTGGAGTAGTCTATGCCGTTGAATTTTCTCACAGAAGTGGTAGGGACTTGGTTAACATGGTAAAGAAGCGAACTAATGTTATACCTATTATTGAGGATGCTAGGCATCCAGCCAAGTACCGTATGCTTGTTGGAATGGTTGATGTGATATTTTCTGATGTTGCTCAGCCTGATCAGGTTGCTTCTGTTAAATATATTAGATTTCTGTTATTGCTACTTTAAGTATTGGAGGATTTGCTTTCATGCATGTTATTTTATAATTGTATTTATTGTTGGCTTTTAATGTAAAATAGTTTGTCTTTTAACCATTTTTAACATCTTTATTTTTTCATGAGTTTAATTCTTCCCTCGAAGTCAGATTGACTCTTTGAGATTTAAGCTACAGTAACTAGTTCCTCGCCTGAAAGGTGGAATGTCAAACATGTTCTTTAGGCTAATTTTCATTATGTCAATACTAGGTGATTTCAATTGATTTTTAGAACTTCTTTGCTGTTTATTTCAATTGTGTTGGCATGCATAGAACTAATGCATTCCATTTTGCATTTAAACCTTAGGGTTTTATTTTATTCATCTTCATACCTTTATTTTTTTGCTTTTGATTGGTCTTCTTTTCACTTCCATTTTTTTAAAACTAATTTTCTCTTGCATACATATGGTCTTTTAAATTTAAGACATCAAAGTTGGTGTTATTTTTCATTTACTTGTCACCCAAATGACTTGAAATTTCTCACTTTTTATGTCATATATATATGTATATCAGTATATGTATTTATATGTTTGTACATAACAAAATATTACCAAGGAGCAGATGATGAGTTACTCGGATTCCCCTTCTGGACATAATGGGTGATGCAAAACCGAGTTTCTGATGCATTTATGAAAATCTATTTTATTTTGATAAGAGTTGCTCCTTTTTCTGATGCATTTATGAAAATCTAGAATTGTTTCTCCTTATTTCTAGAAATTCTTTCATTGCCATAGTTCATGAAGGTTGACTGGGTCCAGGTTTATACAACTTTTCTACTATGTTTCTGCATATTTAGTTGAAGAGTTCTGCTATTTATTTCAACAAGCTGATGATGAGTTACTCGGATTCCCCTTCAGGACATAATGGACGATGCAAAACCGAGTTGCTGATGCACGTATAGATTTTTTTAAGTTGACTACTCCAACAGATCGACCTACCTGTCTGCTTTTAAAAATCACATTTGTTGTCGCTTGTTGCCACTAATTATTTCTCAATTTTATATATGTTTTCTTAAAACAACTTCTAATAAATAGCCCAAGTTGGAGGTGAGTGAATTTTGTTAGATTCTTTCGTGCAGCTTGTGGAATTAGTTGCTTACTTGTGCAAGCATCTGTTTCAATTTGAAATTATTTTTTTTATGCTGCTAGTAAAGATATTTTTTGAATTGTGCTGTTCGTAGAGTGTTCTGATGATTTGATTTTTTGATCATGGTGGTATCAATCAAAACTCTTTCTCTGTAATGAAAATATAAGGGTGACTGGTACCATCTTTTGATCTTGTAGTTAAAGTTCTAAGAGATTGCATGTTTCGTATCTTTTATCTTGTACAAGGAAAAAGATTGAAATCTACAGTGTTAGTATCTTTTTGACTCTGTCCTCATCTGTGAATGAGAACTGTGCCGTCTGCAAGATTTCATCCTTTATTGGAATTTTGCTTTCACGGTTCAAACTTTTTTTTATATAAAAAAATGTGAAAACAGTTCTTTGATTGCTATATTTGCAGGCAAGAATTTTGGCTTTGAATGCATCGTACTTCTTGAAAGCTGGAGGTCATTTTGTCATATCAATCAAGGTTTGCATCTTAGTGTTGAAATTTTAATATATGAAATGCTGAAATATTAATGTTGTCAAACTTAACACTTATTAATACATCCTATATATTTTTCTCGGCTAGAATTTGGCAAAATTCCAACAGTATTTTTAGGTGTCATGTCTAAAGGTTATTTTTTTAGTGTGGGCTACACATGTACATTGTGTATAATTTAAAAAGAAGCTACCTACCAGGTTTTCTTCGGTTGAAGGCGGTTTGTGCTGGATTTAACTCCTGTTCTGAAACTTACAGGCAAACTGCATAGACTCGACTGTTCCTGCTGAGGCCGTCTTTGCTCAGGAAGTGAAGAAACTACAAGCAGATCAATTCAAGCCTAGCGAGCAGGTCACCCTTGAACCCTTTGAGAGAGACCATGCGTGTGTTGTTGGTGCATACCGTGTGCCAAAGAAACAAAAAGCTGCTGCCTAAACACATGAAAGATCCGTCTGTTTTCATTACATTTTCCTTCTACTTTTGCCAAGGCTTTTAGTTATTTGGAATATCAGTCTAATTGAACATTGCTATTTATTACTCCCTCCGTTGTGTCAGGATAAAAGTTCAGCTTACTTTTTATGCATATTAAGAAAGATATAAAATAACAAAATTGTCCATATTTAAATTCTCATTTAATTGTATAGTTTTCTGCAGATGTTCCGTAAGTATACATACAGAATAGAAATATAATAATTAATAATAAGGGTATTATAGGTAAAATATTGTGAAAAATAGATTATTTAAGGTAAGACTTTTATATGTTTGGTTTTATACTGGAGTCTTTCATCTGAATGTGATACCAGATTTTGTACTTGGTAGTTCTTTGGTATACCATCTTCATCTTGTACAAACCAATTACAGATTTCCACTACACTAATTATTTCATATTAGTAATGTTAGTAATGATTAAAATATGTAAATAAATGGTTGGTGCTATTAAGATCATACCTATACAAAAAAATTAGGACAATTAAAAATAATATTGAAAAATTAAGTTAACTTCAGATGCTCTTATATTTTAAAAGAGGTAGTATTTTTTATAGTTTGTAATCATCTAAAAGCTAAAGAGCTCAGCTCAATTTTGTATTTAGGAAAATCTGAAATTAAACTACTATTTATCAAAAGGAGTACGGAAGAAATGCTGCAGTGACGGCTGCACGGGTGAAAACTTATGGAGATATAAATTATTAATTTTTTTTATGCATACAAATTAATAATCTGAAGCTAAGTCAAAAAGTCAATTTTATCCTCATCTTTATTTGATAGCTAAATTCTCCAGTGGTCCCAAAATAAAAGTTTTGATTGATTTTGTATGCATATTAAAAAAATGATAAAATTATCCATATTTAAATTTTTATTTAACTGTATAATTTTATGTACATGACTAGTTATGCTTCATAAATATGCATAGAGAATAAAAATATGACAAATAATACTAAGTGTATTATAGATAAATTATTTATAAATATGGGACTATTTAAAATAATAATAACTACGGTAGAGATAATAATGAATATTAAAAACGTTTATAAAATAATTTGTTTGGATATTCCAACAGATTTTGTGGCCTAACCGATTCAATTCAGTGGCTTTTGGGTTCATTTAATTTTCTAAACTGATAATATAGAGGCAAACTTGAGATATCACATACACCTTGAATATATTCACTCCATCTAGTAGATACTTGTAATCCTAGGAGAGGAATATTTGTGAAGGACTAAAATGGGATCAAATTCAGGACTATAAGTCTATATTTGTGAAGATTAGTGTTTTGCATACCCAAACATTTGTTTCTTCATTTCACACAAGAATACACAATCTCAGTTATTATCATTATTACTCTATGCTCGACCACTATTTACACTTTCTCATTATAGAATACATGGACATATAATCTGGTTCCTAGTCGTTTTCCCCAGCAATTTTGATATTTCTTTTTATAATTTTATGTAATATATGACAGATTCTAAACTGTACATGAAAAATACCAGGATAATTTTTTTAAAAGGCTCAACAAATTCTTTTTAAGCATTGTTACTAAAATTTTACCTTTATTCTTTTAAACATCAGGGGGAAAAAACATAAAGGGTCAATAAGAGAATAGTACGATTATAAAAAAATCAGTTCCCCACACTGCATTATTTTTGCCTTTTTGGTTTATAATAGCATATATGGATACATGTTGAGGGCCAAAAATATTAAATTAAACAAAGCTTTAAAATGTATATTCTAGTTGCATTGTATGAAAAAGAAGAGAGAAGGCAAAGTAAGTAAACTGAAACAATAATATATTGGATTCCCAGCTAACTTATAAAGGTTATAGATTGTACACCCCAAAAGGAGACCTTAAGGCCCATTTATCTTTACTGTTATAAGCCCCCGGACACTTAGCTTCACTCCACTTTTACTTTCTCAATTGTCACTTTGCAATCGGGTAAAACTGTAAACTCGTTAGCACCAATCTTAGCTTTCTTTTTATATCTAAGCCGATGAAAGAATCTCACTGTAACTGTGTGTGAGAGTGAGTGACAGAGTTGATTGATCCTCCATGACAACAAGGTTCAAGAAGAACAGGATGGGTAGGCTATGTGAGCACCGGGCATGGCTGTATCGGCAAGCATTGCAATCATCCCCCGGAGGTTGCAGAAACGCCTTAAGAAAGGTATGCACCACCACCGTCGATATTTTTAGTGATTAGGGCCAAATTGAGGCAGTGGAGGGCTGATTCCTCCTTGATGTCCATCTTGGCCGATTCTAGACACTTGTTTTGGTTTATTTATGTTCAATGGTCAGTATTAGGCTTATTATTTGCAAACCGGCCATGTTCGGAGTGGGTTACTTTTTTTCGCCCAAAACCAACCAAGCCAAACAGAAGTAAGAGCCTAATAGGCTAGCTGGAATTAGCTACTTTATTTGATTTCAAGTTTGTGAGACACAACCGTGGGTACATTTGTTATTTGTTCTCATGGAAGTCTATCAGTTTTCCCTCTATAATTCGATAGATGTTTATATGGTTTTATTTACAATATTCTGCCAAATTTGAGTATCTACATAGATAATAGATTATAGACCATATCTATCTGGTGACAGAAAATAATAAATTCCTAAAAAAAAATTCGTTGTTAAAAACATTATGTGAAGCAGGCATGACGTTGATCTTAATAGGGAATATACAGTATTCAATAGATTGGTTTTTTAAAAGTTTCTCAAGAAGTTTTTATTTAGGAACTTTTCTCTTAATAAATTCAACCATAATTATCTAATTTTTGTGAAATGATTTTAGTTACTTTTTCATAATTTATTTCATATATTCGTACTTTTTAAGTACGGAGTTAGCTACTTGGCTTGTCTATGTATATCGATCTTTAATACATTATTTTTTTGGGGGTGGTGGGCGGGCGGGGAGGGTCCATGTGTTGTTCTTTCCATTTTCTTCTTGTTTCCAGAATTTGATATGTTTGATTTATATGATGAGTTGTAAATGGCTAAATGCCCGTCCTAAATTATAGATACAGTTGGCACTGCTTGTAATATGGATGATGATGGAGGGGGGGGGAATAATGAGATGACTAACCTTTTATTTATTGACTCATTAAGTTGAAAAAAGTTTCCTACAATGCTAGGGCATTGAACAAGCCTGATAAAGGTTAGTGGTAAAATCCCTCATCAAAATTTGGAAGCCATCAGTTACGGATTACAGGAGATAAAGCTGAACAATATATATGCCTAGCATGAAGATTTGTAGCTTATGGAATGGGAGATGGGTGGGTTGGTGCAATATTGATGCACTGCTGGGGTGTAGTTGTGATGATAGATTCAAACATGGTGGAAAGGTTTGATCATATATTGGACCTCTATCCTGTCTCATGTCTCTTTCGATGATTATTGTATCGGCCCATTTTGGTGCTATGATGATTTGCAAGAAGGTGAATGTTGAGTTAAGGGGGTTAATGCAAGTAATTTGGCAAGTTTGAATAGTTGATTGTGGTTGATTGAATCTAGTGCGGGGGAATTCTGGTTTGAGTTTAGTGGAGTGTTGGATGGGCAGCACGCTGTAGTAATTGATGGAAATGAGGGTGGGTGTGCTCTGCTTTGATGAAGGACATTTTATTAACTTACTTTTGAAGTTTGGAAGTAAGAAGCATGTGAAAATTTTATAGAAGCGTGCCTTCTTCTCAGTTTATGGGGTGATTGAAATGAGCATAATGCTTAGATTTTACAGATGGAGCTATTTGTCTCTTAATAGTGGAGGGATAAAGTTATTCTGCTTGCATCCTTTGGGTACGTATAACAAAAACATGTATGTACAGTCTGTGCAGACTGTACCACCATTTTTTAGTATAAGTATCCAAAACACGCCCAAAACATTGTATTATGAAAAAATTTCAGTTCCATAAAATATTAAATATTTTTTTTAGTTGTTTTAAAAAAAAAAGCAAAAAAAATGCAGTCCTTACTTTGAGTCCTTATAAGAGAAAATCTGTATATATATATATTCACCCACATACACATATATGTATACTTATCTTATACATATATACATATACCCATATAATTATATGACCCATGTGTATTGGGTTAAGCCAATATAATGCCCCTTGGGCTACTAGCCTAACTTAATAAAATCTTGGATCAAATACTCATTGGGCTCAACTACCATACTTGTATATTAACTTTATGGGTCCTTAACACTAATATACAACAATTAGAAAGTATTTACAAAAATAATACATACACAAAATAATTACAAAAATAACGCAATTCATATTAATAAGGAAACCTAAAATTAAGGAGAAATAACTGCCATAATTAATCATTCAAATTCAAATATCTGGGATCTAACCACAAAAACAAATTCAAATTCAAATTTCATAGGAAAGATCGCACAAATTTTGTACTTTGGAGTAGGTGGCGGAGGCAACTTCGGAGGAGGTGGTAGTGGTTGGCTTTGAAAGCGACGGTGAAGGCTATGGAGGAGGTAGCAACGGCGGTGGCGGCGGCGGTGGCGGCGACGGAGGTGGCGGTGGTGGCTCATGTGGTGGTTACAGAGATGGTGGAGGTGGAGGCTGGGGCGGTGGTGGCGGAAGCAACCATTTTTCGATAATAAAAAGGAAATTCTCGAGATACTGCAGAGGAGAATATCATTAGTAATGTCATGGCACCAGAGAGCAATTAGAGTTCATGATATGGGCAGAGATAAAGACATAATTGATGTCATCATGTAATAAGCTAGCTAGCTACTTTATAATAGCACCGGAACACCTTCAGTTCTAGTTTTATAAACAAATTTTGTTTTTTGAATAAGAAAGATAGAGATAAGAGAGTGATGTGTAATGTAATGTTGACTACCAAACCTTCGTATCAAGGTAACCAAACTTTTATACCAAGGTAACCAAACTTTTATACTAAGGTAACCAAACTTTTATACCAAGGTAACCAATCTTGGTAACCAACGTAACCAATCTTTTATACTGAGGTAACCAAACTTTCATACTAAGGTAACCAAACTTTTATACCAAGGTAACCAAACGTTTATACTAAGGTAACCAAACTTTTATTCCAAGGTTACCTTGGTATGAAGGTTTGGTTATCTTGGTGTGAAGGTTTGGTTACCAACTGCACTATGAAAAAACTGATGGTGTAGAGGTGGATTGGTTACCTTGATATAATAGTTTGGTTACCTTGGTATGAAAGTTTGGTTACCAACTGCAATATGAAAAAACTGCAGGTGTGAAGGTGGATTGGTAACCTTGGTATGCAGGTTTGGTAACCTTGGTATGAAAGTTTGGTTACCAATTGCACTATGAAAAAACTGCATGTGTGGATTGGTTACCTTGGTATGGAGGTTTGGTTACCTTGGTATGAAGGTTTGGTTACCAATTACACTATGAAAAAAGAGTAGACAAAACACATAAAAAATTCACATCACACACTCACCTCTTTGCAATGTAATTAATAGATCAATAAACACCAATTAACAAAGAAAGTGAACATAAATTCATAATCAAACGCACATTTTGCATAAAATCAAGATCATAAACCCCAAATGAATGAAATTAAAGAAAAAACTTTAAAAGCTGGTGCTCGAGAGAGAAAATAGAAGTACTTACAAAAACAGAGTACAAAGAAATATGAAGAACAATTGGAAGAATGAAAGAGAGAAAATATGGAGATAGTTACCAGACTATATATATATATATATAGATATATGGAGAGAGAGGGAAGAAAATGTATGGGAAGATGACTTGTAGGCTGAGAGTTTGAACTTCAACTAACTCTTTGCTTTTGTCTGTAAATATGAAATATATTCTCATTTTACACCCAGCGTCGCGGCTAGGAGGAGGAGAAGTCCGGCGAATTGGAGAGAAGATATAGAAGGGTTTAGAAGAGAAGATATAGTAGCGTCTTCATCTTCTCTCTTCACTCTCCAACCCGCACGTACCAAAACTAATTCTCTTAAATTAAGGACTCTTAATTGTATTAGTATTGTAAATATATATGATGAAGTGTCATATTTTTGTAATTATTTTATGGATGTATGATTTTTGTAATTACTTTTAAAAAAGTACTATAATATGTAATTGTTCCTAACTTTATTGGGCTATCAATTCATATCTATTGGACTCCCAACTTAATTTAATTGGATCATGCACATTCACAATTATACACATTGGGCTTTAACACTAATCTACCAATTTAATTACTTGGGCCACATTTACTAACACTTGTAACTTATTCACATTGCACTTAGGTATAACCCTTAGTCCAATACCTTAATAAATCATCTCTTAATTAATTCCATTAAGTAATTAATTATGCCACACAAGGCTTATCACTCCAGCTCATCATCAGCATTACCACATTTCTCAATTACCACTTGCTTAATTCAATTGAATTATCATGACACATACATATATGTTTACAATAATTTTCGAACATACTCATTATCATTTATAATATTATTTACAAAATTCTCACGTATTACACAGCACGCTGTAATAATTGATGGAAATGAGGGTGGGTGTGCTTTGCTTTGATGAAAGACATTTTATTAACTTACTTTCGAAGTTTGGAAGTAAGAAGCATGTGGAAATTTTATAGAAGCATGCCTTCTTCTCAGTTTATGGGCTGATTGAAATGAGCATAATGCTTAGATTTTACAGACGAAGCTATTTGTCTCTTAATTGTGGAGAGATAAAGTTATTCTTCTTGCATCCTTTAGGTTTATGCTATGAGGGCCTTTAGGAGCATTTCTGGTGAGGGACAGGTTTTTGGGATAAGCATAATTCACATGACGCAATTCTCACACAAAACTCGGTCAGACATCATTCATATTTGTAATACCAGGAAATCCCCGAAAAAAGCATACTATGAATCCCACTGCTAAATAGCTTTCCTAACCTAAATTGGATGCAGTGGTCCTCGGATACTCTCTTTATCGGGGTGATGGTGCTGGTTTAGTATCGGCGTCAGATGGTGGTGAGTTAGGAAGAAGGATTTGAACATTGGGGATTTGAGTCATTATTTGGTGGAGTAGTTATGTCAGATTTATAGTAGGTGGAGAACAGGGGGGGGGGGGTTAAAGAGAATAGATGGTAGGTGCTACTTCGAAGCGTGGGATAGAGGAGTTGAAGAAGTTGGAATGGTCTATTGGAAAGAAGGGTGCAAAGAGGGGGGAGGAAAGTGCAGTTGCTATTGGTTTGGTTTCGAAATGAGAGTTCAATTATTGTGTTGGATTCTGAAGGATTTAAATGACTTTTATAAGAGGTCGGTGGAGGAGGTTGTTTGAGGGTGCTTCCTTGTGTAGTGTGTTTTCTGGGAGACTTTAGTTTTGTTTGAGCTTTCTTGACAGTTCGTGGTGTTAGAAGGGTCTTGAGATCAAGTGTTTTGCAGGCCCTGTTTGAAAAGAAAAACCTACAAATATTTATGGCACTAATCTTCTAAAATATTGTAAACTGTTAGTTTTGGTGGTTATGGACATTTTGCGTGAGCTTGTATGTGTATTTATTTTCCATATTAATTGATTCATGGATTTATTATTTAGAATCTGCAACCCTTAATAGTAGCATATTTCCTGGACAGCTTTTGTTGCTGTGTTTATGGGTCGAGAGGTATGGCTCCTCGAGTTGGCCTTTGTTAAGTTTATGGGTCAGGGGGTATGGCTCCTTGAGTTGGCCCTTGTATACAAGAGTCTCACATGTATTTCATGCATTCTTAACTTCTCTTCCCGATCAACAGTTAATAACAAAGTTGTTTGAGATAATGTTACAAGTGATGATGGATTGTGTGTTGTATTGGCTAGTTTATGAGTATTTGGTGGACGATGTTTTCACAAGCTTTACGAATGACTGACAATCTTCAGTTAGCATTCTACTTGTTATGTTTTGACATAGTAACTCGTCTTCAAGAGTTATAATCTGAACACTAGTACGCCTGCCTTCTGGGAAAGAGAGTCCAACTTTCTTTGTAATTTTTATAAGAATGGTTATCTTTTCCAGTACAGTGGGAGTCTTATAATTTATATAAGAGCTTGCAATATATGTAACAATGTCATGACCAAAACATGGCATAAATTACTAAAAACTTTTTAACTGAATTGTCCAGTTGATCTCTAAGTAAGGAGGACCATACATGGTGTGTTGGAATTATGAATCCTACATTCAAGGGCATCGATTTTTGCAAAGCTAGTGAAATGGAAATCTCAAGTAGAGAACATTTTAGAGCCTTGCACTCAAAGAGGTCCATGACTCATAATAAAGGTTTTGATGCCTTGTTGGTTTGGGATCAGTCCTAATGAGTGTATGTGAGCGATTTTTATGTGATAGTAGACTTATTTATGAAGAAACCGGTGGGATTTGGTTTCGTTGGATGGGACGATCTCTCACCGTCACTTTTGCTTGGCGTTAAATTCCCTCTTTTTTTTTCTCTTTTTTTTTTGTTAAAAGTATTATTTTTATTCATAGGAGTAATCCGAGTAATTCGGTTATTGGTAGTAAAGTAAAGTAATATATATGCTTTGCTATATATTCCTGTGGAATTAAATTTATATTGTTAGTTATTAGTATAAAAATATTGTTTATGTGTTGTTTATTTTTTATGAGAAGATTTATTTTTTTGGTGTCTTATTGGCCCCCTGGACTTTCTCTAGGCTCTTGTCAAAATCCATTTGAAAATTGTCACAATTTGCCATACCGTGTGACAGTGAATGAAGAGAAATACACATTCCACAGTTCCCCATTTTACCCATTCTTCTTATCACATACTACTATTTTAATTAATAAATTTAACTAGCCTATAACATTTAATGTTAGTTGAGGCGTGTTTGGTAAAAGTTGACTCTTATGTTGTGTTTGGTTGGTGGAAATGAAATGGAATGGGCTGAGAAAATGGAATGACCATTCTTTATGGAATGACTTAAAACATATTTAGTTAGTCTATTGGAATGGGCAATCCTTTCCTTTCCAAATTTGAAAGTTTTTTTTCTTTCCATTGTAAATACTAAATAGGTGGGTTTATTTCATTCCCATCCCTCCTTCGTTCATTTTCACCGGACTTTATATTCTTCCATTGATCGAATTTCTCATCCTCAGAGCCTTCGTTAACCAGACTTCATCCTCTTCCATTGATCAAACTTCTCATCCTCAGCCATCTAAGGTACCTTCTCTCCTACCGATCGAAGAAGCAAATGAGCACCAATCTCGTTCTCACATCGAATTGATCGAGCAAATTGCTGGGGGAGAATAAAGGTATTATCAATCTGGTTCTCTTCATCATTCTCGTTCAATATTTTCATCGATCTCGTTCTCATATCCAATTGATCTACATACCATAATTAGCACTTGAATCTAGCTTTCAATTCCCATAATGGGCTGTTTGAATCATTCTCGTTCTATATGTATATGTATATATGCTCTACTCTTTCAATTCCATGTTTAATTTCATTAATTGTTTGGGTTTTTGTTTGTTTTGTTAGATTATCCTCCATTTTTGTCTTCTAAATGTTTGATAATTTGACTCAAAGATAACTAACAATTATATAATTGTACTGTACTCCTTTTATTTTCTGTTTTGGCTTTTTTTTTTTCATTTTCTATAAGTTGATATTGTACTTGTAGTTGAATTCTCCTTATTTGATATAACAAGTATATGCTTGGACTTCCCAAAATTGATGGTTTTCTGAGTTTACTAAATTTTCACAAGTCAATTTTAAGAAATTTTCAAGGTTTAATGACGTGCAATTCATGTGTTATATACTGACTTTCTATGTTCCGTTCAACTTGCCATATTTTTTTGTGTCATTTATGATTAATTGTGTTAATAAAGGATTTATGGCATATGGGATTGTCATTGACTAAGATATTTAAGGCACACAATATTGACACGGTCACTCCATAAACTCTAGACTTATTCTTGGTTGTGTTTCTGAAGAAATAGGATGGTCAAAGCTCTTGATCCTATGTATACTTTACTTTTTCCATCTTTTCTGAAGATAATTAGTTACCCATTTATAAGAAGCATATTATATATGCTTCATATATAAATGCTCTCCAAAATTTTCCTCATAAGCTTGTAATATGAATACGTCATTATATACTTATTGTGAGATCTGTTACTTGTAATTGTAATTATTGCTATATGAATTAAAAGATTATTAAAGATGTTTATATCAATGTTATCAACCTTGTTCCTAGATTGTAAATTTTTTTGCTCGAGTTGAATTCTCCATTTGATTAGTACAAGAAGCTAATCAAATGACAATGGCAGCCAGCATTGTTGCACTAGTTTTTGTTTTCATTCTTGTTTCCATTTTCTATTTAATAATCCCTTTTGGGTTCAGAAAGTCTCTCGTCACATATAGGAACATGCATGTGTGAGTTGGGGTGTTTTCATTACTTGTGGTACTGATTTTCAATACTTGTTTTACATTTTAATTATCTTATTTGTCTGTTTTCTAAATGGATATTTCATTGCTTAGTTGTAACTGACAGTTGTTGGAAGCATTGTAATACTTTAATATGACAGTTTTTGCAGTAATGGCTCGATTTAATTTAGCTACAAGGAAAAATAGCACGAAGAAGAGGATTGTTATACTATTTACAATGTGGTTGCACGTGATTACAGTGGTGAATTGGTTTTTTCAAATTATGGGTTTGATTAGGCGAAAAGCTTTAAAGCAACAGTATTCCATTTATAAGTTGGGGAGGACACGTTACATTATTAGATTAGTCAATGGAGGTGATAATAATTGTATTGAACAACTTAGGATGACTATGGGTACCTTTCATAAATTGTGTTTCATTTTCGAGACGAAAGGTTACTTACATTCAACTAAGCACATGGATGTAATGGAACAAGTTGCAATATTTTTTGTATATATTGGGACACCATTCAAAAAATTTTGTTATCAAATTTAACTTTGAAAGGTCTGGAGAGTCGATAAGTAGACATTTTCATATGGCACTTGATGCGGTTCTAAGATTGCAGGGAGACTTTTTTAAGAATCCCAAACCAATTGCAGATGACTCAACTGATGAAAGGTGGAAGTATTTCAAGGTACAATTTGCACATATATACACACACGTACATTTTTAACATAACCTCATATGTTCAAGTATATCTCGTAATCCTTGTCTACGTTATTATAGAATTGTTTAGGGGCTTTGAATGGGACTCGTATAAGAATGAACGTACCCACAGAGGACAAGTTTAGGTACAGAAAAAGTGAAATTACAACAAATGTTCTAGGAGTTTGTTCACCAAAGATGCAATTTTTGTATGTGTTGCCTGATTGGGAAGAGTCGGTTGCAGATGGTAGAGTACTTAAACACGCATTGCTCAGAAAAAATGGATTAATTGTTCCAAAGGGTAAGAATTTTTTTAGCCACAATGAAGAATATCCTTTGAGATAAAGAAATAACATATATATATTTTTATTTTGAAGGTACTTATTATTTGGTAGATGCTCGCTATACCAATGGGGAGGGATTTTTTGCACTATATCGGGGTCATAGGTATCATTTGAATGATTGGAGAGATGGACATCAACCCGTATCCGCTGAGGAATTTTTTAACATGAAGCTCATCAGCAAGAAATGTAATTGAGAGATGCTTTGACATTCTTAAGAAGAGATGGGCATTTCTTAGAAGTCCATCATTTTACCCTATCAACTAATAATTTTTGCTTGTTGCTTTCTTTACAACTATATAAGAGCTTAAATGCCCAATAATCCATTTGAGTTGGGCCTTGAGGATGAAGAGAATGATGCGGAAAATGAACCAATGGAAGACACTGTCACAACTATTGGCAGTTCGAATGAGTGAACAATCCTTGCTGAAAAGATTTTTGATGAGTGGAGGGAGGAATGTAAATAATTGACTGAAGTCTAAGAATAATTGTCCTAGATTTTTAACTTTTTAATAATCGTACTTTGTGGTTTTATTTTATTATCCTTCTTAAAAACGGTTATTATATTATGTTCAATATTTTAAATTTGAATAATTATTGGTATTAAAATATTTGTTTTCCTAGTACTTGATGAATAAATAAGAGGGTGAGTATCATAGGTTGAATCTCTTGTACTTGATGAATAATAAACTATGCTATATATTTGGTAATAACTATATATAAAAATTTGTTTCATAGTCAAGTACTCAAGATTCAAGATTCAAGATTCAGAGAAAGTGGTGTAAAATGCATAAAAATATATCTAAAAAAATTATTGAGCCAAGTACTCAAGATTCTAGCGAGGAGGATGTTTTTTAGTTCTATTTAATTTATTTTTTTCGTTCATTTTAGACTAAAAGACAATTTGCACCCTAAACTTTACGCCATTGTTGACTTTTGCATCCCAAATCGAAAAAGGTGTCTAAGTACACCCCAAACTTCATTATACGCAACAAAACACGCACTTTCTTCACTTAACCGGTCAAAAGTGACCGGCTAAGGCTGTAACACAAGTTTGGGGTACAAATTGTCTTTTAGTCTTAAAAATTGACAAAAAAATTAATTTTAAATAAAATAAAATAATTTTAAAATAAAATAATAAAATTAAAATAAATATTTGGAATTAATAATTAATTTTTTTTAAAAACAGAATTGTAAAATAGAATTTTTTTGTAAAAAAATATGTTTTTACAAAAAAAAATCTGTTTTTACAAAAAAAAAATTAAAAACAATTCTGTTTTTACAAAAATTGTAAAATAAATTTGAGTTTTACAAAATTGTAAAATACAATTTTTTTATAAAAAAAAATCTGTTTTTACAAAAATTGTTAAATAAAATTGTGTTTTACAAAATTGTAAAATACCATTTTTTTACAAAATTGTGTTTAAAACAGAATTTTTTAAAAACTTGTAAAACAAAATTCTGTTTTTAAAAACAAAAAAAAAAAAAAAATTGTTTGTAGACAATTTTTTTTAAAAAAATCTGTTTTTACAAAAAAAAAATCTGTGAATTTAAATTCTGTTTTTGTTTTTAAAAACAGTTTTTTTTTTACAATTCTGTTTTAAAAAAATCTTTTTTTAATTGTAAAAACAGAATTTTTTTTTAAATTATTTTTGCAAAAACAGATTTTTTTTTGTAAAAACAGATTTTTTAAAACATAATAATTGTAAAATTTTGTAAAAAACAGAATTTACATTCTGTTTTTGTTTTTAAAAACAGATTTTTTTTAAACAGAATTGTAAAAAAAAATATGTTTTAAAAAAAACAGAATTTAAATTCTGTTTTTACAATTTTTTTGTAACAACAGAATTTTTAAAAAAAAAAATTTGTAAAAACAGAATTTTTAAATTTTTTTTGTAAAAACAGATTTTTTTAAAAAAAAAAGGTCTAAAAACAAAATTTAAATTCTTTTTTTGTTTTTAAAAACAGAATTTTATTTTACAAGTTTTTAAAAAATTCTGTTTTTAAACACAATTTTGTAAATAAATGGTATTTTACAATTTTGTAAAACACAATTTTATTTTACAATTTTTGTAAAAACAGAATTTTTTTATAAAAAAAATTGTATTTTACAATTTTGTAAAACACAAATTTATTTTTCAATTTTTGTAAAAACAGAATTGTTTTTAAATTTTTTTTTGTAAAAACAGATTTTTTTACAAAAAAAATTCTGTTTTACAATTCTGTTTTTAAAAATTCTGTTTTTTAAAAAAATTGTTTAAAAAAAATTAATTATTAATTCCAAATATTTATTTTAATTTTATTATTTTAATTATTTTATTTTAAAATTAATTTTTTTAAAATTATTTTATTTTATTTAAAATTAATTATTTTTGTCAATTTTTAAGACTAAAAGATAATTTGCACCCCAAACTTATGTTACAGTCTTAGCCGGTCACTTTTGACCGGTTAAGTGAAGAAAGTGTGCGTTTTGTTACGTATAATGAAATTTGGGGTGTAGTTAGACACTTTTTTCGATTTGGAGTGTAAAAGTCAACAACGGTGTAAAGTTTGGAGTTCAAATTATCTTTTAGTCTTCATTTTATAAGTTTGTAGTATATAAAAAACGAAAAAGATTATTTCACATTTCATTTAAAAATGTAATTCATATAAACCAAACACTTAAAGTAAAATAATAATTTTATTTCTGATAGAAAGAATGAACAAATCAAATATAAAAATAGGAATAGTCATTCCATTCCTATAAAAATGAGAATGGCCATTTCATTCCTGAAGCCATTTCATTCCTTAAATCATTCCATTGCAAAGAAAGAAAACCAAACATAACATTATGGGTTATGGGTTATCCTCCCTTCCACTCTCTTTCCAACGCAAGTGTCAAACTCTCAAATTGTGGGGCTATTCACTTTTAGGATCATTATCTAGTAACTAGTAAGTAGTAATAGTATCCATAAGTAGTACTACTACAATTATAAATTTAAGGTATTTTAAATTTAAAATTTAAAATAAATTATTAAAAATTATGCAACAATAATTCTTACAATTATACTTGTAATCGCTTAAATATTTGTCTCGTTTGGTTGGGCCTTCTAAAGGATTGTTGAGTTTTTTTTTTTTGGTACTATTAATTAATTACAACATTTTAACCGGACAATTGCACTAATAATCTTTTGTAGGGTTATAAATGAACCGGATTGACTGAGTATTAAGGTTATAAATTGAAATAAACAGTTTGGGTTCGACTCAAAAAAATACAAGGAAAAATTGAAAATTAGATTAGTTAATAATATGATCCAAATTTTGAGTATAAAAAATAATTCGAATAAAAATACGAGTAGAATTTGAACAATGTTGTACTTGACTTGTTTAGAATTAAAATTACTTGAATTCTCAATTGTGATTCGATACGTACTCGATTGATACATACTGAATTAGATACTCGATACATTCTCTTATAATATATACAAAGTTAACTTAAATTATGATAATTAATTATTATTTTTAATTGTGATTTTATATTTTAAAGTGTAATAGTAAACATAATTTTCTAATTCTAAATAAATTCAATGTATAATTACATTTATTATAAAAATAGTTATTATGTGGATACTCAAATTTAAGATTAAATTCGAACTTCGCGATTAGTTTGAATATAATTCGATACGAGTCGAATCGAATTCGAGTAATGAATATTCGATTTGAGTAGAGCTTTTCAAATACAATTCAAATTCGAGTATGAATTTAACTTTTAGAGTCGAATTTGATCAACTTTCTGTTCGGTTCAATTCGATTTGTTTACAACCTTATTGAGTATTAAGTTGCTCAGATTTGATTCATAAAATTTATGGAGTATGAAATAAGATTTGACTGAGGCTCGTTTAGATACCGAGTTAAACACGATCTCGAATCAAGTCTGAACTTTTTAAGCGAATATAAAACGAGTATTACTAAAAAAATACAATTTAAAAATATTCGAATAATTTATCGAAGTTTGAAATTTACCCATATTTGAATTGATTATATTTCAAGTCGAACGATTAAGAATCAAACCCGAATTGTTTGATTTATTTTATAGCTTTACATCTTTGCAGTGTATAGTTATGGTGAGATACCATTTGAGCCGAGACTTGGTGGAAGTTAAAGCTCGTGAATTTCTTAAATTAGCATCAAAAAAATTCTTCAATAATTTGTGATAAGAATATATTGAGGATTATTTCAAGTAAACAAAATAACGTACTTTGTAGATTAATACAAATATAATGATTTATAGTTTGACATTTTTTTTGTAATAAAAATTTTCAGCATTTTAATTTTTAAGTATCGACACAAGCTAATATATAAACCAGGGACTCAATTAACTAAAAGCTCTTCTGCTCTGGGTTTAGATTGGAGGACACATAAAAGTTTGTAGATGTATATCATAATTAGTGATGTTTGATTGCATTTTAATGCATCCTAAAAGCCTTCTTCTTAATGCATCTTAACAACCCACATCTTTGTATTAATAGTTTAGACTTATATTTGTATCTTAACTATTCAGAGTACCTCTTAATACAAAGATGTGAATTGTTTAGATATATTAAGAAGTGAACTATTAAGATGCAATCAAACACCGCCCTGTATCCATTATATATATCATCCAAAAATAAGCAATTTAAGAAATTCTCTCTTTGACCTCAGCTTACAATAATTATTTTGAAAACGGTAAATTTGGTGAGATTTTAATTTTTGCATTATTTTACAAATCCAACTTATTCATATTTGAACGTTTCCCAAATTTTCACTTTAAGATGTCGAAGTCTTTTCAAGGGAGTAAAGTAAAAGAAATTGATATTTTCACAATTATTTTTGATATTTTTACAATAAAAGTATCGCTATAGATGTATAATGATGGTGGAAATCGTCGCAATAAGATCTATAACGACTATTTTGTTATGAAAATATCATTTTCTTTGTTGATTTATCAAATAAGAAGTGAAGTGAGAAGAGTGGAAATGTATGGTGAAATAGTTATTCCATGTGATGTGAATAATAAAAAAAAATGCAACTATTTATGATAATCGAGAGAGCGGAAATTATAACACTTTATCGGTTCTAAAATTAAAGATATAATTTGACTTTTAAAATAAAACAACAATGTATTAAAATTCAGAGTGTTTGTTTTGAATAATTAAAAATAGGGTCTATTTTGTATTCATTGATAAAATATATTTTTTAGCCTCACTAATTAGAGATATATTAAACTTCAAAATTGGTATAACTCACAAAAATTTATAATAATTTTTTTATTTACAATTTTTGTTATATACTATACAATTATATCAACTAAAATTAAATATATTCACATTAATTTAAAGTTTAATATATGGTTGTTGATCAAGAGATTGAGACAATACTCATTTAAATTTTCGGCCATCAATTTTTACTATAAATTTGGATAATGATTCCTTACCATCCACATATTCCATAAATGTTTTTTTTTAAAAAATTAATATTTATTAAACGGATTATAATTACATTCATAAACTTATCATTCAATTTTTCTCAATATATATTTAGCGAAATAAAATTTATATTTAGCAACAAAATAAAAATATCACAAATAATTAACAACAATATATTTCATCGTAAATAATTGTGTTGCGAAAAGTGTCGTTAAAAATATTTTTTTATCTCTTGAATGTTTATTGAGAAAAATTAGATAATAGCTGCAGTTGAGGGGATCATAATTCATATTAAACATACATGTATCTCATGTGACATTTTAAACTTTCCAAATATCAAAAAAATTTAAGAATTAAATAAAACATATTAAACAATAAGAAAAACATTAATATCATTTAGTTAGAGAAAATAGAAACATGGCCTTGATAAAAAAAATAGTTTTTAGTGAAATTATGTCAGAATTTTGGTGGAGCTGTGTCCCATATTAAAATAAAAATAAAAATAAAATTTCCGTTTTTTTTCCCTGTTTACCCTCCTATTTTTATTTTCATCCATAAATTTTAAATTATATGTTTTTTTTCTTAATTACACACATAATGTGTAGACGCGTGAGGCGCCACATCTCTTTTTGAAAAACTAATTTTGGAATTTCGAAATGACAAATGCAAAAAAAATGAAATACATTTCATTACACTATTTACAGTCTCTTTCTGGTTGTCAGTCTCTCGTACTCTGCTGCTAATTTCTACCCCTACTCTCCTCTTCTTTTTAGCTCAAATCAGTAAAATTCTAATTCCTCGCAAACAAGAAAACAAAACCCACCTCAGATTCATCAAATTAATTGATCTTCCGCTATAAAAAAGCAATCTTTTTTTTTTGGTTTTAATTCAGCTTATAAGTTCATTCCCTTTTCTTGAAGCTCATCTCTTCCAACGGATTCTTCCAAGGTTTGATTTCAAATTTTTATTTATATATTTTGGTTTGATGTGAAAATCAATGCATGTTGAGTACCCTTAACATATTTTTTAAGGGTGATCATTGTTAAATCTTGTTTGGAGTGTTTATTAAGTGCTTAATTAGTTGCTGATTAGGGTTTTTGGTGGGTTGATTTTTAGTTTTCCATTTATTTTGGTCTTATTTTTATTTCTTTTATGTTTGAATACTTCTTTAGATCTAATGATTTGGAAATGTGACACCTTTATGTTTTGACTGGTGAGTAAATTTGTTTGTTGAAGTTGAGGCGGCTACCTTTTTGCTCTAGATTTCGATGCTGGCTAGTTCTGTATTCAAATTTTGGTGAATCAATGGGTAATTCCCGGGTACTGGCACTGTTGGTTCAAATTAGGAACGAAATTGGGTCTGTTTTAGTTAGACTATTTTATTCCTTTGTTCCTTGCATGCCATTGGACTGGCAAATTTCTTTCAAAACTGATTCTCAACTTGTTTTTCTATTTTTAGACTTAAGGGGTTGACTTGGTTTTGGGCAATTTGGAAGGTATTATGATTTTTGTTGTTGTTGGCGCGGGCGTGCATGAGGTTCCTGTTCCCACTCTCAAGTTGATTTCCTCATTAAGCTATTGAATTATACAAGGATTCATCACTTATACATATGTTTGTGTGTAGCCTTTTGATTTTTATGAGATCACTAAAGAAGTGATTGAGATATAGTGACTGTCTGACTGAACATAAGTTCGGTTATACTCAAGTGAGTTTGTTGGAATGGAAGTGTGTGGATGAATGAAGCCTAATAGTGACTGAGAGTAGGTTTTGCTGATTTTGAATTATATAGAATAATCTAGGAATTTCATGAGAATATTTTCATTTCGAAACTTAAGGTCTTGTCAGTTGTTTGGGTTTAGCAAAATAAAAGGCAAGGTGAATTGGATAAGGTATTATATCTGTTGGTGTCATATGTAATCTCTGTGCATGATTCCATGGTTATAGACTTAAAAGCCTTAAAAGTGATAAAACAAAGTAATACGTTCTTGATTATCTTTCCGAAGATAATCAAAGATATAATTTTTGTACTAACACATTTGTCAATTTGTCCTATTGCACCCGGAAAATAAAAATCTCATTTGATTTTTCTGTGAATTTTAAATTTGGTAGCACATTTGTTGATTTTTCTATTTCTTCTAATCAAAATAATCACCTTTATTTTACTTCAAACTTAGAGTGAATTATATCTTATGCGTCTCTCTCTAACTGCAGTATTGCAGCAGTTAGACAACATTCGAAGTCCTTGGAGATATTAATTCCATGATCTTTAGTTATTGATTCTGTGAACATGGACAAAATATCCCAAGATTGTCCATATCCAGGCTGCTTTTTCTGTGTCATGAAGGAAGGGAACCCAAGTAAACGCAGAGCAAGTATATTGAAGTTCTTCCGAGAACTTCCTTCGCAGGATGATGACGGTCAGGTTCTCCCAATCAGTGGCCTTTGGAACACGGCCATGGCACATCCTAATGACCCAGAATTCATTGAGTTGGGGATATTTGAATGTATGACAGCACTTATTTGGAAGGGTTTAAAGAATCGCCGTTGGCTTTCTCATGACCAGAATATATATATTCCTTATTATGCAGCACACATTATTGGGTCCTATACTATGAACATGGAAGAATTTGCAGAATCCGCTGTTCATGCTGGGGTAGTCCCTGCCTTGGTTGAACTTCTACGGGGGAGGCTAACTTGGGTTGAACAAAGAGTGGCGGTGCGAGCTCTTGGCCACTTGGCTACATATGCTGGCACTTTTTCAGCTGTAGCAAGTCATGGAGAGATCCTTGAGCTTTCCATTCAACTTGCAATGAGCTCACTTGAAATAGTTTACTCTCACTTTTACCAGTATGCTGACAGAAGGCTAAGTTATCATTGTGATCTTCTTACGCGTGGCATGGGTGGTGTGGAGATGGAGTCCAGGAAAGCAGAGGAATGGGCTAGTCAATTACAATGCTGGTCCCTTCAACTTATTAATTGCTTTGCTTTCAAAACTGAATTTCTTTCAAGTATATGCAAACAAGAATTTCTTGTAAAACTACCAGGCATGTGGGGTGGACTTGTAAATGAAAACTCACCAGCCGGCATTGGTTTATTACGAACAATCTGTCATCACAAACTTGGTAGAGGACCTGTTGCTAGCTGTCCTGGTATTATTGAAGCATTGTGTAATATAGCGCGCTCATCAGACGACTGGCAGTATATGGCTATCGACTGCCTTTTATGGTTACTCCAAGATTCAAGCACATGTCATAAGGTAATATTTGTTTGTTTCATGCTACATGCACTTGGACATGAATGATTTCCTCTTTTTGAATGTTCAAGATTTGGTTTGTTGGATTACCTGAATTTGACTTCTTGCTCATGTGCAATGTTGCTTATATCACAAACTTTTAAGTCTATTAGATACCATTATTCACTAAAATTCATGACTTCATTGTTCTCAAGGACTCCTAATTTCCTGGAATTTGTTGCTTCAACAGCCTTTGATGGTTATATGGGTATCCGAAATACAAACTAGATGATTGTTTGTTGTCCCAGCCATTCTTGGTAGTCCCGAGCTTGATAATAAAATGAATAATTTATGACGACATCTTCATGTTGTTGATTCCTAGGTATAGTGCTTCTTCCCCTATTCATCGTAGAGTAGGATTGAGCTGTAACATAGAACCTACAGGTGTAGTCTTTTTGCTCAATTCTAGAACGAACAATTGAAAGCTCACCAGTCCTGCAAGAGATTGCCTATTTTGCAGACCTGAATCGATAACACTCTAGATAAAACAGAGAGGCATTAACAGAAAGCCTTTCATCATCAATGATAGACATTTATTTGGATACTTTTATAGAATCCAGCGATATTTATTTAAAATTAGGTAAAAAGAAGACATGGGTTGTGGAATTCATTGTAGAGCTTTTTAACATCCATCCTAAAAGTGATAGATTTTTCTATTTGATGTCTTTTGGCATGGATTTTAAAATGTGCTCAAAACACGTAAACATAATATTTTAAATATATTCTAGTATAGCTGAAAATATCAAAAAATATACAATTAGTATCTGTTTTCACATATGCCATGAAATCCATGCCAACCGAAATATACCAAAGAAAACATATCACTTAAATTGGGACGGAGGGAATAAATTTGTAAATTACTTCTACTCATTAGATTCTTCTACAGGTATAGAGAGATAAAATATTTCTTATATATTGGATCACAAGACCTTTTTGAATTTGTTTTTGTATCTAGATTATGGGAAGTTTTAGCACTTAGAAGCTTTAGTTATCAAAATATAAAGCTTTTTATTTGTATCCGTTGATAAATCAGGTGTATCAGTTTATGAATTCTAACCAATAATACCAGCTTAGTAAATGACTATCTGTCAGTCAAGATTGATACTTTACACCTATATGTATAATGTAGTTATGGTTCAAAAACGTTCACTTCAGAACTTCTTGTAGCCATTCTTAAAATTCTCTTAAATGATACATTATGCAGGTGATCGATAAGGCAGTACCTGCACTTCTTGACCTTGCCGAGATTTCAACTCTAGGGGATCACAAAAAGCTTGGTGATTCCATTGTTAATGCTCTTCAGGAATGTATTCCTTCACAAGGAACAGGTCGCAATTCTGTCAGTAATCGCGCGAAAGATGAGATTGAGGAAATATTAAGTTCCAGGCAGAGATTAAAATGGGAAAAGAGTATGCCAAAAGAGGATCTCCATATTAAGCAAGCAGCAGCACTAGTGGTAAAACTTGAAGGAAATTCTTTGTTCTCATCTGGAAATATCTCTGGAGCAGCATCAAAATACTCGGAAGCTCTGGCATTGTGTCCAATGAGATCAAAGAAAGAGAGAGTTGTGCTGTTCAGTAATCGAGCTCAGTGTCATCTTTTGTTGCAACAACCCTTGGCTGCTATAAGTGATGCTACCCGTGCACTTTGTCTTCATAACCCTGTTAATCGTCATGCCAAAAGCCTGTGGAGAAGAGCGCAAGCTTATGACATGCTTGGATTAGCTAAAGAGAGTTTACTAGATGCTATACTGTTCATTAATGAGTGCTCTCAGTCAACTGATCCTGATCTATCTTTGAGGCAAAATAAGGTTCCTGATTATGCTGAGCGGTTAGTCAAGAAGCAGATGCGTGCAGCTTGGTTATTTAAGGAGGCTGCTATTAAACATGGTGGTGTTCACACTGAGGGTGAAGGTGGCGAGATCTACGGTCAAGAAACTGATGATTCTGAATGGGAAACAGCCAGTGAAAGTGACATTGGAAATGATGGAAGGGATGAGATGGGCGAAGATGATTCCAAATGGAAGAATGACATTGAAAATAAAGACAAATATGATAAACCATCAATGAAAGGTACCACAATCTACATCTTTGTTTTGGTTAAATTAGTATAGTTACCTTAGTTAATAGTATGAATCCATCACATATGGTAGTTGAGTATTCAATACGAATTTTCTTTCTTGATCATTAGTAATCCTAATTCTTTGGTTTTATTCTATTTTACAAATCCCACTAATTTGGCTATTTCACTGATGTTTACACTTCACAACCTTTCTAAAATTTTTTAGAGTGGATGATGCTAGATAATTCAAGCATGGCCCAGCTAACATCATCCTAATATATAATTACGACTGTCAGTGTAATGTTTGATGGATAGCAACAATCAACAAAACAATGCAATGAAACAAACTAGGATTTGTCAAATATAAAGACCATCACTTCCTCTTTTCCTAATGTTGCACTTTCATCTTCCTGTGTTCTTTGTATGTAGATAATTCTATTTTTATGTGTCAATTTATTTTGCATTTCTTATTTTGTGTCTAGAAAATCTGTTACTAAATATCAGGCTTCATGTTTCGATCAGGCTTACTATGCGTCTTGTTTGTGGCCTCGTGTTATCATGATTAAAGATACTTTCAATCTCTCCATATAGGACTTGTATAATTGTATTAGAATGTGCTTCATCATCTACAAGGTGGGTGGTGTTCGATAAAATTGATAAGAGCTTATATAAAATAGAGGCTTTGTATAAAATAGAGACTTTTTTAAAACATAGTTTAAATGTAAAAAAGTAGTTTGATAACTAATATGTATAGTATTTCTGAATACGACATTTTACTATTTTAGATCTAGATCAGTTTATACAAACTTAGGGTGGGGTAATAATATAATACATATTAAATAATTAATTTAAATAAAATCACCAACAATGTATAATTAGTAAAATATTTCAAGTCTAATAAAACATAATAATAATTATGACAATTTTACATAATTATTATAAAATATGGCGACGGTGGATGTGGATGTGGATGTGGTTGTGGATGTGGGTGTGGTGGTGGTGGTGGTGGTGGGGGTGGGTGGTGAGAGAAGTGAAGTGAAAAATTAAAAAAATGAAATTAGAGTAATGAGGATAAAAGAGTAATGAGTAGTCTCTTTTTTTGGAAAGAGTTGGTTCAATCTCTTATTTTAAGAGGCAAAAAGAGGTTGACAAATTTTTATCAAATAACTTTAACCTTTGTGCGAAAAACAGGCAAGGCCAAAAAGAAGCAAAAAGAGGCTATCAAACAACCCCTAAGAGTCTTCGTCTTCTTTAAAGCCTCTTGAACTTCTTTAAAAGTTTGCAACTTTTCAAGACTAAAACACCCAAATCTAATCCATAATCTTGTTAATGTATTGATTTTTATTTAGACAGTGGGGTGGGTACTTTGTGTTTTCTTCAGTTTCTTCACGGGCTTGCTTTTAGGGGCAAAAAAGATTGTTACTGCAGCATTGCATACAAGCCCTTTTAACTTTTTATGCTTATTCTATTCACCCCTTTGGTTAGCCACTTCTAAAACCCTTGACCTAGCGCTCTAAACAAGTGCATCTAACCAGTAGTTCACGATTCACAGCACCCGAAAGATCCCCCTAATTTCTTCCTTACTTTTTAGCTAGCCTAATGTATTGTTTGCTCAGCTCCAAATCAATCATTAGTATAACTAGGTGGAGAACCACTGGTGCTTCAGTCAGAAACTTCCCCATAAATTAAGCTGACTCAACTTGAAAATGAGTCCTTTGTGTGTTCTGTGACTGCTAACCATTAGGAATTGTTTCATGTTTTCATATAAATATGTCTTCTATGTCAGCAAGATGGTAGTTTCGTCGTATATTCTCGCTTATATATATTACTAATCACTTACTCACTGGTCTTTACTAGTATTAGTACCATTGATTTTCATAATTATTTTTCTGTCTTTTTTTCACCTGTACATGAGAAGTTAAAAGGTTAGAGCACCTTGTTCCTGGTTAACCATTATTTGAAACTTTAAATTGACGCAGACTTAAAACAACGAGGATACAACATCCAGCTCACAGATGATGAAGCATGAGTTTTCAACGATCCGAGCAATCTTGTTTAAACATGGCAATTTGATCACGAATGAAGCCGGTACGAATAATGGGTTCTGTTTCTTGAAAAGTCAGGTTAAAAATGCAACATATATTTTTTGTTTTTTCATTGTGTTATAGAATATTTCTTTTTCTGTTATTCTGTTTTATTTTTTGTCCCATAATCAAATGCCAAGAAAATGGCAATATTGGATTGGACTTTTCTTCCTTGCATTTGTTTTAATTGTTATTTAATGTTTTGAGTGATTGAAGAAACTTCTGTACATAAACCCTTTGGGGATTTTGACTGGTCTATCAAATGTTCAGGTTTGAATGAAGTAATGTTTAATTGGAGAGTGGAATAATTTACCCAAGGTTGTAGGCTCTTATTCTGTGTTACTGTGTTGGTCTAGTTCAGTTCCCCAAGCCAATGTAGAATTGGTCAAGGTTGACCCCTTTTTAAATGTCCTTTTAGTCTTAATATTTGTAGTTTAAGTAGTAGTTATTTAGTTTTCAATATTATCTAAAGTATTAAATATATTTTTGGTTTTATTTTTATATTTTGTTCAATAAATAATATCATATTTTTCCGATACAAGGACAATATAAACATTTAATATTATATTTAATACTATACAGTTATTTTCTTAATATTTTTTGTACAATTCTAAAATGAATATAGTACATGTTGACAAGTTAACCGATTTAAATATAGGAAATTATTAAATTGACAACAGAAAATATTATTTTTACACAAAAGTGTCGTTATAGATATTATAAGCGATGGTTTTTTATATATCTACAACGATATTTTTATTATAGAAATAACAAAAAATGTTGTGAATTTAATAATTTTTTAAATATACCCTCCTGTTACACTTCTGAATATGGCTTCAGCCTTGGGATATACTACTCCATACTTTGCATAAATCTAATATCAACCTAATACTCTCTTATTTTCACACAAAAGAAAAGTCTTATTTTGTAAATATTAAAATTATATATATATATCCCTAAAAATAATGGATAATGAATAGATGATTCGTACCCTCTTTTCAGTTATTTACACATCACTGTAAAATTAAAATTGAGCGAAAAATTGTCATACAATAAAGTGCAAGGGATTACATGTGAAATTTGTTTATTGTTTTCCTAATAATAATCTAACAATTTTTTAATAATGGAATATAATCTATTAGTGATGAAGTTTCATCTAACTCGCAAATATCATAAATTAATTTCTTTATCCAAAAATGGTGATCATACAATCAATAGTCAATAAAAAATTACTGTACAGTAATATTCTTTTTTGAGTGTGGAAATAACTCCACAGTATTAGTGTATATGTTTATTTTATTTCAATATATTATTTTTGAATGGTTTTACAAGTTTAGTGTGAAATAATAATAAAAATAACCTTGTAAATTACATATAACCATCAAGTATGTCATTCTTTGTGGGGTTTGGCTATCAGTGTTTGGACTTTTAAATGCACCGCAATAAATTTTGATGGATTGCGTTTGAGATTCAAACGTTATATCTGTGAGTTAAATAAATTATATTTAAAATAAATTATTACTATATTAAACAAAAATAAGTGCGTTTGACATTTCAAACACAGTGTCGACACGCAGGCGGGAGTTGATCTTTTTATCTGTTTGTCAGTATTGTATTGATCAATTAACCATTTTACTATAAAATTAATTTTATAATATCCGGATGCGCATTTAAATAACTAAACAGACACTAAATAAATAGTAGTATTAAGTTGAATAATTGTATCTCTGTATTTCAGGTTGTTATTCTTTGATGGCAATATGTAGTCAGAGAGTTTGGACAAATTTGATTTAGTACCAAAACGTGTACTTCATTAATAATAACTCCATGTGAGGTACGAGAAATGTGTGAAATTACTATTTTATAAGCAGTGAAAATTGGGATCTTTAACCAGAAAAAGATGACACTAGAAAAACTAAGATATTGAAACTAAAAGTCCCATAATTCCTCAATCCATCCAAAACCAATAATTAGGAATAGACATAAAAACTAGAAAACAGAGCACATGCAACAAAGGGTCAGACCAAATAATTAATTGGAGAAAGGAGGAGGAAGAAGAAAGTAGAGATCTAGAAAACAAGGAAGAATAAAAAAAATAAAAAGAGATCAACAAAGGGGCAAGAACCATGTTGTAAATTGTGGCTCGTAATCAGTGGCGGAACCAGAATAAAATTTGAGAGCGGTTACCGGAGGTCCGGAGCAGCGACGTGTAGGTTGCAGCGGCGAGAGAGCGGAGTTAAGGTCTTTGGGTTTGATTTTGACCCAGATTGAAAAAAAATAAAAAGTATATTAGCGGCCCAATGCATAATTTCATCAATTTAAACATTTCATAATAATTTCATCATTCATCAATTCTCTTAAGATTTAAGAAAACAGAAATTAAACAAATTCTAGCTAATCTGCTTGAGTTTTTCTCAAGAGTCCCATACTATTTTTGACTAAGAGTCAATTTTTTTTAAATCAAATCAGACACCCATTAACCAAGTCTTATTTGGCATGAATACAAATAAACAACACTTCAGATTTTGTCTTTTTAGTTATAAGTAATAAGGACTTAAATCTATTAAACAAATAGCAGACATTAATTTAAAACAAAGACGACAAATCAATAAAAAAAATTGGGTCAAAATCCCATCAGTTTTTAACAATTAATAAAAAATTACAACATAATTTAGTACTAATCCCTATTGACTACAAATAAAAAAATAATAATTAAATGAATTTCTTTCATTTAGAAAGTGGGCACATGAAAATTAAGTGAACTTCTTTCATCAAAATTGATTACTAGTAAGATAGATACACATTTATTTGACAAACCAGATGAGGTGAAGTCGTGAAGAGGAGGACTGGAGGAGCAGTGGTGCAGGAGCAGATCTGCACACGGAAGATCGGAAGAGGCAGAGGTGAGACTTTGAGAGGCGGAAGAACTGAAGAACAGAAAAAGACCGGACCGCCGGCGCCTGGCTGGCTGCCCCCTCCCACCCCCGCCCCCGCCCCTACCCCCCCCCCCTTACCCCTACCCCCGATCTATCGGGTCAGATGCCCCCCCCGCCCCCTAGTTCCGCCACTGCTCGTAATTGAGAAGTTATTGAAAAATGCTAAGTGCGAAACGAAGCGAAGCGGACTGAGGAAAGCGATCGAACGGAACGGGATAGCGATTATATATACTCTCTATTGTAAAACTCTATGTACTTAGATTATAAAATAAAGCAACTTCTCTCGCCGCTCCTGTGGACCACGTAAATTCTTATGTTGATTATTTATTATTGTGTGCGTGTGTGATCCGATTCTAATAAACCAAAATCAATAAAGTCCCAAATTCAACCCTTCAAACTATAAGTCGTACGTGGACTATATAGTTTTCTTCATTTTAGATATTTTTTCTTGGTTGGATAACTATTCTTCATTGTGTTAATTATCGAGAACACTTTTTGTCAGATTTGAACATTGGCTTGAAATTTTATTGTTCGTGTTAAATAACTGCTCAAATCCGTATATTCTATTAACTTTTTAATGGAGTTTGACTATATTTCAAGCAATGGCAAATGTAGTACTTTTACTCAATGGGGGGTTTAATACAAAATTTTTTAAGAAAAATAAACAAATTAACAAAATTTAAACGTTAAATATATTAATATGAATCATTATTTTTGCACAAAAGTGTTTCAAATAATTAGTGATTTACAATTATCCTATCCATAGTCTCGTATACTAAAACCATTTCAAAATCAACTCATTGTTAATAGTAGCAAAGATGTCTCTTCCTATGTAGTACTCCCTCCGTTCCTAAATAATTGGCGTATTGAAAGAAAAAATTTGTTTCAAATTATCTGTCGTTTACAACTTTTTAGGAGAATAAATTATTTACTTTCCTATATCACCCTTACCTTCTCTCATTGTCCTAAGAAATTCTCATCCTTAGTATTAATAGTTTTCAACTTCCCATAAAGGGGTAGTGATGAAATTTCACACAGATTTTAATTATTAAATGATAGTATTAAATAACTTTATTAATCCATGTGTAAAAATCTTAAACGACACTTATTTAAAAATGGAGGGAGTATGTCATAAACAAGAATTCATCTACCCATCTCTCATCTTATTACGCAATGAAAATGCTTTTTCAATGTTTGCAGTTGTAAGTTGTAACTAGGTAGGATTAATACCAACTTCACTAACAAATAAACAATTTAAACCTCAAAAATGAAAATTCTTAATTTAAAAAAAAAACAAAAAACAAATGTTGGTAACTTAAGTTAGCAACTACTTAATTAACATGATAAATAAATACTGTACTGAATTTTCAATTCAAATTAAACATATAATTATTTACGTACATAGTAGAATAATTGGATTTTTTAATGTATAAAAGTATAGAGTATCTTACGTTCTAATTTGTCACGTAGCATATGGGTATTCCAAACTTGATTATAAAATTAGAATTGAATATGATGAAATGATGTATAATTTGTTGTGTTTATATTTTCTAATGTCAGACAGTGAGATGAGCAATATATAGTGAAAAGGAATTATTTTCTCTATTTAAGGTGAATTTATTTATTTATTCTTAATATAATAATAATGTACTTAATTATAGGGCGGGGTTTAAAAATATCTTTGCTAGTGAAATTATTGGCTTGTTGATGTGGGGTATATACATAACTATGCATCAACAATAATACTCGTTAGTTAGGGCCTATTGGCGGCTATCTATAAAATTCATTAGGACCAATCTATCTACAATAATAATAGAGAATTATTAAATTCACAATATTTTTTGTTATTTTTACAATAAAAGTGTCGCTGTAGATGTATAGTGACAGTAAAAACCGTCGCTATAAGATCTATAGCGACACTTTTGTTGTGGAAATAACATTTTATGTTGTGGATTTAACAATTTCCTAATAATAACATAAAACTCAATTTAAATTTGAGCGAAAAAGCATAAGAACGGTTCAGATTCATTTTAATTTTCAAATTGTTGAAAAGGAGAGAGAAATGAAGGATTTCGTTACGCCGTGCCTCCAGGTACGGGCAATTATTAGTTGACCGTTATCTTACACTCCCAACAATCAATTGTTTATTAAGTTACTAAATTTCATATATTATTCATAGTCTACATATACGTCGTAAAAGTTTTCAGTCGAATTATAATTGGGTCATATTTTAATTTATTTTATTTTATCACATATAATTGTAATTCAATTTCGTCAAATATTTATCGCTATGTATATCATTTTCTATTTATTATTTATAAAAAGTTTTAAAGAGCATGTAATGTTTACGTTCTTTTTCTTGGTACCAACGCATAAGATGTTGAAAATAATCTCTATTTTAAGTTTTACAATTGGAAGCAAGCGTTACAATTTAATTGAATTTCAATGATATATATAAAATAAATGAATACAAAGGTTCTATATAATTAAAGAAATTTATTCATAAAATATACCTACATATGTATATACAAAAATTGTGTATACTCCTGAAAAAAGAAGTCGTTAAGAAACTATCCTAAGTCCTAACTCAAGCCCAGACACTTTCATAATCACATTTATTAATCTATTTAAATAAAATATTTACTTTATTTTATAGGAGTGGAGTGGAGTAACAAAAAAAGAAGAAGAGTAGTTCTATTTCAAATAATTTAATCTATCATATTTGCATTTAATAATTCATTAAAATAAAATACTTAAATTTGTAACGTTCAATCTATATAGATCATAACGGTCATTTCCTTTAATATGTTAGATATTCGATACAACAAATGTCTATAATGATTTGAAATATGGAGAATGAATGATTATTAAGTAAATAAATTAATCCGGATTTTACTTTCTTAATTAACATCAACTAAATAAAGACAATAATAATAAAAGAATCCTCTTGTCTTTCTCTATCTATTCAGTTACACATCCCAAAATAATCCTATGCAATCTATCCTTCATCCTACACATAATCATCACCAATCATAATACGCTGCCCGCAGTTTCATCACGCTGGACGAGGCATATTGCACACGTGTCAATCTTTGTTTGTTCCTATATATACAAATACATACACCACTGACCACCCCCGGTTCAATCATCAGAACAAATCTTCTGTCCTCAAATTCTCTGTCCCCCTTGGATTCCACTACTTAAATTTTGATATATGTCCTTTTTTTAAAAAAAAATTAATTAATGTTAAGTAAGATACTAAATATCAAAATTTAAATAAAGAGACACAAAGAAATAGAGAATTTGAGGACAGAAGATTTACTCTCATCAATCATATACATTCTAAATTGGTGAGATTAAAAAGATTTATATTTATTTATACCGTAATAATAACAAATATGTTAATTTCATTATTGTGTCTACTAGGGTAGGCTACTAGCAAAAACATTCCATAAATTTGTATTAAAAAGATTTATGTCTATATTAAAAAGATTTATATAACTAGTACTTTCTTCGTCTCAGAATAAAAGTTCTGATAGATTTTTTACGCATGTTAAAAAGATGAATAAAATGATAAAATTATTCATAATAATATCATTAAATATGGAGAGAGAATTAAAATGAGAAAAATATGAGATATTTAATGTTACAGGTATAATAAAAAAATATGTCTAAAAATTTAGTTATTAAAAAAAATAGACATTTAATATGGGATTATCTAAAATAATAATACTAATAATTTTATAATGGGACGGAGCGAGTAATAAAGTATTATTTTTATTATTATAAAAAAGTTTATAATATAAGCATAAAATATGTCTTAATTTTAATTGAACCATAAAACAATATATATATATATATGTATATATATATGACCACCTGAAAATTGAAATGGCTACCCACCGTTTATGTCAAATATTTGCTCTAATACTAGTAATCGCTGTCTCTCTATCGCTCTCCTCTTTGTTCGGAACTCTGTTTTGCTCAGTTGCCATATAATATTATTAGATACAAGAGGGAGAATCTAGGGTTTTCGAATTACGGAGTATAATTTTGTTCGTAGTGGATCCGCGTGTTGTAAGAAGAAGATCTTGGTGTTCTTTGATTGTCCGGAGCTTGAATCGATATTGGAACTACTACAAGCTGATCAGTTGTTCTCAATGGTGTAATTGTCTACTGATGATCAGGTAAACGGAGGACCTTAATTTTTATATACATATATGTGTATGTTTATTGGTTTATTTAGATGTTTGTTTGCTAAAGCTTGTGTTTCGGTGAGAGGGGTTTTATTAGGAATGAACTTTAATTTTTTTGGTTGACTGCTTTGTGTTGTTTTCCTTTAAAGTAAAAATATATAAAAGTTTGTATAAACCATCTATATTTACTTTTTTGTTTGGGAAAAATTGTTTTCAAGGAATTCTATACTTCAGAAGGTAGTATCTTTAAGTTACTTATGGCAATTTTTGCTGTCCCTGCCTCTTGGGCTGTACCCATTTCCGAAGGAATGAATTTGGAGCCCTCTAATTGAATGGAAAGTTTTATATTTTTATTCTTTTTGATTTTAGCTTTTAGTCATAAAATTTAGAACTTAAGAAATATTGTGTATATATTCATGCGAAAAGAAAGAAACAGGCAAAAATCAGTGGAACTCTCATTCTGGGGAAGGAGGTAGTGTGATAGATTACTGTTGGTTAAACATCAAGGCAGAACCTATCTTTTGTCCATAATTTTGATTTTTATAAGTGGGGAAGTGGTAAGAATAAGTTATAAGCTAAACTCTTTGGTGGGATTGGGTACAAAGGAGCAAAACTACATGTTCTTTAGATGAAATAGTTGGTTGTATTTCATTTCCGTTCCTGCCTTTTGAAGAATGCGGAATGGTATGATAGGTTATTATAATCCTTAGAAGACTTGGGATGAATTTCAAATTTGGTGAAGAAATACACTGACCTATATGATTGTTAAATGATGGGTTCTTTCTGAACCTTTTCATGCTCCGTTAAATTTACAAATATGATGTGTGGTCTATCACTTGTGCATTAAAACATCTGTTTCCTTTTCTGTTACTATTATTCTGTCTTTTTCCTTTAAAAATTGTCGAGAAGTCATGTTCTGTTTTTTACCCCTCAAAGAACTATATATACTTGAGGTCCATCACATTTACTTACAATAAGAAGCATTTTCCCTTTTAATGTCCAGAATTCAAGGGAACTCTAGTACCATTTGCTGAGAATTGCTGGTTGGGGAGAATCATCTATAGCCATGCCTTCTCTTCAACTATTGCAGTTGACTGAGCATGGAAAAAGTTTTCTAGAATCGAGAAGGTACTGATAGTTCACTCTTCATGCTGTTTCTATTAAAAAAATAGATTTCATAGATTACCACCTGCATATTATCATTGAATCATCTTCTGATATAACCAGTTATTTGTATATCTTTTCAATTATTTTTTATGTTGGGTACAACTTTTTCTCTACTTAACCGAGTTTTTTTTGAGTTCATGCATTAAGTTTGGTATGCAATTCCAGCAGGAACTTACTAATGTATGGTTTGCCACACTAATTCATTAGGCTATTACTGTAGGTGTTAGTTATTGAATAAATTTGTCGAGAATAAAAGTTTTACTTTCTTGTCATATTTTCAAGAGACTATCTAGTGTCTCCTATGCTGTTACTTGTAGACATTGTGAGTACTTGGGACTGGTGCAATTTGATATACTTTGGCTTACTTTTAAAAAAATAAATATATTGTGATGCTCCTTAAAAACTATACAAGTAGACGTACTAAAGTTTACTTTAGTAGAACTTTGTGATACAACGGTTAGATGATATGATAGCTCCTAGAAATTGTAAATGCATGTAAAAAACATTATATCTAAGCATCTAACTAAGTTCTGTGCTGCTTCATAATTCACTCCATGTATGGCCATCAGCCAAACTGTGAGATCCTATTGCCTTGCTGAAAATTGTCCATCTCCTTAAATGATTATTAGTTTATTACCTTTGTCATGCCCATGTTATTAGAACCCTCAATTTATTTCCTGAGTTTGGGTAAATTCCATAATAGACTTTTTGTTTTTCTGAAACTGGTTAAATTTGAACTCGTTCATTTAAATTTCATTATTGTTTGGCACAGGATTAGGGTGACATCTTCATTAAGAAATTTGTAAAAATTAAGAGAAGTATGATTGCATCACATCTAGCATAGCCTAACCATATTGAAAAGTGAAAACTGTTAGATTGAGGATGGATCTTAGACCAACGGTGCATTCATAACTGTGAAATCATATCTATCAATCAGTTCATTTGTACTATGCTATCTGATCAAATTATTTTTTATGCATATAATGCACTCCCTCTGTCCGAATTTTACGCGTATTTTTGCTATTTTCTTACAGGAAAACTCTACTGGTGGCTTCTGGCATCATAGTTGCTGGGGGGACAGCTGCTGCATACATGAAATCTCGCAATAGTTCTAGAAGGCCTGAATATTTCAGTCATTACAATGGGATCAAAGATAACAATGAACAACCGGACAAGGTGGTTGATAAAAATAGCATTGTAAAGAAAAGTAGGCAAAAGAAAGGAGGATTGCGCTCACTCAAAGTTTTGGCTGCAATTCTACTATCTCACATGGGCAGAATGGGTGCAAGGGACTTTTTGTCATTAGTAGCCATAGTGGTAAGTGCCTCTTTATTTGAGCAAATTTGAAGTTCATTGTTTACTGTTTAGGCACGCTACTGTTATTTTACTTCATATTGAGTTATATCTGAATTTGTCTGTCCTGATATGCACAATGGTTGTCACTTTTAAGTTTTAAATACAATTTAGGTTTGAATTTTTAATAAAGGTAATGAACTTTTGAAGCCTGAAATAATCACTGATATATATATATATATATAATTTTATATTATGCTTGGACTTCCTTTCTTGTTTCATGCCAATAACTTATTTGGTCCAACAAGTACAGAAACGGTGTTGTTAGATGAATGTGTAATAAATGACATATTTTTACGTTATATTCCCTTTTATCTATTTTTTTCTCCATCTGATATTCTTGTAGTCTTGTGCTGTTGATATAACTCTTTCTGCAGTGTGCTTGTTATTACTTTAAATAGTTTTAATTTTTTCATGATGATAGAACATTTGATTTGTTTCTTGTAACGTGTATACTTTCTTGTAATGTTAAAACATCATTATATCATAGGTCACATGTTGGTCCAAGTCCGCAAATGTTGGTTGCATTCGTGATTTGATTCTTGATAGCATCCCTGAAGCATTGGCTTCTGGCACAGAAATGTTGACCCTTTGGAAGTTTTGTACTTCCAGAAGACTCATGTTTGGGCTAATAACACATTGACCTGTGTTGTTTACATAAAATACAGATGTTTTGTATTGATGTATATATGATTAGCCTGAGAATATGGCGAAGAAGATCTGTTAGTATCTTAAGCTTTTATTAGAAATTGTTGAAAATATTAAGCTATTTAATCCATTGCTCAAGGCTCAAACTCAGTCATGATAAATTGTGGGGTTTTGAATGTGGGTGATAAAGAGTGTTGGATTTCTAGCCTTATACCTTCTTTCAGTTTTAATCCATCTTTTATCCTGATTATCAGAAAGATGAGAGACCTAGATCATGTATGACTCTAGTTTTTGTAGTTTTTACATTGATATCTCTCTCTCTTGTATTATCTATGAGTGTAGTTGCAGTATTTATGTTAATTTGTCTTTTATTTTTGGCAGGTGTTACGAACTGCTGTCAGCAATAGATTAGCGAAAGTGCAAGGATTTTTATTCCGCGCTGCTTTTCTTCGACGTGTACCTTCCTTTTTCCGTCTGATTTTTGAAAATATTTTATTATGTTTCCTTCAGTCGACTTTGCTTTCTACATCGAAGTATGTAACGGGGACCTTAAGTTTGCAGTTCAGAAAAATATTGACAAAGCTTATACATGCACAATATTTTCAGGTACATATGGATACCAACAGAAAGAAGGAAACTTTATCATCTTTTAATTGCTATTTAGCCTATTATTACCCTGCTTTATCATTCATATAAGTTTTGTTAAGTTTATGTAATCATACTTCTTTACAATTTGTTTAGGATTTTCAGTATCTGGATCATGAATTTACATAAATCACCATGGTTCATTTGGTGAAAATCTATATTATTTAGGAATAGGAAGAAAAATAACCATTATTTGGTGAGGCTGCATTACCACCTCATGCAATAAGCAATATTTCCTGGCATTATCCAATTCCTATTTTATCTCTTAATTCTCCCTCATCCCTCAATTATCTCCCTACAATTAAATGATACAAGAAGTTACATAAAAAAAACTGTAGTTTTTAAATTGCCAAGTTGGACTAGTATGTTCACAATGCTGCTTACGCTACTATACTTCCTTTTTTTTGGGGGTGGTGGTAATTAATATGAGTATATTGAAAGACACTGAAAGGGGACGAATCAATGTAAACATAAGGTATACAAAAATCTACCGGCCATTAGCCCTTCTTTATGGTGCAAGAAAGATTTGACTTAACAATAGACAGCTCAAAAGCTTTTCTATTTCTCTCTGACCATAACCTTCAAAAATTATACAAGGGGGTGATATTCCATATTCCTTTGCACCTCATTCCCTCCTATATATAGACCAACTCAACAAAAAATCCTTACCGACTGAGCCATAACCTAGTCAAGGTAAAACCATAGTTCAACATTCTTTGGCAACTCGGAAGTAAAGTAGCAGGTGATTCACACTCTTGCCATTACTTTTTTACATGAAGATGTGCTTAAAAGTTATGTAATGTGTTTGAAAAATAAATACAAATTTAATATTCTTTCTTCAGGTGAAAGTACTACAGTGAGCTTTAAATTGTTCACATTATTGTCTTACCTATTTTGTCTGAATTTTATATTTTGTTGCCTTTGTTGTTTTTTAAACTCGTTATCTTACTTCCAGAATATGGTATACTACAAAATATCCCATGTTGATGGGCGAATAAATAATCCTGAACAACGAATTGCGAGTGATGTACCAAAGTTTTGTTCAGAGTTGAGTGACCTTGTACAGGAAGATCTTACTGCAGTTACTGATGGTTTGCTTTATACCTGGCGCCTGTGTTCGTATGCAAGCCCTAAATATGTATTTTGGATATTGGTAATCTCTGGCCTTAAACTGTTCTATGTTGTCAACTTTATATAGGAGTTTTTGTACATCTGGGAATGCTAAATTATTTCAGATGCTAACTTAGTCTTCTACATCCCATTTCCTGCTATATAACTTGTATTGCATTAGTAACTTCTCAACTCAAATTGTGATGTTACTTTCTAGGCCTATGTATTAGGAGCAGGAACAATGATACGAAATTTCTCTCCTGCATTTGGGAAATTAATGTCTGAAGAACAACAACTGGAAGGTGAGTACCGACAGCTTCACTCACGGTTAAGGACCCATTCAGAAAGCATAGCATTTTATGGCGGTGAAACAAGAGAAGAATCTCATATTCAGCAGAAGTTCAAGACTCTTGTTCGACATATGAGGACTGTTCTCCATGATCATTGGTGGTTTGGCATGATTCAAGACTTCTTATTGAAGTATCTTGGTGCAACTGTTGCTGTAATTCTGATTATTGAACCTTTCTTTGCTGGCCATCTAAGACCTGACACTTCAACATTAGGACGAGCAGAGATGTTGAGCAATCTAAGATATCATACTAGTGTAATAATATCACTCTTTCAATCCCTGGGAACCTTGTCCATAAGTTCGAGAAGGCTTAATCGCCTAAGGTATTTCTTCTTCCATTTTATATTTCAGCATTTTGTGGTATTCGAAAATGAGAAAATCTTCTATGAAGATATGCAGGTGACATTTTCACGTGCTTTGATTCTTATGGCATAAGTAATTGGACATTTATATATCTGGTTGTTGCTTTGACTGGTTCCCTCTTTATGATTAACTATTACTCTGTTATCATTCAGCATTTTTTTGTCAAATAGAAGTAGTTGCCATGCTAGATATATCTTCAGTCATTTGGGAAAACTACTTTTTGCCATTTTATGACCAACTGCTATGCAAAAAACAGATCCAATTTGTAGTTTCACCTCAAAATTTCTACCTTTCCTTTAAAAAGCTTCAATATGCACCGGATGATCTACCTTACCTAGTTTTGTGCTGGTTTTCTGGCTATAAAAATATTATAGTAGCAGAGTTTATATATATGGAGGAGGGTTGTGCCTCACCTGGTTTTTTAGGCATTTTGGTTGCAGTATTTCTAGTAAAAGAGCAAAGCTATGTTAGATTTTTCAGTGTTGAATTAGAAAATGAAGGGCTGCAGAGTTATGTAGGATTTCTAGGTAAAGTCCAGGGATAATATTAGGGTTTGGCTATTGTAGGAATTTGTTATATTAAGCTGCTTCTTTTTGTCTAGTGTGATCCATTCAGGAATCTTGTAATTTATTTTCTCTTGAAGGTGTCTACTGATCAATAAAAGTGCAAAAGAGAAACACTATTTTTTGTTAATATTTCGATTGGCTGTATATACGAGTGAGGGAGAGTGAGACCTTTATGGAAGGCTTGTTCTAATATTTTAATTACTTGCCTAAGTATTTTCTATTCACATGTGAGTTGTACAATTTACAGTTCTCTTTAAATGAAGAGAAGGGAAGAATCTGTGCAACATGTTATCACATATCTCAGTTCACGTTCTCATATCTGTTTTAAACTCTTCAATTGTGCAGTGGTTATGCGGACCGTATTCATGAACTGATGGTCATATCTAGAGATCTTAGTGCCCATGACGTATCTTCTTTGCAAAGAATTGGGAGTAAAAATTATATTACTGAAGCGAATTACATTGAGTTTGATGGTGTCAAGGTACTTTCTAATTTGTTTGCAGATCATTTATATGTTTTTTCAATGTTTTAATGCAGTCTATACTGCCTTCCAGGTAGTTACACCTAGTGGTAATGTTCTGGTGGAGGACTTGACCCTAAGGGTTGACACGGGGTCTAATCTACTGATTACTGGTAGTCTCTTTATCTTAATCTTGTGCTTTTGTGATTCTTTACATTTCATTTATTTTATGTGTACTTAGGAAAATATACCTTGTATAATATTGGTTATGTTGTATTCATTTAAACCACATGCAGTCTGATAGATGCTTCTCTTCTGAATTTCATTTGGTATCATTATGCATCTGTTATAAACTTTCAATCACTATTAAAAGCAATTCATGCTCCCATACAATTACTATGCAACCTATCCTACTCCTTTCTCTTATATCTTCCTCATGATACATGATTCTATTCTCACCGATGCATCATAAGCCGATGTTAGATATGACCAAACCATCTCAATCGATAATTATTCCTTCCTTGCTACTCTTTTCAGAATTTATTCTTTGTTTTAATTATTATAAAGAATATAGGTATAATTGAAAAACACATTAATTAAAATTTTCTAAATAATAATGATGTTTATGGGTGTTTTTTTGAATGCTGCCACATTCTAGTTCCTAAGGTTTAATGTGTTACACCCACATTTACTGGCCTAGAATCTCAAAATTGATTGCTTGGCTAGCCCTTTTAAGTGAGGTAATCCCTGTGTTGGGTGCGTGGTTTGTTACACATTGCTTATAAGTGCTTAGAAGCATAGTGGTGTGACCAAAATTAAGAAATTATTTTTTTGAGGTAGGGACATGTCCAAGATGCATGGGAATGTTTGGAATAGACTGAGAAGTGTCGGTGCCTACGGTTTTTGACTCAGACGACTCCTTGGAAGTATCCTTGCTTCTTAGGACTCAGGAAAGGATTGCTTGTATTATGGGTAGAAAGAATGAATTGCAGAAAATAGGATCCCAATCAGTTTACCACACAATTTTTAGGTGTCATCTTAATCAGGAGCATATTACGGGATCAGATGACTGGTGTAGATATAGTACACCCAAGCTTGTAGTAGTATAACTCTTAATTTTGTTATTCTGTCAAATGCAGTAAACATACTAAAAGAGTGGGTACTATAAAATTTGAAGTATACATGTGCTGTTTTGCAAATGTGACGACACTTTTAAAAGCTTAATAATACCAATAATTTCTTTTTACCTTTTAATTGGTGGTTATTTTTTTATGCATTCACTTTTGCATTTTGTAATGTGTGGTGTTTTCTGTGCGACTGTCGTATTTGTTTGCCACTTGAATGTTTGTTATTCATAGATGTCAAAATATGATATGATGAATCATCCATTATGCTCTGAAGATTAGCGATTTCAGTTTTGGTTGTACTCTTGTGAAGGTCCAAATGGAAGTGGTAAAAGCTCGCTTTTCCGAGTTTTAGGAGGACTTTGGCCATTATTATCTGGGCATATCGTGAAACCTGGGATTGGTTCTGATCTGAATAAGGAAATCTTTTATGTGCCTCAACGGCCTTACACAGCAGTAGGAACTCTTCGCGATCAATTAATCTATCCTCTTACTGCAGATCAAGAGGTTGTGCCTCTCACAAAAAGTGGAATGGTTGACTTGTTGAAAAATGTAAGTTTTGATGATATATTAAATATATTTTTGCTAATTTTGCAACTTGCTTAGGTATATAGTCATCTTATGACGTTACTCAATTCTAAGTATCTCCATGGGCGGATGGGCCTGACGTTGTTGGGTGGTATATTACTAGGTTGACCTTGAGTATCTTCTAGACCGTTACCCATCTGAAAAAGAGATAAACTGGGGTGATGAATTGTCTCTTGGTGAGCAACAAAGATTGGGAATGGCCAGACTCTTCTACCATAAACCCAAATTTGCTATTCTTGATGAATGTACCAGTGCGGTAACGACTGACATGGAAGAACGTTTCTGTGCTAAAGTTCGAGCCATGGGAACATCATGCATCACAATATCTCATCGCCCTGCACTAGTTGCATTTCATGATGTGGTCTTGTCCTTGGATGGTGAAGGAGGGTGGAGTGTTAATTACAAGAGGTTAAGTTTTTTTGTTCAGTCTAAACTTTTGATTTGTCATGTGCAGGGCAGATGCTTATTTACTATAGTTTCTTGTAATTTACAGGGAGGATGCTCAGGTTGCTAATGTTACTGAATATGAGATTAATAAGATGAAGCCTTCTGAAACAGACAGACAAAATGCTGCATTTGTTGTCCAACGTGCATTTGCAGATACAAAGAGAGTATGAATCTCATTTTTTGTTGTCATTGCAGTTTTATCTTGTTTCTCATCGTAGTTATACTAACAAATTTAAAACCTTGTCGGGGATGTTATACATAGGACTTAGCATTCTCAAATTCGAAGGCCCAATCATACTTTTCGGAGTTAATAGAAGCATCTCCCCCGGCGGATAATAATAGTCCATTGCCTGTCATCCCACAACTCCATATTGTTCCAAGGCTATTGCCATTGAGAATAGCTGCAATGGCTAAAGTACTGGTGAGCATCTTTAGCATCTTTCAGATATTATGCTATAGCTATATGTTATGATTGAAATTCATTTTGCGTTTACTTGATACACACGCACACACGTGTGTGTATGTGTATCTGTGGTATGTACATATATAGACATAGAAGTCATGATCTGTAAAGGTGTTGCAGATTTCTGCACAATTTTGAATTAGTATTTTCGTGTGCTTGATAAAAGACCACTTGTGAATGAAATAATAGGAGTGACTGAGTGAAATGTAGGAAGCCTAGTTAATCAGGGAGGACCCAAGAGATCCATGTGCCTCGTAGAAATGCAGGGTCTCATGAGTATAGGGATGCCCGAGTATCCAGATCTACGAGACTTTAGGTTAAGATATCCTAGGGGTAGTTAGGCGCTGAGCCTAACCCTAGTTAATTTTCTAGTTGTCATTTTTATGCTTATTCAAGCTTTCAGATTGCTGTCCTGCATTATTTATCCCTTGATATCCATGATTATGATATTCTTCAATTGCTGATACTGAGTATTGAATTCATTGCTGGTTCTTTAGGTCCCCACAGTGCTTGATAAACAGGGGGCACAACTCTTTGCCATTGCTGTTCTTGTGGTTTCGAGAACTTGGATCTCAGATCGTATTGCCTCTTTAAATGGTATACTTCCTTTTCTGTTGTTGTTATTACCTGATGTGTTTGACAGAGCTCACACTCTTATTTGTTCGGAATCAAATTTCATTGGTTTTTCCAGGGACCACTGTCAAGTACGTTTTAGAGCAGGATAAGGCAGCTTTTATTCGATTGATTGGTGTTAGTGTCCTTCAAAGTGCTGCTTCTTCTTTCATTGCACCTTCTTTGAGGTAATTACCCATTGCTGTAGAATTTACCTGCAATTATTAAAGTATAGAATCACTTTTTTTTCTTACTTACATGAAGGATGTTACTCAAAAATTCTTGTGGGTTGAAGATAGAAATAGCTTCTTATAAGTTGCCCCAAATCAGTGTGTTGTTTTTATGACATGCATTCACATGTGTTTTGTGATTAGAAGCTATCAAATGAAAGATTTGTTGACATGCATGAGCATTGTCTATTTTGTAAGTTAGATTGGATCTTATGGACAGACTTTCTGCTGTGAAGCTCTTGACCCATAGGGCTAAGTCTGAATAAGAAGTTTTAAAAAAAATGCTATTTATGATATGGTTCACTCATAGATACCATTTTTTCTTCTGATAAGTACGGGTTTGTTTATTTTATTTGGGATCTTAGGAATGAGAGTAACACTTGACTTTTCAGTGGCAGCAATTCATCCTTCACTTAGTTTTACTTTTCTATGGTCCTCTGCAATTCGGAAATCTTTAGGGGAATTTCAGTCTCTGATGTTTGTATAGACTGGAAAGTTGCTCTTTTTGAGTGTTCTCTATTGCATAAACCACTTGTTATACTGTGGGTGGACTCCTTAAAAGAATGCTGTTCATTTGAGAATCTTTTTAAATTTCTTGTTTCAAAGGCACTTGACAGCCAGACTTGCTCTTGGGTGGAGAATTCGTTTAACGCAGCACTTACTGAAAAATTACTTGAGAAGGAGTGCATATTACAAGGTAACGTAAACAATATCCAATTATTTCTACTATTTTGTGTCATTTTGAACTAGAAATCATGTAAAATACCTTATTAAGATACAATTATATTGAATTTTTAAAATTGCTGAAGAGAAACATGAACCCCTGAACCTTCCTATTGTTGGAAAGGCAGCAAATTCCACACAAGCTGTTCAGCACTTCAGCTAGACACCAAAAGGCCACACTTTAATAATTTAATAGAAAAGAACAAATTGAAAGTAGAGAATTTACTGTACCTTCTGTTTCAAACGCTTTGAATATGGTTATTCATGGGTTTAATTTTGCGCCTGATTTTATTTATTCTTTGTGATTTATAGAACTCGAATGTTGAGATACAATATATATATATATATATATATATATATATATATATATATATATAGATTTTGTAAAAATAATCTCGATTGCATTTATGTGTAGGTATTCCACATGTCAAACGTAAATGTTGATGCAGATCAGAGGTTGACTCAAGATTTGGAGAAGCTAACTACTGACTTATCTGGGTTGGTTACAGGAATGGTAAAGCCAACTGTTGACATATTATGGTAAGTGTGTATAGCAATTGCTTTTCTACTTCTTATTCCACTATATTTCTTCATCCAAAATATTCATTTTAAGGTTGTGATGCACAACTTCGCTTGCTCTATTTTTTACCCTACAAATTCAATCCTTCACCTTCTTAATGCAGCCATTATTTCTCAGTACTCGGGTGGATTTGTTTGGTCTCTTGATCCCTTTGAGACCTTCTCTTGTTTGCCTTTTTTTGATTTAATTACTTTGCAATAATCCAACACTCCATTTATCTTTTACTTCTTTTATTTGGAAAGTGTTCCCTAAAAAATTGAGGCTTTTATGTCATCTGTGACCCTTAATAGGCTTACCACTAACATGATGTGTCAGGAGCGTGTAGACTCTAAAAGTATTTATGTCCAGATGTGTGTTGTGGGTATATAAGTAAGCGAAACTCATTCTCATTTTTTCCTTCATTGTCCGATGGTTTGTCAGCTGTGGTAATTTTTTTTGGTGTTGTGGGTGCGTGTTGACCCTGTTGGTTTTGTCCTTCTATTGCGGGGGCCTTTGTTCTCTGCTGTTTCCGGAGGGTTTGTCAGAGGGAAGGATAAGAAATTTTTGTCGAGGTGCTCTTGTTTTGCCATTTTTGTGGGGTGCTCGACGTTTGAATAGAGAGGAGGGAAGGATAAGATGATTGGCAAGATCTGCTCCATTTATTTTGGGATTGTTTTTTCTTTTCTTTAATTTTTTCCTCTTCTTTTTGGTTTTGGTGGGACTTGTTGCCCTCCATCCTCATTGTAGTTCTACTTTCTCTTCTCTAATAAAATTTCCTTCTTTTATCATAATAGAATAAAATAATAAATATGCTGTATTTCCTTAGGTTCACCTGGAGGATGAAGCTGTTAACAGGCCAAAGGGGTGTTGGTATATTATATGCTTATATGTTGTTGGGTTTGGGTTTCTTAAGGAGTGTCACTCCAGACTTCGGCAACCTAGCAAGTCGAGAACAACAACTAGAAGGAACTTTTAGGTAACATGTTGCGCCTTTTCTTTTAATGGTGCTGTTCTAAAGTTATATTCATCTGAAAATTATCATGACTTGGTGTAACATGGATTCATTAGGTTCATGCATGAAAGACTGCGTACCCATGCTGAATCTATTGCTTTCTTTGGAGGTGGTGCTAGGGAAAAAGCGGTAATTTTCTTTGAACACTAAATATATATTTGTTGTAATATTGCTTCTCTTCACATGTCATCTTTAGCTGTCTAAAACAGTGTGATGGCACACGTCATTATATATATAATTCCTCTTCCTATTTAGTCAGTTACAAGTGCTCAAGAGTTTAGGTGGCCTGGGGGTCCCTCTTTTTGTTAGAGGTTCATGACTAGGATTAACAGTTGCGAAAATCATGATCCTGTAGGATACTAGGATCCCAAAATCAAAATGCACTGAACCAACGGAGATACTATTGGAAACCTGATCCAGAGAGAGCTTGTATAGGATCTTGAATTTAATTACATTTCTACAGATCATACTGTTCAGTCTATATTGCAAACCTTGAGAGCGGGTTCGATGAATTATGAACTGTGGTCAACTTAACAGAAAAGTAATGTCTGGTCGCTTAAATAATCTGAACCTGTACCAAATATACCAAAGACCATATTCCTCTTCGGTTATGAATCTTGTGAAAATCGTGACAAATTGCTTCAAGTTTGTAGTCTGACATGTAAGCAGAGTGATAGAGAGAAACTTTCCATATTATTTTCACCTACTGATAAAGCCCTTGGATCCTCAATTTTTGATATGATGAACTTTTCCTACTGGGGTACTCTTTCAAGTTTGATCATTCTGCTATGATATGTAACTAGGCCTGACAATAAACTAGGTTTGGGTTGGTTTTGGGTCACATAAGATAGGTTATGGGTCCATTAAGAACTAAAACCATGTCACCTTATTTTTAATGTAGCAAATGTGGTTTGAAACCAAATAGTTATAGGTCCAGCGTAGGTCAACCATATTTCACTTTTTAAGTTTTTGGAATTTGTAGCCTATTAACCTCACCACAAGTATGAATTTGAATTTTGGATCTATTGTAGAGCTCAAGGTGAACTCGAATATTTTCCTTATTGTATGATGTAGCCCCATATAATTTTCTCAATGCCTTTTTCATATTCATCAGTCCCTAATCCTTGACTTATTCTACTTGCACTTAACAGATGGTTGAATCAAGATTTATGGAACTTCTTGATCATTCTGCTTTACTTCTGAAGAAGAAATGGCTGTTTGGCATACTGGATGATTTTACTACAAAACAACTACCTCACAACGTTACATGGGGGTTAAGCTTGTTACATGCTATGGAACATAAAGGGGACCGAGCTTTGATTTCCACTCAAGGTAATATTTGTTAGACAATTGTGCCTTGCGTCTTCAATAGACTATTTTTTTTAATAACTTGATACTTGCTTTATTTGATGGCAGCAAACATTATGATAGAGATGAAATGATCCTATCTTCATTTTTGCTTATTTCCGCTGTTCAACAAAAGTTTTATTCATCATTCTTTCTTATAGGTGAGTTGGCACATGCACTCCGTTTCTTAGCATCTGTTGTATCTCAAAGCTTTTTGGCTTTTGGTGACATTCTTGAGCTACATAGAAAATTCCTTGAACTATCTGGTGGCATCAATCGTATATTTGAGCTGGAAGAGCTTCTAGATGCTTCTCAATCAGGTTGTGTTTTTCTTCTGCTCCTGATAGAACTAACTATGAACTATCTTTTGTGTCTTGATGTGATTTCTAAAGTTCTGTTAAAATTTATCTGATGTTTTTTAACGCGTCTTTTGTATCTTGTGCTCAACATATGCCAGGTCTGTTAAAATTCCCAAAAGGTCCAAGTCTTGGATAACCACTCGAGAGATTTGGCCATATGTATGACAGACCTTGTTCTATATTTATAATTGCTGACAATCTTCAGTACTGCAATGTTTTGCAGTTATGGAGTTCAAGGAACGTAAAAACAAAGAACGGAGCTGCTAATAAGTTCTACTATTCAGTGTTGGATCCTTTTCTATATAATGCTAATATGTTATAAAGTTTTCCTAGTTAAAGTTGACCGCTGTCCAAATAGGGAGTATAAGTGGGCATTTACCAAAATTCTGTATAATTTGTCAAATGATTTCAATTGAACTTACAGATTAAAAACTAGAGAACTTCTCACAGAATCACAGACGTTATGCTTTCCTTTTTAAGTTGCAATTTTAACCTTATCACAAATTCTTTTTAGGCGTCAATTATGAAAAAGTTCCAGTGTTGACTAGAGATGAGTTAAAAGAGATGTTTGGGTTATTAGCATTTCTTAATTTTGAATTAGCTCACTTGTTCAATGTCTAGGTACAATTAAATGAATAGCTAGCTGGACCTAGCCAAGCGACCTATTTGTTGTCAATCCAAAACACCTAAATTTTAAATTATATAATTATTAGATTACATGGTGAGATTGTAGGCCTTCATTGATTTTAGCTGATTATGAAATGCAGTTGACATTTGATGATATTATCAAGTATGTATTATTTTGTTGGTTAGTGGTTACTTTCTAACTTATTTTATTCATGTGATTTTGAATCTTTGAATTATGAGTTTTTAGAAGGATGATGTTGATATAGTCGCTCCAATACCAAGCTTATTACCGTGGCTCAAGTTGATTCTGCTAATTTATTTTATCTTTCTTTTTTATTTTTAAAAATGACATTACAGGTAACTGAATAAAACTGGGTCATCAAGCCTGTAGTGGAATCTATGATATTGTCGTTATTAATGATATTTTTTTATGAATTATGCAATATTATTGATCTTTGAATTCCTGAATTCTCCCCTGCACTCATGTGCTTACCTATACAGTCCTTTCCCATTTTGAATTGTGTTGGCAATGTTGTAATATGTTTGGCGACACCCTCCAATTTTTCTACCAAGTTATTGGTGTATATATATATATATATTTTTTGCGAATTTTATTGACATATTAGTTCCTAGCTTTGTATTTGTGGTGAACTTTATTCACATATTAGTTCCTCATTTATATAATGTTTATATAGCACCACACTAGTCACAAGTGTTTGAAGTATTGATACATATTTTGAATTTTCTTCCTTTCTCCTTTTTATATTGATAAAGTACTTTGGACATTATGCCCTCATGCTGACGAAGTTGATTCTCACACAGAAGATATTGTTCCTGGTTCTACATCACCATCCAATGGGAAAGAATTGCACTTTGATGATATCATATCATTCTCCAAGGTGGATATCATCACGCCAGCTCAGAAAATGTTGGCTAGGCAGTTGACATGTGACATAGCACCGAGCAAAAGTTTACTTGTTACAGGTTAGTGAACCATATTCCTCTGTTCACCATCTTGTCAAATTGGCCAATTACATTTACATCCGATGAGTTTTCAATTTTGAAGGTCCAAATGGGAGTGGAAAAAGTTCCGTCTTCAGAGCCCTTCGAGGTCTTTGGCCCGTAGTCAGCGGAAGACTTGTTAAACCACACCACGTTACTAATGAAGAGGCTGGATCTGGCTGTGGTGTATTTTTTGTTCCTCAGAGACCATATACGTGCTTAGGAACATTGAGAGATCAAATCATATATCCCCTCTCCCATGAGGAAGCCGAGAAAAGGGTTTTAAATTTGCATGAAAAAGGTAACTTAAATTGATATATCTTTTAAAGTTTTTCCTCGCTATATTTTCAGCTATTAATCCATTTCATTTTCATCCTTGCACGTCTGACAGTAGTAGCTTCTGTTTTCCATTTCAAATTAAGTTCTTATCACTGGATTAGGTTGATGAAATTCATTACTAATACTTCATTCACTGATCTCGTTGATCAACAAGTATTCATGATGATTCATCAAAGGCTAATGAGTAATGAGTGGAGACTATTTTGGTTGCTAGCCCACCTAGAAATGATTTAAACCACATTATAAAACTGCAGTTGGGTTTCAGCTAGATTTACGTAATGACCGGATTTATTTATTGGTTTAGATGTTGAATTCGTGCCCGATAGTGTTACAACTAGCCTTTACCTCTGTGAGAGACGAAGGCTTTAAGGTGATAATAGGCAGGAAGCTTGACTGGGTTGAATGTAGTTGGGTTCAGTGAGATATGAGTTTGCGCTGGTTTACAATGTCAACAGTTGTGGTGCACCATGAGAGGAAGCCTTCTAAATTTGGCATAAAGTCAGTTTGTGGAGGCTTGAGGTAGACAATGTCAACAATAGGCAGGTACTGGGTTGTGGTGTACTATGAGAGGAAGCCTTCTAAATTTGGCGTAAAGTCAGTTCGTGGAGGCTTGAGGTAGTGAGACAGATTGTTGAAATGGATGTGGAAGGAGAGAAGCCAAGCCTTGTATAGGTGGTCTAACTGTGGTAATTTAGTAAAGTTACAGAGAGTGAAGGTGATACGTGGCTGTGTGGTTTATATATATGTATATATATATATATATATATATATATATATATATATATATTTTTTTTGGGGTGGGGGTGCGGTTGTGGAGTTTCTTATTATGTATGGAGTATTATTCAAATTTACAACCCCATGAATGGAGAGCTTCAATTCTGTCATAAATTGTAAATAAAATATAACCAGTTAATATAAACATTCACAGTAGTGGAACGTCTTGAGAAATGAGAAGCAGTTTGGTTAGGCATATTTTTTATATGCACATTTTTTCGTTGATTTGTACTCTGGCTTAAGACACGAGTTTAGACAGCGTTCTAAAAATCCCAGCCTAGGCACTAGGTGATTCTCTACTGTCTCGATTTGCCAAGGCGCCTAGGCCCCGTCTAAACAGAATCAGATCTCTATTTTGAATCTTGACAATACTTAAGATGAATTTGTTAAATCTTAAAAGATTATTTTTTATAATGTTTGGTGGAAAATTTAAAAAGTTTACATCTACTATTTGTTTTGTATAGTATGACAAGTGTGTACAATAAATAAAACCGCCTAAGAAAATGCCTAGGAAAACGCCTAGGCACCGCCTAGGGCAGCCTAGGCACTAGGCGCCCACTCTGCCGCCTAGGTCCACCTAACGATTTTTAGAACACCGAGTTCAGGTTCTTAACCCATTTTGTCCTCTTCTTAAATAAGCAGTTGTATGCACCTGCTAGTTTGTTAATATTCTGGCATTAAAAAAACTGTTCCTTTTCTTACTTCTATCTTGTTCCTTGAATAATGTAATCTAGCTAATTTCAGATCAAACGTATATAGATGCCACAAACAATTTGGATGCGCACCTGAAAACTATTCTAGAGAAAGTTAAGTTGCTCTATCTTTTGGAAAGAGAAGGTTGTTGGGATGCTAGTCAGAACTGGGAAGACATCCTCTCTCTTGGTGAACAGCAGAGACTAGGCATGGTGAGCTCAATTTAAGGTTTGAATATAATTACAAGTATATGAGATCAAATGCTGAACTGTTTGTCATGGTGTTTGTGAGGTCAAGTGTACTTAGAAATATATAATGTAATTCTGAACTTATGTCATGGTATTTTATATTTTTTGCAAGGCTCGCTTATTCTTTCACAAGCCTCGATTTGGCATCCTTGATGAGTGCACCAAGTAAGCAACAACAGTATTTATTTCTACAAAGGAAAATTTATTATAACTAATCCCTTGATATGATATCCCTGTTTTTTTCCCTTGTCCCACCTCAATTACAGTGCTACAAGTGTTGATGTTGAAGAACACCTTTATAGGCTTGCAACGGATATGGGCATCACAGTTGTCACCTCCTCCCAGGTAATTAGTACTGATATGAAGAAGAGATTTATGTAGCAGACTCTGTTTTAGACCAATGAGGATTAGAGTTGTGTTTACTATTAGCAGTTTACCCTCCTACTAGGACAGATCATAGAATAATTCCAACGAAAATGATATATATTTTGCGACTTTATATGTCCACTTTTTTATTTCGAGTTACGTGGATAAATCTAATTGGCAATACTTTTACGATGTATTTGATTCAGTGAGCCAATTTTATAATCATATCTCATGTATTTGTCATGTATTGATATACGTCGCAATCGCAATCGTAATTCAGTTAAAATCTTTCGCAATATATAGCAGAACTCTAATTCCAAAGACTATTTGGAATTGGCATAATGTGATTGAGTGTGTTTGAGATTCTCCTCATCATATAAAACTACTTGCAAACTATTAAAGAGTATAATTTATAGTCCTCCTATACATAGTTTTAAGCCGAATTATGATTGTGACGTAGGTGCATATATGAGATATGTAAGAATTAAGAAGGGTTCTAATTTAATTTATTATATCTTTATCGCATATACTTTCACGTTGGTCACAATCCAATTTCGTCAAATATTTGTCGACCAGCATATCATTTTCCATAATTTATTAAGGGCCTTTTGGAATTGTCTACAATGTACTAATAGGTGGTAAATCATCATTAGCAAATATAAGTTGGGGATGGGTTTTGCCCTATATATATATATATATATATATATATATATATATATATATATATATATATAAGGACTTGCATGTCATTTCATATGCCTACCAGTTTGTCTCCTCCAAACTCTTTATTTCATTGTTTTTTTGTGTGTGTTATTGGCTGTCTGACTTTGTGTGATTTTGCATGTATAATTATCTCAGCGTCCTGCATTGATACCATTCCATTCCAAGGAATTGCGGTTAATTGATGGCGAGGGTAAATGGGAGCTTCGTTCAATCAAGCAATGAGTTAGAAGCAACGATGCCTTCAGCTGCTCTTTGGTTAATATTACACGGCTTCATTTTCTGCATATGGTGGTGACTGGAGTGTGCAAGGCAGTTTCAACTAGCCACCCCCCATAACACTACTAGTTGGGTACAAAAGCAACATCTGGAAAGTGAATTCGTGGTTATAAATTTGAAGAAAAGGTTATACAAATATCTCATTTTTAGTGTAATATAGAAAATTATGTATAGGTATATTATTTATTTGTTGTAAGAAATCAGATGCCTGTCAATTTGATTTCGCCCCTAATAAAAACACAGGAAAGTTTTGGGGGCGTTATATTATGGAATGTTGACTTGATACCTTCACATATAAATCTTATTGAAAGAGAGGTGCTCAGAATTTACTCCCCAACTCCCCGTTGCCTGCGAGTTGCTTATGAGCGAGAGATTTTCTGCATTTTATAACATTCTCCTCCCATTCAAGTTACGTGATCAAAATTTATTCAACTCGTTTTTAAATATTGAGATTTCATAATTTGGCTCGAGAGTAACTGAGAAAAGCATACAATTATTAGATTTTGACTAGTAGTTAGAAACACTAATGTTACGTTATGTTTTGGATTGAAGGAGCGGAGAGTGGAATGATTCATTTTGTTTTAGTTAGAATGAGTTATTTTATATTCTTCTTCCTTTAATGAATAAAATTCATAAATTTGAGAGGAATAAGGATGGTTTAATCCATTCCAATCGTAATTAAATACAATTTTTTTTCATTTTATAAGAATGTTAAATTTTATTTTCACCTTCATTATTTTAATTCAAACGTAGCATAAGTCTGTGTTTACGATCTGTTTCATGTAAAGTTATTATAAGCAGTTTTGTATGATTTATAAAAGTTTAGAATGAAATAAATTTTACGAGTAATAGTTTTTTTTATATACAATATAATTATAATAATTGTATTAACTAAAATTAAATAAATTTAATATATGACAAGATCTTATAAACAATACTAAATGAGAGTAGATTTCTGCTCCGCTTTATATACGAGCAATGGATGTGAAGATAGTAGTAAATCCCTGCAAGTTGAGTCCTGTGGTGGTAGGTAAGATATTGGGAATGTTGTACAAGGATTTGTGCCATTATTTGAATCTATATGATGGAAAAGATTTCGGAGTCATAAAATGTGTTGATATATATAAAAATGTACGTGTTAAGATGGATGCGAAAAAGCAGTGCAGATTGTTCTTATTTTTATTTACTCCGCCAGAAAGTTTGATTCTCTGTTTCCCAAAATATACTTTGATTCTCAGATCTTATATTATTATTATTATTATTACTCCCTCCGTCCCAAATTAATTGCTCAGTTTTGACTTTTTAAAGTCAAATTGACCATTTTTAAAATTAATCTTTTTACTATTTTTGCTAAAATATAGGTGGAGAGATTATAACCAAAAGAAAGTATATACAATTTATTATTAATCCCAATTTTTATAATTTTAGAAATATATTTATATATGCTTAATTATTAATTCTAAAAATTTATTTATTTATTTTTGCTAATTTCCACATACACCTAAGAATTGAAAGAATCGAATTTTGACCTCATAGAAACCATAAGATAAGAGTTACAGCTGGGTCAAGAAACCATACGATTATATTATACTCCCTCCTTTTTATTAAAAGAGATAATTTTGCAAAAAGAAATAAATCCCTAGAAAGAGAGTTCTTTTTATTGATGATACAACAACTAATATTAAATTTATAGCTAAACATAAGATAAATATTCTCTTAATATTTATTTTTTTTGGAACAGAGGAGTAAGTTATAACCTTTAGCCTCGATCTTCTCAGGATTAATTTATCTTCGATTTGAGCAGTCCATTCTCTTTTGTAGTACAAAACTTACATATTCGATCTATACACAACACCTTTTGAAGCAATAATTTCAAACTGATTAACGTTTTGTTTTTTCTGTATTAATTCTTTATTGTCGTGTGCGTGTGTGTAATCTAATTCTAACAAATTGGTATTAGAGCTAGGTTCGATTGAACACACGAAGAACGATGACATCAAGTTCGTCTGTTTCAAAGTTTGACGTGATGAAGTTTGATGGAATTGAGAAATTCGAATTATGACAACAGGGGTAAATGATTTGTTGGTGCAACATGGATTGGTGCTGAAGAAGAAACCAGAGACTATGAGGACTGATAACTTGGAGGAATTCCAAGCGAAGGCGGTGAGTACAATTCGTTTGTGTCTTGCAGACGAGGTTATGTATCACGTGATTGGTGATGAATCGGTATCGGGTGTATGGAGTAAACTGGAATCCATGTATATGTCAAATTAAGTCATTGACAAACAAGATGTTTCTGAAGAAGAAGTTTTTTGGGTTAAAGATGGTTGAGGGTTCTGAACTTATTCAGCATATTCACATGTTCAATCAGATTATTAGCGATTTAGTAAGGATTGTGGTGAAATTCGAAGAGGAAGACCAATCGCTGATGTTGTTATGTTCCTTACCGGGTTTAATGGAGAATCTTGTTACAACTCTTCTGTGGGGAAAAGAGACTCTAAAATTAGAGGAAATCACTTCTGCTCTACTGATGTTTAACTAATGAAGGCTAGGCAACAAACCGAGGGAGTTTCGGGTGAAGGACTGGTGGTAAAAGGGGGAAAGCAACGTGGTAAAAAATCGAAAAGAGGAAAAATAGGAGTGCATGGGAAATCGAAGTCAAGAGGAAAGACTCCTAATTAGCCAAAGAAGTTTAAATGTTTCAAGTGTCACGAGACAGGACACTTCAAGAAAGACTGTCCGTACAGGAATAAAAATGAGGGAACATGGAAGAAAACAGAATCAACGAAATCTACAAACGTTGTGGAAGAGTTTTGGATGATGGGGATATGTTGATAGTTTCAACAAACACAGACGTGACAGACTCATGGATTTTGGATTCAGCATGTTCTTTCCATATGTCACCTAACAGGGAGTGGTTCAACATATACATGTCTGTGAATTGTGGTATTGTTCTAATGGGTAATGATGCTTCATGGAATGTCATTAGAATAGACACAGTGAAGATTAAGATGTTTGATGATGTTGTGAGAACTCTTGCTGAGGTGAGGCATATTCCAGGTTTAAGGAAGAATCTAATTTCATTGAGAACCTTATACTCTAATGGTTGTTAGTATAAAACAGGTGGTGGAGCCATGAGAGTGACAAAGGGTGTGCTAGTGATCATGAAAGGTTCTAAGGTTAGTGAAAATATCTATCGTTTGATAGGGAGTACAGTTGTAGGTGGAGCTGCTGCCACTACAACTGATGATACTTCATTATGGCATATGTGGTTGGGGCATATGAGGGAACGTGGCATGCTAGAATTACACATAAGAAATCTATTGAAGGGGGTGAAATCGTGCAAGCTTGATTTCTGCAAGTTCCGTGTTCTGGGAAAATAGTGTAAGGTGCAGTTTAGGCGTGCAGTGAACAAAACTAAGGGAATACTTGACTATATACATTCTGATGTTTGGGGATCAGTGAGGGTAGCTTCAAAAGCAGGATCACTGTATTTCGTGACTTTTATCGATGATTTTTATAGGAAGGTTTGGGTGTACTTCATGCGACACAAGTTTGAAGTTTTTGAAAAATTCAAAGTGTGGAGAGCTGAAGTGAAAAATCAAACAGGGAAGCGAATAAAGTGTCTCAGATCAGACAATGGAACATAATACAAGTATGAACCGTTTGTGAAGTTTTGTGAGGAATATGGGATTCAGCGACATTGGATTGTTAAAAAGACACCAAAGCAGAATGTGTTAGAGAGGTTTAGTATGGCTAATGCTAAACTGGTCAACACTTCATTGGTGAGTCGATCATTTCAGGTTGTCTACAACACAGTTTTCAGAGTCGGCTGAAGAGATTCAGGATATGTCAAGCGTGCCTTATGCGAGTGTAGTTGGTTGTTTGATGTATGCGATGGTACGTACAAGACTCGATTTGGCACATACAGTCAGCACAGTGAACAAGTACATGGGAAATCTAAGCAAAGAGCATTGGAAAACGGTAAAGTGGATATTCAGATATTTGAAAGGTACTGCAGATCATGGGATTATATTTTCAAGGCAATATGATCAGATATCAGTGGTGGGGTATGTAGATGCGGATTATGCTTGAAACTTGGATGATTTGAGGTCTACAACAGGGTATATGTTCACATTAGCAGGTGGACCGATTTGTTGGAGATCCATGGTACAATCTCTAGTGGCTCTATCTACTACTGAATCTGAGTATATGGCATTGGATGAGGCTGGGAAAAAAGCACTGTGGTTAAAGGGTTTTGTGAAGGAGTTGGACATAGATCAAGGTAGAGTACAATTATATTGTGATAGTCAGAGTGCCATTTACTTGGCAAAGCATCAGGTGTATCATGCAAGGACCAAGCATATTAACGTAAGGTTTCACAAAGTGAGAGAGTTGATTGTTATGGGTGATGTGATATTGAAAAAGGTGCACACTTCTGAAAATGCAGCTGACATGTTGACAAAGACTGTGACCACGAACAAGTTCAAGCATTGCTTGGACTTGGTTAATGTCTCTGAATGTTAGTAAGAAAGATTTCCCCCGATATTGGTCGGAACAAGTGACTTATCTTTAGAATGAGCGACGTTATTCGTCAAGGTGGAGTTTATTGGGACTTGTGACTCATAACTTAGAAACTACTGAAAAGGGTAGTGCCCCCCCCCCCGCAGTACGGTGCGAAGTTTCTGCAAGACTGGCGCGGGGCGCACCAGGACATGCTTATGTGTAGCGCGGGGTGCGCCGGGCGCAGACAAGTTTTGGAGCACTAACGCGGGGCGCACTGCTGACAGCCTAAAAGTGGCGCGACCCGCGCCGGACGGCGAACATCAGTTTCCTGATTTGATCAGAAAAGGATATTATGAGATATTTAGGCTATAATGTGAATTATGGTTGAAATAGAATTAATACTCCCTCCGTTCCTTAATATAGGTCGTTTTAGACATGTGCACAAGAATTAAGGAAATGATTGAAAAGCATTAACTATACTATCAATTGTCTATAATACTCTTCACCTCATTTATCTCATAATGAAAGAGTTTTATTGGGAGAAGGAGAGAAAGACTTAAGAGTATAGGAGTATTATAGGATAATGATAAATATGGATCAAAAAATTAGGTGGAGTAATAAGGGGCAATTTGAGAAAAATAGTGATCAATTCTCCTAGATAACCACAAACGACAAATAATTAAGAATAACAAAAAAAGTCTAAAACGACTTACATATAGGAATGGAGGGAGTAGATATAAATACTATCTATTTTAAAGTCATATAATTAAAATTAGAGAACTTCGTAAATTTCTATATTAATTTTTTATTGTCGTGTGCGTGTGTGTGATCTAATTCTAACAATACCCTTTATAATATATACTTGTGAATTAGTGCTAGCTGCTTTATTTAGTTATTTATTTATATTTTTGGACGGACAGACAGAGAGAGAGAGAGAGATAAGATTGCAGTGGTCGTTTTAGAGATTTAGCCTTTCGAGAATCTCAAGGGGTCTTTTTAAAATTGAACACAATCTTCACAATTAGGATCTCATGCCATTAACATCAGGTGCCATGGCCATACAGAACTAGTGTAAATTGTGTAATATATATATATATATATATATATATATATATATATATATATATATATATATATATATAGTTTTAACCCCAATGCTATGTGCATTGGCTATGACTAAAATATTTTTAATTTCAAGATAAGAGACCTAGCTAGGAGCTTCACAATAAAATAAAAAATTAGCACCACCTTCTTTATAGTAATTCCTTGTCCATATAAATACATGCATAATGCAACTATATATATATATAAACTACCCCATACCTTTCTTTCATCCAAAAACTATCACACACATCTCTCTTAATTTCTCTATGGATTCTTTTCAAAATCAATCCTCCTTTACCTGTGATTTGAGAATCATAAGAGCCAAAAACATCGAATCCATCAAATCCACCAGACAATTGTTTGTCAGATGCTATCTCTCTACAGGAACAACCAACAAAATTCGACTTGACACCCAAGAGATCTCCCCAAAATCCGACTTGTTTTGGAACAGATCCTTCTCCCTGGATTGCCTTGGCACTCAAGAATCCATAGCCATGCTCATGCATGGAACCGTTGTTTTCGAACTTCGGTCAAGAAACGCCTCATCACTTCCATTGTTTGGGAAAATAGGCGGCTCCGAGCTTCTTGGAAGAGCTGAAATTCCGTGGAAAAGTGTCTTGGAATCACCAAACATGGAAATTTTGAAGTGGACTGTGATGATACGGCAGCCTAAGAGTAAATATTGTTCACGTGTGAATGATGAAGATGTTAAGCCGCTGGCAGTGGAAATAGAGATGAAGGTTCAAGTTCTGGTAATGGCGGCTGATCAGACGGCAAGGAGAAGGAGGAAGTGGGATGCGGAATGTGAGTGCATCGACTGTGCTTGTAATTCTACAACTTGTTTAGATTATGAACTCTTTGCTCTTGGAGCTGCTTTTGAGGCTTTTTAGAAAAAATAGTGGCAAATCACTCACTTAGATAGCTACTTTTTCGTGGTAGTATCAAGTATAAACATTTGCCCACTATTTTTTTTTGGCTTTAAATGAGTGCAGAAAATTTTTAATATGTATAAATGGAGATACAAAGTACCATTAATTACTACATGGTAATGTACTGGAAACAAGCTAGTTAATTTCAACAGTATATGAAAGGGAATTTTGATCTTGATATTTTCAACCAGTTTACTTGATATATATATATATATATATATATATATATATATATATATATATATATATATCTTGTTTCATTCTAACCTTTGATTATTATTGTTAACGCCAAGATCTTTGATGACGTCCCAATCACGTAAGACGCCCTAATCCTGCACAGAAAACACGATCAACACCAAAAGCTTGACGGCTGGACCGTCGGGGGATAGCTCCGGCGTGAGAGTCAATACAGGTGTTCAAGGTTTAACAATGGAGGGTGTAAAAAATCTCTAGTGTGTTCAGCTAGATAGAAAGTGTATGCGTACCTTTTGTTAGGAGACCCCCTTGCTAGGTTATACTCTCATACTCGGTTTTTTGTGCCACCAACCATGATCTGACACAGCCCCCTGCTTCTCTATGGTCTCAGCCGTGTGCATGCAGGTTGTCACCTTTTTTGTACTATACCTGCCGCCGGCTGGATAAAATCCCATCCACATTAATGATATGCAGCCTTTTTGTCAACTGCTCTTCCTTTTCATCATTACAAGTCAAGGGTCTAGATATTAAAAGATTTAAGGGACCGGCCGCTTGACCCAGCCCATTATTAAGGAGATACAATAAAGGTAATATAAATGTTAAGCCCAATGACTATAAGACTTAATAGTAAAGGTCCACTAGGCTAATTAAATGGGGAGGCCCAATCCGCCCGGCTCAGTAGAGAAAATATCGTGACCCAACATTGCCCCCCAGTCTTTTATTAAACAGAATGTTTAATGAAAGAGTATAAATAGCATCGGGAAAGAGTATAAATGGCATCGGTCCAAGGCAAAAGGATTTATAATAAAGTCAATAAAGGCCCAAAATATAGCTTACCGAAGCCCATCTGATGAACATCAAATAACAACATAAATTAAGATTGGAAGTCCATTTAAAGAGCCTACTCCAGCCGAACATACAACAACAAATATTTCACCGCCTCTCGAACAATTCAGACCTTCGCCACAAAAACCATCCTAATCTGGATCCAGGCTCGAAGCTGTGGCGACACCGATGATCATCGGTTCGGCAATAATTCCATCATGGAACTGATGGGTGAAGGAGTGAAATATCAGACTAAAGGAAGTTGGTATTTGACCATCAGTTTGAACTGATTGATTAATATTGACCATCTGCAAGCAAACGCTATCTTCGGATACCTCCGTCTCAAATACAAAGAAGCCGAAGAGGATACCGAAGAGAATATCGCCCGAAGGGAGAAAGACATTCCGAAGTCTATGTTGGCAAAAGAAAGAAGCAACCTTGACATTGCTCTTCTCAACAATGAAGGACTTCGGAAGGATCTCGACAAGGTCAAAAAAGAGTTGGAGACGATCAAGGCCACACATCGGGTCATCACAGATATAAATGTCGACCTGTTTCCGAAGAATGAAATTTTGACGAAGAAGAATGAAGATCCAGCCGAGTCCAATCAGAGACTGGCGAAGCAAAATAACAATATCCACGCTAAAGAGGCAGGATATATAGCACTTCGTCAAAAGCTTTGAAGAGGGACTCCGATAACTTCGGGCCCTTGGGAACTTGGATCTGCCACTGACCGAAGATATTTGTAAGGAGATCCAAACAGAATACAGAAAACCCGCCAAGCTGAACGATGAGATCGTCCATATATATGCCAAATGATATGAAATCTGCCGAAGTAAAGGCAAGAAAAAGCTCGGGCCAATGTAGATCCATCTCTTCTAGACTCTTCAGATGGTGACGATGACAAGGACGAAGCCTGAAGATGACCTCTCCTCATCTTTAGCTATAGAACTTTCTGTAAAAATTCTAACTGGTTCTGAACAGTTAATATTAAAATATCAACTTCATGCCTTATTACTTCTGAGTGAACATTTCTTGTTAATAATTGACCATCAATCAACTTGAAAACTGTTCAAGTGCCTCTTACCTTAAACCGTTAGTCAATAATCAAGCAAATTATATAACAGTTAAGAAAAATGACAATATAATCCGAACTCAACACTTGAACAAAATAAAGTAATGCATACTTATCGTTACCAAAGTGTGAGACAGATCAGTCAATAAGGTGAATTCGGCTGATCCTCCTTGCACCATTAAGATCTTGTTTACCACTCGGGGTAGAACAAGTATATAAGGATCCAGGATTTCGGTGACCATTGCTTTACCACCCTTGGTAAATACAATATAGGATCCAGGATTTGACTACCACACGGGGTATCAAATAAATTGGCTACCATCGAATGGCCAGCGAGTCCTACCATACCTCCTTACTTCGGTGACCATTGATTTACCACCCGTGATAAAAACAATATAGGATCCAGGATTTGACTACCACGCGGGGTATCAAATAAATTGGCTACCATCGAATGGCCAGCGAGTCCTACCATACCTCCTTACTTCGGTGACCATTGATTTACCACCCGTGGTAAAAACAATATAGGATCCAGGATTTGACTACCACGCGGGGTATCAAATAAATTGGCTACCATCGAATGGCCAGCGAGTCCTACCATACCTCCTTACTTCATTGTGACCTTAGGGCAAAGACGAAGAGGACCAGTTGTGAAAAAGTGAATTTTTTGTGCTGAATCTGAACTTGACAGCCTGCCGCATTGATTGTCCGAAGTAGAATATTTGTCTACACCCAACATCCATGAGCTCTGCTTCTGCTAATTGGGACATAAACCTCCTCAAAGCTTCTTCTGAACGGCCCGGTCTTTTGCAGCTATAGATGAATTTCTCCGAAGATAAGTACCCCCAGGGCGGTGTGCCCTCAGTGGATTCCCGTGAGTGTGATTTCTGGATCTATTTCGGTGGAGATTTTTGTCACTGTGGTGAGAATACTCGAGGCAGAATGCCTTATTTGTATTATAAGGTACTCTCTGGATCAACTTATTCGTCTGCTGCAACCATAATCCTGAGAACCGATATAGTGAGGTACCCTCTTCGGATGCTCAGGAGTATGGTTCCTTGGTCTTCTTCGATCATGAGGATCATCTTGAGACATGCCTTCAAAGTGTATAGACTGCTTTACTACGTCTTTCAGACTGGACATAATTGGACGCCTCGTCCCTCAGCTCTGCCATCCGAAGCATCTGCTCCAGCTCTGGCATCCAAAGGATCTGCACCAACTCTGCCAACCGAAGGATCTGCACCAACTTTGCCATCCGAGGGATCTGCACCGAGTTTTCCATCCGAAGGACCTGCTCCAGCTCTGCCAACCGAAGGATCTGCACCAACTATGCTATCCGAAGGATCTGCACCAACTCTGCCATCCGAAGGACCTGCTTCGGCTCTGCCATCCGAAGGACCTGCTTCGGCTCTGCCATCCGAAGCATCTGCATCAACTTTGTCATCCGAAGGACCTGCTTCGGCTCTGCCATCCGAAGGACCTGCTTCGGCTCTGCCATCCGAAGGACCTGCTTCGGCTCTGCTATCCGAAGCATCTGCATCAACTTTGTCATCCGAAGGACCTGCTCCAGTTCTGCCATCCGAAGGATCTGCTTCGTCCGCCATCTTCGCTAGCTTGGCAGCCTTGTCGTCCTGATCACTTCGGTGCCGAGTTCTAGGTGGGGTGCCTTCTACTCGCCTTCGGCCATGATCACGTTCCTTGTCAGCCGCAAAGACCAACCTCCTTCGGGCTTCACTACGGGCTCTCGAACGAGAACCCCCTGAATCACGCTTGAAAGCCATACTCTCAAGAGTATTTTTGAAAGGACCCAAATGATCCTTAACTGGAACACGAGGCAAGGGTGAACTTACAGCCATCGGTTGTCCCTCCGGTGTACTAGTTCTACTCCTCACCATTCTTTTCGACGTAGAACAAATGAAACTTTGTGATTGAAAGCTCTGAAACACTAGAACTCAGCCCTCCTTCTAGCGCCAATGTTAACGCCAAGATCTTTGATGACGTCCCAATCACGTAAGACGCCCTAATCCTGCACAGAAAACACGATCAACACCAAAAGCTTGACGGCTGGACCGTCGGGGGATAGCTCCGGCGTGAGAGTCAATACAGGTGTTCAAGGTTTAACAATGGAGAGTGTAAAAAATCTCTAGTGTGTTCAGCTAGATAGAAAGTGTATGCGTACCTTTTGTTAGGAGACCCCCTTGCTAGGTTATACTCTCATACTCGGTTTTTTGTGCCACCAACCATGATCTGACACAGCCCCCTGCTTCTCTATGGTCTCAGCCGTGTGCATGCAGGTTGTCACCTTTTTTGTACTATACCTGCCGCCGGCTGGATAAAATCCCATCCACATTAATGATATGCAGCCTTTTTGTCAACTGCTCTTCCTTTTCATCATTACAAGTCAAGGGTCTAGATATTAAAAGATTTAAGGGACCGGCCGCTTGACCCAGCCCATTATTAAGGAGATACAATAAAGGTAATATAAATGTTAAGCCCAATGACTATAAGACTTAATAGTAAAGGTCCACTAGGCTAATTAAATGGGGAGGCCCAATCCGCCCGGCTCAGTAGAGAAAATATCGTGACCCAACAATTATGAATATGAGAAAGAAAGCTAGCTTTAATTAATATACTAAATGAAATTAGTGCACCAATACTCCCTCAAATATTGCAAGTCCAAATTTTCTTTCACATCCTATGTCAACACATGAGATGATAAAAAAAAATACTCGACTTCGTAAAAAGAAAATGTCTTTATGTAAAAATCATACTTCATCCATTCTTTTTTATTTGACGTGAGAAAACATATATAAAAATTAAGAAATATAATTAATGTTTTGTCTGATTTATCAAAATATGTATAAAATCTCAATATTACCTTTTTAAAACTTATTGGAAAAGATGAATGACAAATAAAGTACTCTGTCCATCCCAGGATAAAAGTCTTGGTTTGCACATATTAAGAAAAAAAATGACAAAATTATTTTAATATATGTAAATTATCATTTAATTGTATAGTTTTCTACACATGACTAGTAATGATCCATAAATATGCATAGAAATAGAAATATGACAATTAATAGTAGACAAATTATTGTAAAAAAATAGATTATATAAGATAAATAGACATTCAACTTGGGACTATTTAAAATAGTAATAAGAATTTTTATCCTGAGACAGAGAGTAGTATTTAATATATAAATAATATGAAAAACTAAGTAACATTGATCCTATTAGTAATGAGGAGATGATAAAGTTTTAGTTAATTGTTGCCATTATTAGTACACAAAAAAAAAAGCAAAAAGAAAAAGTAATTTGGAACTAGTATTGCCCTAGAAGCTTAAACCTCACTAAATAATTTCAATGAGAGAAACGATTGAATAATAAAATAATACTCCCTCTCTATGGTTGACCAAAAGAGTATATTGCCAAATAAAGTAGAAAATAACAATAATAAATAAAATAAAATTTGCTCACAAAAAGAATTTTTTTTATGTTAATAATAGTATAAAATTAATGACATAAAGACTTGAAATTTATTTTCATTATTTTGTGATCAACACTAACTTAACGAGTAATTATATATTTTTTAAGGGTAGACAAAACAAAATGTCTTAATAATTTTCCAAAAGAAACAATTTTCGTGGAGTGGAGCAGAGGGAGTAATTTTCTTTGTTGTAGAAAAGACATAGCCGTATTCAAACTTCACAGCTGCTATGCTCTTTGACAAGGATAATGAGTAAGAAATTAATGATAAGTGATTAAGTACTAATCTTACTTTAGCGTTGTAATCCCCTCTAATAGTATTATATATATTCTCCCAGCTGGTCACCACTAATGAAATACTAATAAAAATGACAATCAAATATATTATACTCCAAATAGGGCTACTACTGAAGATCAATATACTTGACTCCAAATACTATATATTGTCACTAAAACAATGACTATTTTTCTTCTTTCTCCACCAGCAAGAGGTCCAAATGTACGACTTAATCAATTGTTCTATTATACTTTTTCGTTATAAAATATAAGATTATTAATTATTAATTTTTTAAAATTAATTTAAATATTTTGAATAATTAATATTGTAAATTATCTAAAAAATATTATTTATTATGAGCTGTATTATTTTATAATTTTTAAAATTAACAATAATCTTATAATTTAGAACAAATGTAATAATTTTTTACGTAGAGTTTTATTTTTTGTCAAATCATTTCAAAATATTAATTTTCTAGACAAGTATATATGAATGTGATTTTGATTAGGGTCAAATGTCTTTTGAAGTATAAAGAATATATGCGCATTTGTAGCCAAGCTAAATATTGCCACTACATATGCAACTATGATTTGGCTCACTTTTGATTTGTTAATTCCTTAATTATATTCTATAGTTAAAATCTAAGATCCTTATCCCCCACTACAAGGGATCGATATGTAGAGACTTGGCCTATTGAGAATCAATAAGGCTTGTATATTTAAATTGAACACAATAACTTGAAGAATCTAGCTACCTAGTGGCTAATCGTTTTTAATTGACCACAATCATACATAATCTCACGTGATTCATTTCACCCACATAAAGCATATTTTATATATATATATATATATATATATATATATATATATATATATATATATAAGGGAAAATGTATGTCAACAACTGTGTATTACACAGTCGGCTATGTATGACGACGGGTGAACCGTCGCCATAGCTTAAAAAATCCGTCGTCATAGTTCGACTGTGTAATGCACAGCTGTATATATATATATATATATATATATATATATATATATATATATATTACTTAATAATATAAACCAAAATCCTTAGTCTTTCTATGTGGACAAAAAAATTAGATCAATTTGTTCCCACAAATAAATGGACAATACAATTTATTTGTTCGCGGGAACAAATTTTTCTTATTCTTCCGATTTAATTTTTTATCCAATTTTTTTGTTCGCGTATACTTATTGAAATCCATATAGAACATAAAACAACGTGGGCCGGTGATGATACTCCTTAATTATTTAATGGAACAATTACATATTATAGTATATTTTTAAAAGTAATTACAAAAATCATACATTCATAAAATAATTACAAAAATATGGCACTTCATCATATATATTTACAATACTAATACAATTAAGAGTCCTTAAATTAAGGGATTAATATTAATGAGATTGCATAACAAATTAGTTTCCATCTTCCTTCGGTCTCTCTCTCTCTATCTACGCCATTACTATTTCTCTCTCTTCTCCCTTACTACTTCTCTCTCTCCTCTCGAAGCCACTCGTCGTCGTCCTCTTCCGCCGCCGCAACACCATAGTCTCTCAACTCTGACAGAAAATTGAATACGTGACTTTCAAGCTAATACGTGATTTTCTCTCTCCAACTCTCTCACAACTGAAAGGATTCTGATTTCTCTCTAAGGTATGCTTCTGATTTCTCTCTAAGTTATGCTTCTAATTAATTCTCATTCTACTAATTAATTATCAATATGATCATATATATACGTTATGTTTCTAACAGAATGGGGTATTGATTGCTTGGATTTGTGTTGTTTTTATGTTTTGTATAGAATGGTTGATACAAGGAAGAAGGATGGAAAGAGGAAAAGAATCACGGAGGGTAATTTTATTAAGGACTTGAAGAAATTTGTTTGGGTTTGTGGAGTTGGATTCTGATTTTGATGTTCCTGTAATTAAGACAGAAGCTCAAGTTCATAGCCAGAAGATATTTCCAACCCAAATTTTTTTAAAGGTTTGCTAATTTAAATTTTGTTATTGTTACTATCATATAACTGTTTGGTTACTTTTGCGTTATGTTTTGGTTACTGTTAGCTTGTGATTCGGATACCATTTTTGTTACCTTGATTTGGTATTTTTGTTACTTTTTTATGTTGTTATGGTTATCATGTATTTGCTTAGTATACATGGTTGACTAAACTGGTTTTGATGTACATGTTGTTTATGTATTGGTTACCATTAAAACATGTTTTGGTTATTATCATATAAATATTTGGTTACTTCTTCAGTATGTTTTTTGTTATTGTTAATTTCTGATTTGGATTCTATTTTTGTTTCCTTGAGTTGGGGTTTTGGTTACTATTTTTTGTTGTTCTGGTTACCATGTATTTGCTTAGTATATATGGGTTGACTAAACTGTGTTTTGGTCTATATGTTGTTTATGTATTGGTTACCATTAATATATGTTTTGGTTACTAACATGTAACTGTTTGGTTACTTCATTAGTATATTTTTTGTTGTTGTTTGTAAGACCCCAACTTTTATAAATAAAGATGAATTTACTATAAATATCATTTTTGAATATTATGGAGTTAATTTGATATAATGTTATAGTTGTGGGTAATATTTATAAATTTTGCAAAGTAAGTAAGTTGTTATAAAATATTCGTTTGGTCGGGGAATATTCTTTTTGTCGTGGAATATTCGTACGACGGCACAATCATTGGTGGACCCCACAACGGAATTATTGTCGGATTGAGAAAACGACAAAAATATTTTATTAAAAATAACGGCGGAAATTTTACCATTGTTACTATTAAACTACTCGGTAGTAAAAGTACAGTAATACGTGTGGTTGCATAGTAGCACACGATATTGATTATTAATGCTTATGTGAGAAGTCACTCAGTTGATTCAATTATTGTCAGTTAATAATATGAATTATTTAGCGATAATAACGTTTTGTTTTATTCGTATTATTAACGTAATAAAACAGAAACATCTTTTTATATAAAACAGAATACTTTATTAAAGTTATTCTATAAATAGAATATATTATATTTTATTTAAAAGATTTTTCTTTAAATATGGACCGTCAGATTAAAGTAATCAATCTGGACCGTTCATGGATTAGTTACTATGCATTCTATTTTTCTATAAATAGCAGCTCATTCCTTCATTATTTCTTACGAATTCACTGAACTCTAGAGAGAGAAACTATAGAGAGAAACTATAGAGAGAGAGAGAAGAAGAGTATTCTGCTACTTAACTACTTCCTTATTTCAGCTCGTCTTTAAAACGGTAAGGGGTGTTATTCTTTCTTATTCATGAAGAGAACTGTTGTTATTCAATTTCTTATTATTCTGTTGGAATAACCTGTATATGCGGTCTACCCTATACTTGGTGACATTCTTTTATTATTCTGTCTTTGTTATTCTGTTGGAACATCCTGTCTGTGCTTTACGCCGGACCTGGTTCCGTCTTTATTATTATTCTGTCGGAATATCCTGTCTGTGTGTTTTACACCGGACCTGGTTCCATTATTTATTATTCTGTCAGAATATCCTGTCTGTGTGTTTTACACCGGACCTGGTTCCATTATTTATTATTCTGTCGGAATATCCTGTCTGTGTGTTTTACACCGGACCTGGTTCCATTATTTATTATTCTGTCGGAATATCCTGTCTGTGCGTTTATGCCGGACCTGGTTCCATTATTTATTATTCTGTTAGAATAACCTGTTTGTGCGGTCTATCGCATGCATGGTGATTTCTTTTATTATTCCATTCTTTATTATACTCAGTTGGTTAAGCTTTGACTTCTATATTCCATGAAATTTGTGGAATATCCTTGATAATTGCGTTTCATTCAGTATCTTTTCATGAAAATATTCTTCTAAGCATTCTTGAATTTTACTCCACAATGCAGTATCATGTTGACAATTTGGACGTTGTTAATTCTTGGATAAATTAATTCTTGAACTTGTTTTATTGAATTCTTATATCATTGTCATCATCCTCATGTTTATATTCTGTTGAAAGTCATCTGTGGCCTGTAGTGCATAGATGGACTTGGTATGATTATGACCAGGGATTATTCGGTGTAATCATGACCGTAATGTTACAAATGATGTGGTAAAAGTCCTCATTGGCCCGTAGTGCATTGATGGACAGTTGTTGGCATGATCATGACCATTAATGAATATACGAATATCCTTGGCCGTAGTGCAGGGGTGATTCGATGATGTGGATTATTTTATTAAGCTGAGTCCCAGCGATCACAGTGTTGGAAAATCTTTTAAATCATAAAAGATAGTAGAGTTTATTTTCTACTTGACTCTTTTAATGGATTGCTTGTTCCGCTGCAGTTAAACTTGATGTCTATTATATTTTATCAGTTTAACATTGTTGAAGGCTAATGATAATTTATTCTGCATTATCTTAGTCATAATATTTCTTACTGGGCTAGTTGAGCTCACCCTTTCTTTCACTGTTCTCTTCAGGAAATGAGAACGTAGCTGGGGCAAGTCGGGGAACGGAGTGATGGTCCGAATGATAGTATTAGTTAGTAGTCCTCACTATTCTATGTAATGGTGTGTTAATAAATGTAATGAGGACTCCTTTTGAGTATGAATACTCTCTAGAAGATAATATTTGTATTCAAACTCACAGTTTATGTTTTGTCGTATTGTACACGACAGTTGTATTAATCAGTTGTATTTGTATTCTGTACTATGTATCTGACGACCCAAGATGGGTGATGTATACCTAATTTTGGGGGCGTCACAGTTGGTATCAGAGCTTAGGGATATGATCCCTGGCTAAGATGTGAGAATAGAACTAGGAGGGGAGAGACGGGGAATTCTTTTGCTAGTATGACCTACCTAAGTTTATTTGCATGGTATTTAATTGGTCGGTCATAATATAAGGATAATATATGACATATCAATTAACTTTTATTTTGTGGCAGTATCTGAAAATGGCATCTGAGAATGTTGAGAATAGCAATGGAGCACAGACGACTATTGATTCACCACATATCAATAATCAGGATAATGTCATCAGGAAGGTGACAATCCTCATGCAAACAACAACACTGACCAGATGATGAATGATGGAATGTTCAGAGGCTTTATACAATTCATGCAACAACAGGTGAAAGCGGCTCCTGTCCACAATGTAGGTGGAAATACTGGAAACTCTCAGGCGGTCACCGCTAAGCAGTTTAAGGAGCTGGGACCACCGGAGTTTAAGGGAGAACCCAAACCACTTGTAGCTGAAACATGGATAAAGCAGATCACCAAGATATTTGATGTCTTGGGTTGCTTCGAGGAGCAAAAGGTTCCCTTTGCCGCCTTTATGTTGCGAGGAGAGGCAGATTACTGGTGGGAATCGATAAAGCGTACTCAACCTGCCGCACTGAAGATGTCTTGGGAGAAGTTCCAAGATCTGTTTAACGACAAATACTTTCCCGAGAGTATTCGTCACATGAAGGAGGTGGAGTTCATCAAATTGGAGCAGAATAATATGACCGTGTCGCAGTACGAGGCAAAATTTGCGGAGTTATCCCGGTTTGCGTCCCACCTGGTGGATAATGAAGAAAGAATGACGCGGATGTTTTTAAGAGGTTTGAAGCCGGAGATACGTCAACATCTTGTTTCTCATAAACTGTGTTTGTATTCAGATGTTGTAAATAGGGCTCAGTTGGTGGAGCGCGATAACGAGACAACGCAACCAAAAGAGAGCAGCCGGCAAAATGATAATACCAGTGAGAGCAGTCATCGAAGCGGTGACAACAAGCGTGGAGGGAATCAACAGGCCAGAAATGGTAACCACTTCGGTGGTAATCAGGGCCAAAACAATAAGAATGGACATTTCAAGAAGAGGAGATTCAACAATGATGGAAAGACGTCAGCACCAGCACCTGTCTTTAAGGAAGGAGAACGACCACCTATCATATGTTTCAAATGCGGAGGGGAGGGGCACATCAGTCCAAACTGCGCGATGCCGTCCAAAGCATGTTATAATTGTGGAAGAGAAGGTCATTTAGCCCGATTTTGTCGTTTACCGAAGACAAATTCAGCTAGGATGGAGGCACCAAAAGCCGTCCCAGAAAAGTCAAAACCGGTTGTGCAAGGGAGAGCGTTTGTTGTGAACTCTCAGAGAGCAGGGAACCCGAATGAGGTCATCACGGGTAAGCTTATCATAAACTCTAACGAAGTCTATACTTTATTTGATACCGGTTCTACCCATTCTTTTATTTCTCCTACTTGCGCTCATCGATTAAATTTGATTCCGGAGAAATTAGACTTTGACTTATCTGTGGAAACTCCGTTGGGAGAAACCTTCATTACATCCACGGTTTATAAGTCTTGTTTGGTTCAAGTTGGTACCCACACATTACCTGTCGATCTGATTTCATTAAAAATACTTGCATTTGACGTGATTCTAGGGATTGATTGGTTAACTACTCATTATGCAAAAATTGATTGTTTTCGTAAGGTTGTTAGCTTTCATATTCCTAATCGACCTATTATGCGAATTCAAGCAACCAAACCATTAAAATCAATCGCTGTCATCTCAAGCCATAAAGCTATTCGTTTATTGAAAAACGGATGTCAAGCTTTCTTAGCTCATGTCACAGATCTAAACAAAAATACGTCAGTTTTGAATGATATTTCTATTGTTAATAAATTCCCTGACGTATTCCCTGAAGAACTTCCTGGCCTACCCCCAGAGCGTGAAATTGAATTTTGTATCGATCTTGAACCCGGTACAAAACCCATTTCCAAAGCCCCATATCGAATGGCTCCTATTGAACTTCAGGAGTTAAAGATCCAACTGCAGGAATTGTTAGACATTGGCTTTATTCGTCCTAGTACTTCTCCTTGGGGTGCTCCTGTTCTATTCGTGAAGAAGAAAGATGGAAGTATGCGACTTTGTATTGATTATCGGGAGTTGAATCATGTCACCATCAAAAACAGGTACCCATTGCCACGTATTGATGACCTGTTTGACCAGTTGCAAGGAGCACAATTCTTTTCAAAGATCGATCTTCGTTCTGCATATCATCAGCTGAAGGTTAGAACTGAGGATATTCCAAAGACGGCTTTTAGAACTCGGTACGGGCATTATGAATTCTTAGTCATGTCCTTTGGATTGACTAATGCTCCTGCTGCCTTCATGGATATGATGAACCGGGTATTCAAGGAATATTTGGATCACTTGTGGTCGTCTTTATTGATGACATCCTTATTTATTCCAAAAGCCGTGAAGATCATGAGCAACACTTGAGGCTGGTACTCCAAAAGCTTCGTGAATACAAGCTTTATGCCAAGTTGAAGAAATGCGAGTTCTGGCTGGAGGAGGTAGCATTCCTTGGGCACGTAGTATCAAGTCGTGGAATATCGGTTGACCCGGCAAAGATTGAAGCTATTCAAAGCTGGGAGCAACCTAAATCAGTGACCGAGGTACGTAGCTTTCTTGGTTTAGCTGGTTATTATCGGAGATTCGTGGAAGGATTTTCTCGAATCGCTACTCCATTAACTCAGCTGACTCGGAAAGATACAAAGTTTGGTTGGAGCGAAGAATGTGAGCAGAGTTTTCAAGAACTCAAGAGGAGACTCATTTCAGCACCTGTTCTAACAATACCATCTGGCTCGGAGGGATTTGTCATCTACAGTGATGCTTCGAGCAAAGGGTTGGGATGCGTTCTCATGCAACATGGAAAAGTCATAGCCTATGCATCAAGACAACTCAAGGAATATGAGAGGAATTATCCTACTCATGATCTAGAGTTGGCAGCTGTTGTCTTTGCACTTAAAATTTGGAGGCATTACTTGTATGGGGAGAAAGTGGAGATCTTTACGGATCATAAAAGCCTCAAATATTTCTTCACTCAAAAGGAACTCAACATGCGACAACGACGTTGGCTTGAACTGTTGAAAGATTATGATCATACCATTCAATACCATCCTGGAAAAGCGAACGTGGTAGCTGACGCATTGAGTAGAAGATCATATGCGGGTACAAGTGCAATATTAACAACACAAAGGCCCATTTTGTGTGACTTGCAAAGGATGGAGATAGAGTTAAAGACTCCAGGGACCCATGTGATGATGGCGAATATACGAGTAGAACCGACTTTAATCGATAAAGTTAAAGCTGCTCAAGCTACAGACCTGGAGCTGATGCGTATGAGGAAGAAAGTGCAAGAAGGTGCTATGCCGGAAGCAAGAATCGATGAAGAAGGAATACTTCGAGTCAACTCCAGACTTTGTGTTCCTAACAACCCTGATTTAAAGTATGAAATCATGATGGAGGCGCACAACACACCGTTTGCAATCCATCCTGGAAGTACCAAAATGTATCATGATCTTCGTCATACATTTTGGTGGAGCAATATGAAGAGAGAGATAGCGTTGTTTATCTCAAGGTGTCTAACTTGTCAACGAGTCAAAGCGGAGCATCAAGTACCAAAAGGTCCATTGCAACCACTTGAAATTCCAGAATGGAAGTGGGAGCACATTACCATGGATTTCGTTACCGGTCTTCCTAGGGTTTCTCAAGGTATTGATGCGATTTGGGTCATTGTTGATAGATTGACCAAGTCTGCTCATTTCTTACCGATACGAGAAACTTATACACTTGAACGTCTTGCTCGTATGTACATAAACGAGATTGTAAGACTGCATGGTATGCCAGTATCCATAGTTTCTGATCGAGACCCAAGATTCACTTCACGATTTTGGGTTAGTTTACAAAAAGCTATGGGCACGGAGTTACGATTTAGTTCAGCATATCATCCTCAGACGGACGGACAATCAGAGAGGACTATTCAAACTCTTGAAGATCTATTAAGACTCTGTGTCTTTGACTTCAAGGGAAGTTGGGACAAGTTCTTACCATTGGTGGAGTTTTCCTACAACAACAGTTATCAAGCAAGTATTGGCATGGCTCCATTCGAAGCATTGTATGGAAGAAAATGTCGTTCTCCAGTATGCTGGGATGAGGTGGGCGAAGCAACGTTGTTGGGACCGGAGTTGGTACGTATGACTACAGAAAAGATTCAAACGATCCGACAACGTATAAAAACCTCACAAGATCGACAAAAGAGTTATGCTGATCTTCATCGAAAGGACGTGGAATTTGATGTAGGAGATCATGTGTTCTTACGTGTTGCTCCATGGAAAGGAGTTACGAGATTTGGAAAGAGAGGAAAGCTAAATCCTCGATTCATCGGTCCATTTTTAATCCTCGATCGAGTAGGAACTGTGGCTTATAGACTCGCTTTACCGCCAAGTATGTCTCGTGTTCATAACGTTTTCCACATATCCATGTTACGCAAATATGTGGAAGACCCGAACCACATTATTGAGTTAGAACCGGACAAAATAGCGGAGGATTTGACGTATGAAGAAGTTCCTGTTCAAATCTTGGATAAGAAGGAACATATTCTACGCTCCAAGGTTATACCTCAAGTTAAAGTTTTATGGAGAAACCACGATGTTGAGGAAATGATTTGGGAGTTAGAATCAGAAATGAAATCAAGGTATCCTTACCTCTTCGTACCCTAATTTCGAGGGCGAAATTTCATAAGAAGGGGAGGTTGTAAGACCCCAACTTTTATAAATAAAAATGAATTTTCTATAAATATCATTTTTGAATATTATGGAGTTAATTTGATATAATGTTATAGTTGTGGGTAATATTTATAAATTTTGCAAAGTAAGCAAGTTGCTATAAAATATTCGTTTGGTCGGGAAATATTCTTTTTGTCGGGGAATATTCGTACGACGGCACAATCATTGGTGGACCCCACAACGGAATTATTGTCGGATTGAGAAAACGACAGAATTATCTTTCTATAAAAATAACGGCTGAGGTGTTACCGTTAAAATCGTTAAAACTGTTGAACTACTCGGTAGTAAAAGTACAGTAATACGCGTGGTTGCATAGTAGTACACGGTATTGATTATTGATGCTTACGTGAGAAGTCACTCAGCTATACTCAATTATTGCTACAGTAATTGCTGCATCATATCTCTTAAATTATTGTCACAGTATCATCGGTATAATATGTTATATTATTAAATCAATAATTGAGACGTTATGGTAAGTTTGATTATTTTATGGGGGGCCATATGTCATCATCTAAGAGTCTCTTCGTCAATAGTAATTACCGTCGTCAATAGTAATTACCGTCGTCAATAGTAATTACCGTCGTCAATAGTAATTACCGTCGTCAATAGTATTTACCTTGGTCAATAGTATTTACCTTGGTCAATAGTAATTACCTTCGTCAATAGTATTTACCTTGGTCAATAGTAATTACTTTCGTCAATAGTAGTTGTCCCTTCAATATTACCAAGAGTCATTTGACCCTTCGTTAAGACCAAGAGTCATTTGACCCTTCGTTAAGACCAAGAGCCACCCTCAGTTTTTCTATAAATAGAGGCCTAGGGCTTCATTATTTTTCACGAATTCATTCAAGCTATAGAGAGAGAAAGTATAGAGAGAATAAGAGAGAGAGAATAAAAGTATTCTGCTACATCACTTTTCCAATATCCAGTTCTTTTAAGGTAAGGGATATTATTCTTTTGTATTCAAGAAGAGAACTTCTGTTATTCCATTTCTTTATTATTCTGTTGGAATAACCTGTATATGCGGAATACCCTATACTTGGTGACATTCTTCTATTATTTTGTCTTTATTTTCAGTTGGAACATCCTGTCTGTGCTTTACGCCGGACCTGGTTCCGTCTTTATTATTATTCTGTTGGAATATCCTGTCTGTGTGTTTTACACCGGACCTGGTTCCATTATTTATTATTCTGTCGGAATATCCTGTCTGTGCGTTTACGCCGGACCTGGTTCCATTATTTATTATTCTGTTGGAATAACCTGTCTGTGCGGTCTATCGCATGCATGGTGATTTCTTTTGTTATTCCATTCTTTATTATACTCAGTTGGTTAAGTTTTGACTTCTATACTCCATGAAATTTGTGGAATATCCTTGATAGTTGCGTTTCATCCAGTATCTTTTCAAGAAAATATTCTTCTAAGCATTCTTGAATTTTACTCCACAATGCAGTATCATGTTGACAATTTGGACGTTGTTAATTCCTGGATAAATTAATTCTTGAACTTGTTTTATTGAATTCTTATATCATTGTCATCATCCTCATGTTTATAAAATGTTGAAAGTCATCTGTGGCCTGTAGTGCATAGATGGACTTGGTATGATTATGACCAGGGATTATTCGGTATAATCATGACCGTAATGTTACAAATGATGTGGTAAAAGTCCTCATTGGCCCGTAGTGCATTGATGGACAGTTGTTGGCATGATCATGACCATTAATGAATACACGAATATCCTTGGCCGTAGTGCAGGGGTGATTCGATGATGTGGATTATTTTATTAAGCTGAGTCTCAGCGATCACAGTGTTGAAAAACCTTTTAAATCATAAAAGATAGTAGAGTTTATTTTCTACTTGACTCTTTTAATGGATTGCTTGTTCCGCTGCAGTTAAACTTGATGTCTATTATATTTTATCAGTTTAACATTGTTGAAGGCTAATGATAATTTATTCTGCATTATCTTAGTCATAATATTTCTTACTGGGCTAGTTGAGCTCACCCTTTCTTTCACTGTTCTCTTCAGGAAATGAGAACGTAGCTGGGGCAAGTCGGGGAACGGAGTGATGGTCCGAATGATAGTATTAGTTAGTAGTCCTCACTATTCTATGTAATGGTGTGTTAATAAATGTAATGAGGACTCCTTTTGAGTATGAATACTCTCTAGAAGATAATATTTGTATTCAAACTCACAGTTTATGTTTTGTCGTATTGTACACGACAGTTGTATTAGTAAGTTGTATTTGTATTCTGTACTTTGTATCTGATGACCCAAGATGGGTGATGTATACCTATTTTTGGGGGCGTCACAGATCGAGTAGGAACTGTGGCTTATAGACTCGCTTTACCGCCAAGTATGTCTCGTGTTCATAACGTTTTTCACATATCCATGTTACGCAAATATGTGGAAGACCCGAACCACATTATTGAGTTAGAGCCGGACGAAGTAGTGGAGGATTTGACGTATGAAGAAGTTCCTGTTCAAATCTTGGATAAGAAGGAACATATTCTACGCTCCAAGGTTATACCTCAAGTCAAAGTTTTGTGGAGAAACCACGATGTTGAGGAAATGACTTGGGAGTTAGAATCTGAAATGAAATCAAGGTATCCTTATCTCTTCGACATACCAGGTACGTACCCTAATTTCGAGGGCGAAATTTCATAAGAAGGGGAGGTTGTAAGACCCCAACTTTTATAAATAAAGATGAATTTTCTATAAATATCATTTTTGAATATTATGGAGTTAATTTGATATAATGTTATAGTTGTGGGTAATATTTATAAATTTTGCAAAGTAAGCAAGTTGTTATAAAATATTCGTTTGGTCGGGGAATATTCTTTTTGTCGTGGAATATTCGTACGACGGCACAATCATTGGTGGACCCCACAACGGAATTATTGTCGGATTGAGAAAACGACAAAAATATTTTATTAAAAATAACGGCGGAAATTTTACCATTGTTACTGTTGAACTACTCGGTAGTAAAAGTACAGTAATACGTGTGGTTGCATAGTAGCACACGATATTGATTATTAATGCTTATGTGAGAAGTCACTCAGTTGATTCAATTATTGTCAGTTAATAATATGAATTATTTAGCGATAATGACGTTTTGTTTTATTCGTATTATTAACGTAATAAAACAGAAACATCTTTTTATATAAAACAGAATACTTTATTAAAGTTATTCTATAAATAGAATATATTATATTTTATTTAAAAGATTTTTCTTTAAATATGGACCGTCAGATTAAAGTAATCAATCTGGACCGTTCATGGATTAGTTACTATGCATTCTATTTTTCTATAAATAGCAGCTCATTCCTTCATTATTTCTTACGAATTCACTGAACTCTAGAGAGAGAAACTATAGAGAGAAACTATAGAGAGAGAGAAGAAGAGTATTCTGCTACTTAACTACTTCCTTATTTCAGCTCGTCTTTAAAACGGTAAGGGGTGTTATTCTTTCTTATTCATGAAGAGAACTGTTGTTATTCCATTTCTTATTATTATGTTGGAATAACCTGTATATGCGGTCTACCCTATACTTGGTGACATTCTTTTATTATTCTGTCTTTGTTATTCTGTTGGAACATCCTGTCTGTGCTTTACGCCGGACCTGGTTCCGTCTTTATTATTATTCTGTCAGAATATCCTGTCTGTGTGTTTTACACCGGACCTGGTTCCATTATTTATTATTCTGTCGGAATATCCTGTCTGTGTGTTTTACACCGGACCTGGTTCCTTTATTTATTATTCTGTCGGAATATCCTGTCTGTGCGTTTACGCCGGACCTGGTTCTATTATTTATTATTCTGTTGGAATAACCTGTTTGTGCGGTCTATCGCATGCATGGTGATTTCTTTTGTTATTCCATTCTTTATTATACTCAGTTGGTTAAGCTTTGACTTCTATATTCCATGAAATTTGTGGAATATCCTTGATAATTGCGTTTCATCCAGTATCTTTTCATGAAAATATTCTTCTAAGCATTCTTGAATTTTACTCCACAATGCAGTATCATGTTGACAATTTGGACGTTGTTAATTCTTGAATAAATTAATTCTTGAACTTGTTTTATTGAATTCTTATATCATTGTCATCATCCTCATGTTTATATTCTGTTGAAAGTCATCTGTGGCCTGTAGTGCATAGATGGACTTGGTATGATTATGACCAGGGATTATTCGGTGTAATCATGACCGTAATGTTACAAATGATGTGGTAAAAGTCCTCATTGGCCCGTAGTGCATTGATGGACAGTTGTTGGCATGATCATGACCATTAATGAATATACGAATATCCTTGGCCGTAGTGCAGGGGTGATTCGATGATGTGGATTATTTTATTAAGCTGAGTCCCAGCGATCACAGTGTTGGAAAATCTTTTAAATCATAAAAGATAGTAGAGTTTATTTTCTACTTGACTCTTTTAATGGATTGCTTGTTCCGCTGCAGTTAAACTTGATGTCTATTATATTTTATCAGTTTAACATTGTTGAAGGCTAATGATAATTTATTCTGCATTATCTTAGTCATAATATTTCTTACTGGGCTAGTTGAGCTCACCCTTTCTTTCACTGTTCTCTTCAGGAAATGAGAACGTAGCTGGGGCAAGTCGGGGAACGGAGTGATGGTCCGAATGATAGTATTAGTTAGTAGTCCTCACTATTCTATGTAATGGTGTGTTAATAAATGTAATGAGGACTCCTTTTGAGTATGAATACTCTCTAGAAGATAATATTTGTATTCAAACTCACAGTTTATGTTTTGTCGTATTGTACACGACAGTTGTATTAATCAGTTGTATTTGTATTCTGTACTATGTATCTGACGACCCAAGATGGGTGATGTATACCTAATTTTGGGGGCATCACATTGTTGGCTTATGATTTGGATACCATTTTTTTTTTCCTCAATTGGGATTTTGGTTACTTTTATATGTTGTTTTGGTTCCAATATATTTGCTTAGTATACATTGGTTGACTAAACTGGGTTTGGTATACATGTTGTTTATGTGTTGGTTACCATTAAAACATGATTTGGTTACTATCATATAACTGTTTGGTTACTTCTTTAGTATATTTTTTGGTATACATGTTTTTGTTTTGGTGACCTTTAAATTATGTTTTGGTTAATATTATATATAACTATTTGTTTACTGCATAAAATGGTATGTACTACATATTTATATTTTGGTCACCATTAGATTATATAATATAACTTTTTGGTTACTGCTTTATTATGGTATGGTTAATGTTATATTATGATATGATAACTATTATTGTGCAGTCAATGTGGGATGCTGGTTATTTGTTATAGTCTGTTTTGGCTACTGTGTAATTGTTATATTATGTTTTGGTTAGTATGCTTTTATTTGTTGGTCACTACGTAACTGTTTATGTTATAAATATTGTTTATATCTGTTTACTAATGACTGTGTAAATCTAATTTTGTTTATTTGCAGTTATGAGATCTTTACTATGAGGAATGCAACAGAAAATTCACTGGAAAAATTATATATTGGTGTGACATGGAATTCTCCAATATTATTACCAAGAAATTGAACTCAAGTCAGTTGGAGAAGTTTAAGGCATCATTAGTTTGTGGATGTTTTATTTTTGTAAATAATAAACCCAAGTCATAATAAATCATGTATTTGCTTAGAATACATTGATGTATTATTTTTGTAAATTCCTTCAAATATATTCTACAAGGGTTATGCTCTTCTAGAAAATTCATTGAAAAAGTTATGGTTAAATGTATATGTGAGAGTATACATGGGTTGCCTAAACTTGGTTGAATATACAGGTTGTTTCTGTTTTAGTTACCATTAAAACATGTTCTGGTTACTTTCATATAACTATTTGGTTACTTCTTTATTATGTTTTGGTTACTGTTACTTATGGTCTGGCTATTATTATTGTGTCCTCAATGTGTGATTTCAAATACTTTTATTTTTTATTCTGGTTAATATGTAATTGTTTAATATACATGGATTGTCTAAATTGGGTTTCATTACATGATGTTTCTGTTTTGGTTACCATTAAAACCTGTTCTGGTTACTATCATATAATTATGTGGTTACTGTTTTATTATGTTACATTATAGTTACTGTTATTAGTAACCAGATAGTTACAAGATTGTATCAGGACAAACATCAATTGTTAAATGTACATGTGTGAGTGTCCTATTTATCTACAAGCTTGTTAGTAACCAGATAATTATCATAGATATAGTTACAAGCTTATTAGTAATCAGATAATTATAAGCTTGTATCAAGACTGTTATAAAGTGTTAAATGTATATGTTTTATTTATACCATGTCATCAGGATAGAATAAGAAACTCCAATTAAGAGTTCTCATTTATATATATGATGATTACTTATAGATCTCATATTAAAATAAAAATAGTTTAAGAGGTGCAGTTGGTAACCGAACTTGTATATAAGGGTAACCATTTTAGTTTTTGTTAGTAACCAAATAATTAAAAACTTATATCAGAATAATTATCAAGTGCTTAATGTACATGTGAGAGTTCCCATTTATCTAGCTGATGGATACTTTTAAATTACGTAGTTCTAAAAATTATTTAGAAATGGTCCATGCCAGTTGGTAACTAAATATAAATATAGAGGTAACCATTTTATTTTATATGGGTAACCAAATTTACATAAAAATATTTCAGAACAGTTACCAATTGTTCAATGTATATGTTTACTTTATATTGATAACTCATGATGGAATAAAAAATTAAAATATTAATCAACATCAATTTTAGTTACTATACACCATCAAAAATGTTACCAACCATGTGGTTAATGGTTACTAACAGTATACAATTATATATTCCTGTAAACAATTAAATTTGTTATATTGTTTACTGTCAGTCTCCATTGTATAACAACTGAATAAACATTATAAAGTAACCAAATCAATATTAGACAGTGACCAAATTACATAATCTTAGTAACCAGAATATAAACCACATTTTTAGATGCAATTTTGAAGGCCTAAATGATGGAATTTGACCAAAAAGCCCTGCAGTTCACCAGCAAAACTAGTGACTTTGGATCGTCGACCCGTTTCCAATGAAATTAAGCTCTGAAAATGCCCAAATCTGACACTCCAAACTTGACAGAGATTGTCAAATTGTTACTGCAACCAAGTAAACATTATTCTGTAATTAACCAATTAAAAAGTATACAACAACCAATATATATAATCAGATTAACAATTGTATGAAGGTAACCAATGTAATCAATAAGTAACCACCAATATAAAAGAAACAATTATAAAACTCAATAACATTATAGAGTAACCAAATAAACACCTTACAGTATCAAATACATATTATACAGTAACCAAGATATGTCTTGTGACGCCCCCAAAACAGGTATACAACACCCATTCTGAGTTGTTAATAACATGGTACAGAAACAACTACAACTTTATTAATACAACATAAAAACTGTGAGTGTAAATACAAATATTGTCATTTAGACAATATCCACACTCAAATAAGTCCTCATTACAATTATTGGTACAATATTTTACAAAAAAAAATGGTGAGGACTACTAAAACAACTTCCTAGAACCTTCATTCCATACCACGACTAGTACTTGCTACATTCTCGCCTCCTGAGAAGAAAATGGAACAACAAGGAAAAGAGTGAGCTCAACTAGCCCAGTAAAGAATATTATGACTAAGATAATATACACAAATTATCGTTAGTCTTCAACAGGAAAAAATTTAATAGAATACAATAGACAACAAGTTTTAAATCAATATTCGCAGCGGAAAATAATAATTCATAGAAGAGTTACGTAGAGAATGAAATCTACGATTATCTATGAATTTAAAAGCCCATCATCAACATTTTATCCCTGTAACATCAATCAATAAATATCTTGAATCAAATAGTCATCTTTGCACTACAGGCCAAAGATATTCATCAGTTGGTCATGTTCACCTCAACACATGTTCATCTTTGCACTACGGGCCAAAGATATTCATCAGAAATCATTCATCTTTGCACTACAGGCCAAAGATATTCAGTTATATCATCATTTAGGACTGAGGATGATGAAAAATATTTTAAAAGAAACGAATCCAGTGAAACAAAATAATAAATATTAAGGATTCGTATTTCAGCTATTCCATGTCCAAAAATACCTCATAAATAATCATAGTGGAGTAAAATTTAAGAATGATCAAAACATGGATACAATCAAAGCTAGTATCCAGAATAGATATTTTGGACGAAAAGAAAAAAATTTCATTTTTCGATGAATAGTAACTCGTGAATAGTAACTCATGAATAGTAATCCCGACATGAAAAGTTCCAAATTTGATAAAAAGTTCAGATCAATACTTCGGCATAATGATATTGAAGAAAATAATATCATTTAAGAAGAAATAACATCCCTTACCTCGGAAAGACGGTACTTCTGACTGGAATACTAGATATAGTGCTGAAGGAAACTTGCACCGTATAGCAACACTCAAAGTATCAAATACTCACAAGAATACGCTCGATATAGAGAGAGAAATAGAGAGAAACTTGTGTTTCTGGTGTGTTTTTTAATTCTAACCTAAGCACCCTATTTATAGGAAAATGCTTAGAACACCAAAGCAGAAAATTTAATAAAATAATAATATTTCTTAAAAATATTCAAGCCCACCTCAAGACCATCTGAAATCAGCCATTCATGTCACATGCTAGACCCACTTAACAACCAAAAAACGTTTTTCTTAAAAAAAACATTTTAAACTCCAAAAATCAATTATTTCGGAACTTCAGAACTTCAATAATTCATAATAAATAGCCATTTCATCAGAAAATTCGAATCTCGCGACTTTTTATAGGAAATTCAATTCTCTACAACTTTGCAGAAGAAAGTTTTTCCAAATTCCAAACAAAAATTGACCGAAATTCACAAACGGACGATTTTACAGTTAATAATAAATTTTCGGTCAAGAATTATGTCCACCAACACACAAAATATGTGTTAATCATTTAATGCCACAAAAATACTCTTCCTCCTCATATACTCATATATCCCACATTCATTGTAAAAATATCACCATCAATATATTATTAAAATAATATATTTAAATGAATTATTTTATCAGAAAAAAGATAAAATATTAATTTTCAACAATTGTCACATTAAAAATTTTCTCCATATATATCCACATAAAATTAATATTTTCCTCATCATATAAATCAATAATTAATTATACACAAATAATATTACAGAACCACAGTACTGGCAACCAGGCCGTTCCCAGGAAAGAGGGGGCTTTCCAATAAGGATCTATTCCTTATTGGCGCGCAATTAGATGACCAAACCTCTCCTTAGACAGAACTTTCTAGACATTGCCAATAATGTTATCTAATAATATTATTCAGATAATATGAATTATTGCTCCGATAATAGAAAATATTGTGTAGTGACAATTATTGAAACAACAGTAATATAAAATATCAACGCAGCAATTATTGAATCAATAAAATACAATATTGAACAGTAATTACTGTAATAATTATTGAGTAGTACCTTCTTACGTAAGAATCAATAATTGGTGCAATACCGTGTGCTACTGTGCAACAACGCATATTACTGTGTTTTAACCACCGAGTATTCTAACAGTATTAACGGTAACAACTACGCCGTTATTTATAAACAACTTATTTTTGTCGTTTTCTTCATCCAATCGCTTTCTGTTATGGGGCCCACATAAGGCTGCGCCGTCGTACGAATATTCCCCGACAACAAGAATATTCCACGACCAAACAAATATTCCCCGACAACAATGAATATTTTAGGACCACTTGCTTATTTGAAATATTTACGTATTTTACCCATAACTAACCACATTAATCAAATCAACCCTTACTATTTCAGAATAATAAATAGAGGAAATTAAATTTCATTTATTAATAATTTGGGGTCTTACAACCTCCCCTCCTTATGAAATTTCGTCCTCGAAATTGACATACGTACCTGGTGTTTCGAAAAGATGAGGATACCTCGCTTTCATTTCCGTTTCCAACTCCCAGGTCATTTCCTCAATAGCATGGTTTCTCCACAAAACTTTAACTTGTGGTATGACCTTCGTGCGTAGGACATGCTCCTTCTTATCCATGATCTTGACAGGTACCTCCTCGTACGTTAAGTCTTCAGCTATCTCGTCCGGTTCTAGCTCAATAACATGGTTCGGGTCTTTCACATATTTACGAAGCACAGATATATGAAAAACATTATGAACACGAGACATACTTAGAGGTAACGCAAGTCTATAGGCCACATTTCCTACTCGGTCAAGAATCTGAAATGGACCAATAAATCGTGGATTGAGCTTTCCTCTCTTCCCAAATCTTGTAACTCCTTTCCATGGAGCTACACGTAATAATACATGATCCCCAATGTCAAATTCCACGTCCTTTCGATGAAGATCCACATAACTCTTTTGTCGATCCTGTGGCGTTTGTATACGTTGTCGAATCGTTTGGATCTTCTCTGTAGTCATTCGTACCAACTCTGGTCCCAACAACGTTGCTTCTCCCACCTCATCCCAACATACTGGAGAGCGACACTTTCGTCCATACAATGCTTCAAAGGGAGCCACACCAATACTTGCCTGATAACTGTTGTTGTAGGAGAATTCCACCAATGGTAGGTACTTATCCCAACTTCCTTTGAAATCTAGGACACAAAGTCTTAATAGATCTTCAAGAGTTTGAATAGTCCTCTCTGATTGCCCGTCCGTTTGAGGATGGTATGCCGAACTGAACCGTAAATCCGTGCCCATAGCTTTTTGCAAGCTAACCCAAAATCTTGAAGTGAATCTTGGGTCACGATCCGAAACTATGGATACTGGCATGCCATGCAACCTTACAATCTCATTCACGTACATACTAGCAAGACGTTCAAGGGAATAAGTCTCCCGTATCGGCAAGAAATGAGCAGACTTGGTTAATCTATCAACTATAACCCAAATAGCATTTATGCCTTGAGAAACCGTGGGAAGACCCGTAACGAAATCCATGGTAATGTGTTCCCACTTCCATTTCGGAATCTCAAGTGGTTGCAATGGACCCTTTGGTACTTGATGCTCCGCCTTTACACGTTGACAAGTTAAACACCTCGAGATAAACTTTGCAATCTCTCTCTTCATATTGTTCCACCAAAATGTATGTCGAAGATCACGATACATTTTAGTACTTCCAGGATGGATTGCAAATGGTGTATTGTGTGCCTCCATCATGATCTTGTACTTTAAATCAGAATCGTTAGGAACACAAAGTCTGGAGTGGACTCGAAGTATTCCTTCTTCATCGATTCTTGCTTCTGGAATAGCACCTTCTTGCACTTTCTTCTTCATACGCATCAGCTCCGAGTCTGTGGCTTGAGCAACTTTAACTTTATCGATTAAAGTTGGTTCTATGCGTATACTTGACATCATCGCATTCGTTCCTGTATATGATCTTCTACTCAACGCGTCAGCTACCACGTTTGCTTTTCCAGGATGGTATTGAATAGTGTGGTCGTAATCTTTTAACAGCTCGAGCCAACGTCGTTGCCGCATGTTGAGTTCTTTTTGAGTGAAGAAATATTTGAGGCTTTTATGGTCTGAATATATCTCCACTTTCTCCCCATATAGATAGTGCCTCCAGATCTTTAGCGCGAAAACGACTGCTGCCAACTCTAGATCATGAGTAGGATAATTCCTCTCATATTCTTTAAGTTGTCGCGAGGCATAGGCTATGACTTTCCCACGTTACATGAGAACACATCCTAACCCTTTGCCTGAAGCATCACTGTAGATAACAAATCCATCTGAACCAGATGGTATGGTTAAAACAGGTGCCGAAATGAGTCTCTTCTTAAGCTCTTGGAAACTCTTCTCGCATTCTTCGCTCCATACGAATTTGATATCCTTCCGAGTCAGCTGAGTTAACGGGGTAGCGATTCGAGAAAACCCTTCTACGAATCTTCGATAATAACCAGCTAAGCTCAGAAAGCTACGTACATCGGTCACCGTCTTCGGTTGTTCCTAGCTTTGTATTGCTTCAATCTTCGCCGGGTCCACAGATACTCCATGTTTCGACACCACGTGCCCTAAGAATGCTACTTCCTCAAGCCAGAACTCGCATTTCTTTAACTTAGCATATAACTTGTTTTCACGCAGCCTTTGGAGTACCAGCTTCAAATGGTGCTCATGATCTTCACGGCTTTTGGAATATATGAGGATGTCATCAATAAAGATAACAACGAACTGATCCAAATAATCCTTGAATACTCGGTTCATCATATCCATGAAAGCTGCAGGAGCATTAGTCAATCCAAAAGACATGACTAAGAATTCATAATGCCCGTACCGAGTTCTAAAGGCAGTCTTCGGAATATCCTCAGTTTTAACCTTCAGCTGATGATATCCAGAACGAAGATCGATTTTTGAAAAGAATTGTGCTCCTTATAACTGGTCAAACAGGTCATCAATACGAGGTAGCGGATACCTATTCTTGATGGTGACATGGTTTAATTCTCGATAATCGATACAAAGTCGCATACTCCCGTCTTTCTTCTTTACAAATAAAACAGGAGCACCCCAAGGAGATGTACTAGGACGAATGAAACCGATGTCCAACAACTCTTGTAGTTGGACTTTTAACTCCTGAAGTTCAATAGGAACCATTCGATATGGGGTTTTAGAAATGGGCTTTGTACCAGGTTCAAGATCAATAAAGAATTCAATTTCTCGTTCCGGGGGTAGACCGGGAAGTTCTTCAGGAAATACGTCAGGAAAGTTACTAACAATAGGAATATTATTCAAATTTGACGTGTCTTTATTCAAATCCATAACATGGGCTAAGAAAGCTTGACATCCGTTTTTCAATAAACGAATGGCTTTATGACTTGATATGACAGTGATTGATTTTAATGGCTTTGTTGCTTGAATTCGAACAACAGGTTGATTAGGAATATGAAAACTGACCACCTTACGAAAACAATCAATTTTGGCATGATGAGTAGTTAACTAATCAATTCCTAAAATCACGTCAAATGCAAGTATCTTTAAAGAGATAAGGTCAACAGGTAAGGTGATGGTGCCAACTTGGATCAAACAAGATTTATAAACAGTGGATGTGATGAAAGTTTCCCCTAACGGAGTTTCCACAGATAAATCAAAGTCTAATTTCTCCGGAGTCAAGTTTAAACGTTGAGCACAAGCAGGAGAAATAAATGAATGGGTAGCACCGGTATCTAGTAAGGTATAAACTTCACATGAATTTATGATTAGCTTACCCGTGATCACCTCGTTTGGGTTCCTCGCATGTTGACCAGTCACGACAAACGCTCTCCCAGGAACCGTTGACTTTGACTTTTCTGGGACAGCCTTTTGAGTCACCGTCCCCGCTGAACTTGGTTTCGCTATCGTACAATCTCGAGCGATATGTCCTTCCTTTCCACAATTATAGCATACCTTGAACTGTTGTGGACAGTTTGGGCTGATATGTCCCTCTTTTCCACATTTATAGCATATGACCGGTGGTCGTTCTCCTCCCTTGAAACCAGTTGCTGCTGGTGCTGACGTCTTCGTATTATCATTGCTGAATCTCCTCTTTTTAAAATCTCCTCCTGACTCGCTTCTTCTATTTTCATAGCCACGATTACCACCAGAGTGGTTGCCGTTCTTGTCTGTACTTTTCTTTCTCCGCTGGTTATCATTGTTCTGATGACTGTTGTCACCGATATGATCCTGGTTGTGGTCCCTCGATTGACCGTACTCGTTATCTCGCTCTAACAATTGAGCCCTGTTGACAACATCTGAATAGAGAGAAAATTTATGAGAAATGAGATATTGACGTATGCCGGGTTTCAAACCTCTCAGAAACATCCGTGTCATACGTTCCTTATTCTCCACCAAATGAGGTACAAACCTGGACAACTCTGTAAACTTCGCCTCGTACTGGGACACTGTCATGTTATTCTGCTCCAGTCTAATAAACTCTACCTCCTTTATATGACGAATACTTTCAGAAAAGTACTTGTCATTGAATAGTTTCTGAAATGTCTTCCAAGACATGCTGAGTGCGGCTGGATGGGTACGCTTCATAAATTCCCACCAGTAGTCTGCCTCGCCACGGAACATAAAGGTGGCGAATGGAACCTTCTGTTCCTCCGTGCATTCCAAGACATCAAATATCTTGGTAATTTGCTTGACCCATGTCTCCGCCTTAATCGGATCTGGCTTTCCCCAGAATTCTGGTGGTCCCAACTCTTTAAACTGCTTGGTTGTGACCAGCTGTGCGTTGCCATTGTTTCTTCCTATATTTTGAACAGGAATCTCCTTCGTCTGGTTTTGCATGAATCGCAAAAAACTTCTAAACATCTCATCGTTCATCGTCTGCTCATTGGTGTTGTTCACAGGAGGAACATTGCCAGCCTGTTGCACGTTCTCCTCGTTGGTGAGTACAGGTGTCTCCACGATTTCATTTACTCCACTGTTAACATTCTCAGTCGACATTCTCAAATACTGCCATAAAACAAGGGTTAATTTAACAAATTAACAAATCACATAATATCCCTATATTATGACCGACCAACAAATAAGCTTAGGTAGGACTGTTAGAGTTTATGCCCTAGAGGCCAATTATTTGATGTAATTGCTTAACATTTGATATTATTGTTGATTGAATAAATAAATAATTTTATTATGGCTTTAATTACTGCGTAATATAATTGTTAACATAATAAAATTCCTTAAAATAGTGATACAAATTATATAGTTTCAAGTATGTGACTTGAACATGAGATTATATAATTACAATTAATATCATTGTTCTTAAATGTCCCTAGTCAAGTATCATTGTTGATGGGACAACAATGATGCATTGAGACTAGTATGTGGATTGACTGATGACCAAATCTCGTTGGTCATAAATATATGAGATATTAAGTCAATGCATAGGTACATGTTAGAGAACAATGTACTGAACAGACCCACCATGAGAATTCTATATGAAGCATTATGCGAAGTGTCATTAGCAATTCTCATAGTGACAATGATGTAATGGTCCTCCGACCTGAAATCGCTATATTACTACACGAGAATTTATGTACTTTGATATCATCAAATGTCACCTTTAATAGGGTGGACTATAAAGGTGATTATTGGGTTCATTATGAATCGTGTGAGTAATATGAGTGATCTAGATGGAATTTAATCATCCTATATTTTATAGGTGATATCCATAGGCCTCTTGATTGAGTAGGACTATGAAATGCATGGCCATGCTCAAATAGTGATTTGTTTCATATAGTCTACTCATTGATCAAGAAAACTCAGATTAAATTATGAAGAGTATGACACATTCCATGACTCGAGTTTAATCTAGGATATTAAGGTTAAAAGGATTAAATTATATTGAAACATTGGTCACGGAAAAGGTTGCATCGAATCATCGATCTTATTATTACTTGGGTAGCAGTGATGCATTACTAGATGCCGCTCACTGTTTATAATTTTATAATATGATTTTAAAATTATTGCCAACGTAATAATAACCTATAGGGTCACACACAAAGAACGTAATTAAAAGGAAATTAATTTAAATTGTAAATATTTAAAGATATCAATGTGATTGATAGAATTTTAAATTACGAATTTAAATTAATAGGATAATTTATATATAGGTATATTAATTAAGTAAGACTTAATTAAGATATATATAAATTCGGATTTTAATAATATTAGGTTTTGATTAATTCCTCCTGACTGCTATATATATGATGTATATCAGACTTTAGGTTTTTTACGTCAAAACAAAACCCCAGCCGCTCTTAGAGAGAAACTAGAGAAAACAATTCTGAAAATCCTCATCCTTGGTGGCTAGTACCGCGATTCCTTATTCTGCATATTGTAGGACGATTCGCGGAGCGTTCGTGTGGATACCGTAGAGACGCAGTCGGTTTGTATTGCGTTGGAGATTCGAGGCGCAGTCGATTTCAGATTCTCGTTTTCATATTCGGTATAATATCTAAACCTCTTAATTAATTGATTTTTCGAATGGATCCTGTTTTAGGGTTTCGGAAATTGCTTTAAAATTTTAATTTTCGCTGTGCGTTTCTGTGCCGAAACCCTACAGTGGTATCAAAGCTACTTGCCAAACGATTAATTCAGATTACGTATTTTAATTGTATTCGATATATATGATATATGATGATGCATGTTTACCGATATGAAATTGAATATATGATATTTCGTTGTATGTGTATTCTGGTAATATATATGATGATACTGTTAATCGTATCTTTAATCGATGGAATAACAATATAACTGTTCTAATCGGATTAGAAACATGAAGAATCGTTTTAATATGATTAATCGAAACTGGAAATATATGATAAATTCTGGGTGTACTGTTATTCGTTTTAATATGATTAAATCGAAACTGGTATTATATGATTTGTTATTATGGGTGTTTTGGTGGATTAAAATGTATGATTCTGAAACTGTTTCAGAGATTTTATGGAAAAATTCTGCAATACAGATTGTAGTTCGAAATTTTTTTCCAGGGGCGCTGCCCCCGACCCTGCTCGCTGACCGATCAGCCGGACCACCGCCAGGGGGGGAGACCCCCCCTTGGACCCCCCCGTCGTAGCGCACGATGGTCGTGTCCCCTATATGTTATATATTGTTTTCTTTAATTATATATAAATTGTTATGTGCTTATTGTGATATGCATGGTGCACAGTTATGGCCTTTTGACCCATAGGTTAGTGGTTTTTGGTTTTGAAATACGGCTTGCATGTCGTGCTTTTCTATAAATTCTGATGTAATATTCTCTTCTCATCTAAATCCCCTCGAATGTAACTCGAGGTTTCTTTATGTCATGTAATAATCTGTAATTGATGAAGATGTCAAGATGAAGGGAGGCACATGCTTGAGGAAGATCCAAGGAGGCTATTTATTTTAAGATCTTTTACCACCTTAGATTGACCTTCAATCTTTCATTAGCTTGAAAAGATTGACAGTGGATTGGGCCATAACTGTGACACATTTAATTTTGCACTTTATTTATGCTTGTATGCGATATGATATGATAAATAATGTGCATGCTTAATAAGATTAAAATTGGTGAGATCTAAATTAATTAATAAAATCCCTCATTAAATTATTAAGTCTCAATCAGATGCCTTCCAATGAATAACACTCATCAAGACCTTGATCAATAGATGTAGGTTTGCCAAAGCAAAGTACCCTATTTATCTAGGTAAGATGCGATAGGATAATTGTGATATCCAAACTGTTAAAATCATTGGGGCCGACTTAACTAAGTTATCTCAATAGGATTGTGGACTTAGAGGCATAGAGTTTGGTAGGTACCATTAGATGGACTAAAAACAATTGTTGTTTACCAAACTATCCAGGAGTTATATATGATATAATTGACAAAGGGTTGTCTACCTAAATAATTATGTTTTAAGAGATTAGCCAAAGCTAACTTAAGTCATAATGAAATATGGATCTTGGCTCACTAGAAAGATTTAATAGAAAATGCTTTCCGAATTAATGGTGAGGGCTATTAATTTGAATAAAATAGTGAGAGGTATATTTTGAATGTACTATTATCAATTACATAATATCAACTCTGCAATTTGACTTATTATTTTGGCACTTATAAATTGTAGATATCAATGGCAAACAACAACAACAACACAAGTAGTCTTTCACTACGATCAGTCCTTGAGAAGGACAAGCTAAGTGGGATTAATTTCCTTAACTGGCACAGGAACTTGAGGATTGTCCTCAAACAAGAGCGTAAGCTATATGTCCTTGATGGGCCCATTCCTGCAGCACCGGCTGTCACTGCACCACGTGCGGAGCATAATGCTTACAAGAAGCATCAAGATGATGCTCTGGACGTGAGTTGTCTCATGCTAGCAACCATGAACGCTGAGCTTCAGAAGCAACATGAGTTAATGGATGCTTATGAGATGATCGAGCATCTCAAGAAATTGTTCGAAGGGCATGCTCGACAGGAGAGGTATGATACAAGCAAAGCGTTGTATCACTGCAAGATGGGTGAACGTGATCCAGTTGGTCCACATGTGCTGAAAATGATTGGGTATATTGAGTACCTTGATAGGTTGGGTTTTCCAATCACTCCGGAAGCCCAAACTGATCTTGTTTTACAATCTTTGAACAGCAGCTACTCTCAATTTGTTATGAACTATCTTATGAATGAAATTGAGAAACCCCTTACTGAGTTGTTGAACATGTTAAGAACTGCCGAGAATAACATGAAAAAGGCAGGACCCGCTCCCATAATGATGGTGCAAAAGGGGAATGCTAAGGGAAATTGGAAAGGCAAAAAGAAGATAGGATCTAAGTCTGTTGCCAAACCCAATTCCAAAACCAAACAGGCTTTAAAACCTAAAGGTGGGGTGGCTAAAGAAGGTGAATGTCACTTCTGTGGAAAACTTGGACACTGGAAAAGGAACTGTCATGCTTATTTGGAAGAAGTGAAGAAAAGGAAAGGAAGTATGACTTCTGATTCAGGTATATATGTTATAGAAGTCAATTTGTCTACTTCTACATCATGGGTATTGGATACTGGATGTGGTTCTCACATTTGTGTTAATGTGCAGGGACTCCGAAGGAGTAGGACTTTGGCGAAAGGAGAGGTTGACCTACGAGTTGGGAATGGAGCAAAAGTTGCTGCACTGGCCGTAGGAACTTATCATTTATCTTTGCCCACTGGGCTAGTTTTAGAATTAGAAGATTGTTATTTTGTGCCTGCTATAAACAAAAACATTATTTCTGTTTCTTGTTTGGACAAGAAAGGTTTTTCATTTATAATTAAGAACAATGGTTGTTCGTTTTACTTAAATGATATTTGTTATGGTGTTGCACAATTGTTTAACGGTTTTTATATTCTTGATTTAGAAATGCCTATCTATAACATAAACACAAAACGATTTAAATCAAATGATTCAAATCCGACATATCTCTGGCACTGTCGTTTGGGCCATATAAATGAGAAACGCATATCAAAACTCCATAAAGATGGATTTTTGGATTCATTTGATTTTGAATCATATGAAAAATGCGAATCTTGTTTATTAGGCAAGATGACTAAAGCCCCTTTCACTGGACACAGTGAATGGGCTGGCGATATATTGGGACTTATACATAGTGATGTATGTGGACCGATGAGTTCGTTAGTAAGAGGTAGGTTTTATTACTTCATTACATTTACTGATGACTTCAGTAGATATGGATATGTGTATCTAATGAGACACAAATCCGAATCCTTTGAAAAGTTTAAGGAATTCAAGAATGAAGTTCAAAACCAATTTGGCAAAAGCATAAAAGCCCTTCGATCCGATCGAGGAGGTGAATACTTAAGCCAAGACTTTGATGACCTTCTAAAGGAGTGTGGTATTATATCACAGCTCACTCCACCTGGAACACCACAATGGAATGGTGTGTCTGAGAGGAGGAATCGAACCTTGTTGGACATGGTACGATCAATGATGAGTCATGCAGATCTTCCAATAAGCTTCTGGGGTCATGCCCTAGAGACAGCTGCATTCACACTTAACCGTGTTCCTACAAAGACGGTTCAGAAGACACCATATGAGATGTGGACTGGGAAACGTCCTAGTATGTCGTTCATGAAGATTTGGGGATGCGAGGCGTTTGTAAAACGTCTAGATTCTGATAAGCTCGGACCCAAATCTGATAAATGTAATTTTGTGGGATACCCAAAAGAAACAAAAGGGTATTATTTCTACAAACCTTCTGAGAATAAAGTGTTTGTTGCTCGAACTGGTATTTTTCTAGAAAGAGAATTTGTCTCTAAAGGAAACAGTGGGAGGAAAGTAGAACTCGAAGAAATTCGAGAACCACAAAATATCATTGAACCTGAGTTGGAACGTGAGCAGGAACCACAAGAAATTGTGGAAAGTGAACCTGCTCAAATTACACAAGGAATTCGTAGATCTGGTAGGACACGCCAAGAGCCCGAGAGATATTATGGATATCTTGTGACTCAAAACGGTGATGTGATGCTCATAGATCAGGATGAGCCTACTTCCTACCAAGAAGCTATGAATGGACCAGATTCTGAGAGATGGCTTGAAGCCATGAGATCTGAAATGGATTCCATGTATACTAACCAAGTATGGACTTTGGTTGATCCACCCGAAGGGGTAAAACCAATCGGGTGCAAGTGGGTTTTCAAGAAGAAAACCGACATGGATGGTAATGTACAAACCTATAAAGGCCGACTGGTAGCAAAAGGTTTCAAACAAATTCAAGGTGTTGACTATGATGAAACATTTTCTCCAGTGGCAATGGTTAAATCCATCAGGATCTTACTTGCTATTGCAGCTTTTTATGATTACGAAATCTGGCAGATGGATGTCAAAACTGCTTTCCTTAACGAAAATCTACTTGAGAATGTGTATATGACACAACCTGAGGGTTTTGTCATTCCAAAGGATGCTGGAAAGGTATGTAAGCTGCAGCGATCCATTTATGGATTGAAGCAAGCCTCTCGGAGTTGGAATCTTCGATTTGATGAAGCAGTCAAAGAATTTGGCTTTATTAAAAATGAAGATGAACCTTGTGTATATAAGAAGGTTAGTGGGAGTCACATTGTATTCCTAGTATTATATGTTGATGACATATTAATTATTGGGAATGACATTCCTTCCTTACAGGCTGTAAAAACATGGTTAGGAAAATGTTTCTCCATGAAAGATTTGGGCGACGCTGCCTATATTTTAGGTATTAAGATCTATAGAGATAGATCGAGAAAAATGCTCGGCCTAAGTCAAAGTACATATATTGATAAAGTGTTGAAACGGTTCAGCATGCAAGAGGCGAAAAGAGGAAATTTACCCATGACTCATGGTATAAAGATCTCTAAGGCCCAATGTCCTAAATCACAAGATGATGAGGAGCGTATGAGAAAGATCCCTTATGCTTCGGCAATTGGATCTATCATGTATGCAATGATATGTACTCGTCCGGATGTCTCGTATGCTTTGAGCATGACGAGCAGATACCAGTCGAATCCAGGTGAAGGTCACTGGACAGCAGTCAAGAATATCCTCAAGTACCTGAAAAGGACGAAGGATTCATTCTTGGTATATGGATGTGAAGACGAACTGGCAGTAAAGGGTTACACAGATGCTAGCTTCCAAACTGACAATGATGACTATAAGTCTCAGTCAGGTTTTGTGTTTTGCCTTAATGGTGGTGCTGTTAGCTGGAAAAGTTCGAAGCAAGAGACAGTAGCTGATTCTACAACAGAGGCTGAGTATATTGCTGCTTCTAGTGCAGCCAAGGAGGCTGTATGGATTAAAAAGTTCATTGTGACATCCCCAAAATAGGTCCATTCCATCCAACCTATTCTGAGTCGCCAAATACATGGTACAGAAAACAACTACAACTTTATTACAACAATTGTCGTGCAAAATACAACAACACATATGCTGTGAGTTTGGATACAAATATATACCAAATGTGACTCATGTTCCAACCGTGGACATCACCTCACAATAACACCTTACATAAAGGTATAGTCAAAAACTGTTTTAGAAATTAGAATCTTTGGGAAGTGCTCAAGGAAACTTTCGTACATGGGAGGCCACGCGTCTAGGTTATGATAGATATCATATGGCCACAGAATTATCCTTGGTTGACCCAATAGACCCCAAAGAAAAACGAGAAGATTACTATCATATTCTTCCTAATGGTGAGTCTTCTCTTGACTTATCATTATCTCCACTGTCTCTAATTGAGAATTATACTTCAAACAAACACCAAGATTATATAGGTAGTGCCCATAGATATACTCAGCAAGTGGATGAGCACAACCCTGTCCTATGATGACACGAGATTGTATGTCATTAGACATCTTGTATGATAGTGACAAAACACCCTTCCAACGTTGGGTTCGCCTCACCCTATTTTCTTCACCAAATATAACTACTAAATGATGACCACCGTTCTATTCCCTTGTTACCCCCGCTCGACCCAGCTACACTCTTATTACCTGAAAGGAATTATGAAGCAAAAGGGTGAGCACAACTAGCTCAGTAAAGAATATCATGACTAAAGATAATTAAATTATCAATAGCCTTCATCAATAATAAATCAGAGATTTAGAACATATGGTAAATGATAAAAATTTCAACCATAGTTGCAGCGGAACGAGCAATCCATTAGAAGAGTCAAATAGACTATAAAGTCTATTATCTTCTCCATGTTAAAAATCCATCAACAATGTTTTATCCCTGTAACATCAATCAACAATTCTGGTCCACAATCATATGAATAACTTATAATCATAACTGTAGTTCTAAATTCCTCCTCTCATCCAGGACGAAGATAATTTTCATCACCTATCTTTACCTGAAACATCAAAGATCATGGTTACACCAAATCACATTTCCTGTTCATAATCATACTAATAACTTCATCTTTGCACTACGTCCAAAGATATTCATTTGTATCACCAGTTGGTCATGTTTATCTCAACATCTGTTCATCTTTGCACTACTGGCCAAAGATATTCAACAACATGTCATCTTTGCACTACGGCCAAAGATATTCATCAACAATTCATCTTTGCACTACAGGCCAAAGGTATTCATCAATATTTCATCTTTGCACTACAGGCCAAAGATATTAATATCTCAAAGAAATATATAACCATTTCAGAATTTATATAAACAATAATTATAACCATGTTGATCAATTCACCTTTGCACTTAAGCTAAAGATATTCACTTATAAATTCAATGGTCATGATCATACCAGTCACAATTCAACTTTGCACTACAGGCCAAAGAGAACCCTAGTCATGATCATACCAATAATCTACCCATCTTTACACTCTAGTGAAAGAGAATTTCAACATCAGGGTTATAAAAATGTTATATATGATAATAAAATCAATATAATCAATACATAGTTTTAATCTCAAGAGTAATATTCATAACTCAACTATAATTTGGTTAGAAAAAGAAACTAATTTTTATCGTGAATAGTAACTCGTGAATAGTAACTCATGAATAGTAACTCGACACAAAAAGGTAGAAATTTCAAAATAAAATCTATACCAGTATTTCGGTATAATGATATTGAAAGAATAATATTTCTTAAGCTTATAAACAATTTATTTAAATTGTTTACACTTTACTAATTAATGCATTTAATCATTCTAAAATGCCAAACTCATAAGATTTCATCATCAATAACCAAAACCCTCATAAAAAATCTGCATATACCTCATATAGGATTCTCAAGCCATAAAATCCTATTTTCCAATTTTCTTACTTCACATAACATATTTAATTCATTTACTCATAACTAGTCCATTTTCATGAAAAATACCAAATCAGTTCCAAAAATATTTCTTTTCTGGGATTTAGCATAATATAGTCCCATATTGAACATATATTTTTCTCAGAATTTTTAAAACTCATTTACTATTTTTCATATGGCCAAAACCACCGAATATTTAGACATTTATCAAAAATTGTACTTTTGTCCAAAAATTCTGATATTTACAGAGTATACTTCTATCATACACATGTACTCCCAATAAAAATTTCATCAATTTTGGAGTTAACCACAAGGAATTATAAACGGTTACTTTTAAAATAGTCTTTTCCCGTAAAATTCATAACTCTTAATCTATACATCCAAAAATCACCATTTTTGGACACAATCAATAAAACTCATCAAAATATCATTTCAAATTTTTTCATAATTTTTGAAGATCAGAAAAATTACAAAACTGAAAATCATAACAACCCTTAAAATCCATTACTATCCCTTACTATCCCTTACCTCAAAAGAGCAGTACTTCTGACTGGATATCGGATATGATGCTGAAGGAAACTTGCACTGATGAATAGTAACTCACCAAGTATCTAAAAACTCACAAAATATGCTTCATAATATAGAGAGAGAAAGAGAGAAAGCTTATGTTTTTGGTGTGATTTTCAATTCTAACTTAGCCCTCTATTTATAGGAAAATTTTGGTAGGTTTGACCTGCAACCTGATGGCTTTACCTGCTACTATTCCCACCCACCACATTTGAAATATAATTCAGCACATTTCTTCACCAACCACAAGTGGGGCCCACCAATTCTAGAATTTTCCACCAAAATGATAAACTCCGAAAATTCAACAATTTCTGAGCTAGTCATCTCGTAAAATTCATAATAAATCATACGTTCATTTTTAACGGTTCAAAATTTATGGACATATACTCAACTTATATATGTATAACATATCCAAATATTACCACGATCCAACGGTCGGATTAAAAATTATAACCCCCGCAAAATATCTCAAAAACCCTGATTTTTAATACCTCCATTCCGACAAAAATACTGATAAAAACCTCAACATTAACTCCTTCATTTTTAACCACAAAAATATATCCCTCATTTATATACACATAATATAAATATTTCCTTATCATATGAATCAATAATTAATTATTCACAAATAATATTACAGAATCACATTTATGACAACCAGGCCGTTCCCAGGAAAGAGGGGGCTTTCCAATAAGAATTTCTCCTTACTGGCGCGCAATTAGATGACCAAACCTCTCCTTAGACAGAACTTTCTAGACATTGCCAATAATGTTATCTAATAATATTATTCAAATAATATGAATTATTGATATGATAATGGAAAATACTGTGCAGCAATAATTATTGAAACAACAATAATATAAAATATCAACGCAGCAATTATTGAATCAATAAAATAAAATATTGAACTGTAATTACTGTAACAATTATTGAGTAGTGCCTTCTCACGTAAGAATTAATAATTTCAAAAATAATGTGCAATACCGTGTGCTACTGTGCAATAACGCGTATTACTGTATTTTAACCACCGGGTATTCCAACAGTGTTAACGGTAACAACTACGCCGTTATTTGTAAAAACTCAAATTTGTCATTTTCTTCACCCGACAGTTATTCTGTTATGGGGCCCACAAATAGCTGCGCCGTCGTACGAATATTCTCCGACAGAAAGAATATTCCACGACCAAACGAATATTCCCCGACAACAATGATTATTTTATAACCACTTGCTTATTTTGAAAAAAAATTCATATTTCACCCATAACTTTAAACTTTTATCAATTTAACCATTTACTGAATTGTAATTATAAGAAAAATTGAATACTTTTATTTCATAAAATTCGGGGTCTTACAATCTCCCCTCCTTATGAAATTTCGTCCCCGAAATTTACGTACCTGGTATTTCAAAGAGTTGAGAATACCTTGCTTTCATTTCAGATTCCATCTTCCTTATCATCATGATTTCTCCATTGCTCATCTCCTGTATTTCAGATATCTTTCTAGAATACAGCTTCAAAACAAGGGTTAATTTAACAAATTAACATATCACATAATATCTCGATATTATGACTGACCAACAAATAAGCTTAGGTAGGACACACTAGCGAAGGATTTACTCATCTCTCCCCTCCTAGTTATATTTCCCGATCTCCGCCAAAGATCATATCCCTAAGCTCTGATACCAAATGTGACATCCCCAAAATAGGTCCATTCCACCCAACCCATTCTGAGTCGCCAAATACATGGTACAGAAAACAACTACAACTTTATTACAACAATTGTCGTGCAAAATACAACAACACATATGCTGTGAGTTTGGATACAAATATATACCAAATGTGACTCATGTTCCAACCGTGGACATCACCTCACAATAACACCTTACATAAAGGTATAGTCAAAAACTGTTTTAGAAATTAGAATCTTTGGGAAGTGCTCAAGGAAACTTTCGTACATGGGAGGCCACGCGTCTAGGTTATGATAGATATCATATGGCCACAGAATTATCCTTGGTTGACCCAATAGACCCCAAAGAAAAACGAGAAGATTACTATCATATTCTTCCCAATGGTGAGTCTTCTCTTGACTTATCATTATCTCCACTGTCTCTAATTGAGAATTATACTTCAAACAAACACCAAGATTATATAGGTAGTGCCCATAGATATACTCAGCAAGTGGATGAGCACAACCCTGTCCTATGATGACACGAGGTTGTATGTCATTAGACATCTTGTATGATAGTGACAAAACACCCTTCCAACGTTGGGTTCGCCTCACCCTATTTTCTTCACCAAATATAACTACTAAATGATGACCACCGTTCTATTCCCTTGTTACCCCCGCTCGACCCAGCTACACTCTTATTACCTGAAAGGAATTGTGAAGCAAAAGGGTGAGCACAACTAGCTCAGTAAAGAATATCATGACTAAAGATAATTAAATTATCAATAGCCTTCATCAATAATAAATCAGAGATTTAGAACATATGGTAAATGATAAAAATTTCAACCATAGTTGCAGCGGAACGAGCAATCCATTAGAAGAGTCAAATAGACTATAAAGTCTATTATCTTCTCCATGTTAAAAATCCATCAACAATGTTTTATCCCTGTAACATCAATCAACAATTCTGGTCCACAATCATATGAATAACTCATAATCATAACTGTAGTTCTAAATTCCTCTTCTCATCCAGGACGAAGATAATTTTCATCACCTATCTTTACCTGAAACATCAAAGATCATGGTTACACCAAATCACATTTCCTGTTCATAATCATACTAATAACTTCATCTTTGCACTACGGCCAAAGATATTCATTTGTATCACCAGTTGGTCATGTTTATCTCAACATCTGTTCATCTTTGCACTACTGGCCAAAGATATTCAACAACATGTCATCTTTGCACTACGGCCAAAGATATTCATCAACAATTCATCTTTGCACTACAGGCCAAAGATATTCATCAATATTTCATATTTGCACTACAGGCCAAATATATTAATATCTCAAAGAAATATATAATCATTTCAGAATTTATATAAACAATAATTATAACCATGTTGATCAATTCACCTTTGCACTTAAGCTAAAGATATTCAATTATAAATTCAATGGTCATGATCATACCAGTCACAATTCAACTTTGCACTACAGGCCAAAGAGAACCCTAGTCATGATCATACCAATAATCTACCCATCTTTACACTCCAGTGAAAGAGAATTTCAACATCAGGGTTATAAAAATGTTATATATGATAATAAAATCAATATAATCAATACATAGTTTTAATCTCAAGAGTAATATTCATAACTCAACTATAATTTGGTTAGAAAAAGAAACTAATTTTTATCGTGAATAGTAACTCGTGAATAGTAACTCATGAATAGTAACTCGACACAAAAAGGTAAAAATTCCACAATAAAATCTATACCAATATTTCGGTATAATGATATTGAAAGAATAATATTTCTTAAGCTTATAAACAATTTATTTAAATTGTTTACACTTTACTAATTAATGCATTTAATCATCTAAAATGCCAAACTCATAAGATTTCATCATCAATAACCAAAACCCTCATCAAAAATCTGCATATACCTCATATAGGATTCTCAAGCCATAAAATCCTATTTTCCAATTTTCTTACTTCACATAACATATTTAATTCATTTACTCATAACTAGACCATTTTCATGAAAAATACCAAATCAGTTCCAAAAATATTTCTTTTCTGGGATTTAGCATAATATAGTCCCATAGTGAACATATATTTTTCTCAGAATTTTTAAAAGTCATTTACTATTTTTCATATGGCCAAAATACCGAATATTTAGACATTTATCAAAAATTGTACTTTTGTCCAAAAATTCTGAAATTTACAGAGTATACTTCTATCATATACATGTACTCCCAATAAAAATTTCATCAATTTTGGAGTTAACCACAAGGAATTATAAGCGGTTACTTTTAAAATAGTCTTTTCTCATAAAATTCATAACTCTTAATCTATACATCCAAAAATTACCATTTTTGGACACAATCAATAAAACTCATCAAAATATCATTTCAAATTTTTCCAGAATTTTTGAAGATCAGAAAAATTACGAAACTGAAAATCATAACAACCCTTAAAATCCCTTACTATCCCTTACTATCCCTTACCTCAAAAGAGCAGTACTTCTGACTGGATATCGGATATGATGCTGAAGGAAACTTGCACTGATGAATAGCAACTCACCAAGTATCTAAAAACTCACAAAATATGCTTCATAATATAGAGAGAGAAAGAGAGAAAGCTTATGTTTTTGGTGTGATTTTCAATTCTAACTTAGCCCTCTATTTATAGGAAAATTTTGGTAGGTTTGACCTGCAACCTGATGGCTTTACCTGCTACTATTCCCACCCACCACATTTGAAATATAATTCAGCACATTTCTTCACCAACCACAAGTGGGGCCCACCAATTCTAGAATTTTCCACCAAAATGATAAACTCCGAAAATTCAACAATTTCTGAACCAGTCATCTCGTAAAATTCATAATAAATCATACGTTCATTTTTAACGGTTCAAAATTTGTGGACATATACTCAACTTATATATGTATAACATATCCAAAAATTACCACGATCCAACGGTCGGATTAAAAATTATAACCCCCGCAAAATATCTCAAAAACCCTGATTTTTAATACCTCCATTCCGACAAAAATACTGATAAAAACCTCAACATTAACTCCTTCATTTTTAACCACAAAAATATATCCCTCATTTATATCCACATAATATAAATATTTCCTTATCATATGAATCAATAATTAATTATTCACAAATAATATTACAGAATCACATTTATGACAACCAGGCCGTTCCCAGGAAAGAGGGGGCTTTCCAATAAGAATTTCTCCTTACTGGCGCGCAATTAGATGACCAAACCTCTCCTTAGACAGAACTTTCTAGACATTGCCAATAATGTTATCTAATAATATTATTCAAATAATATGAATTATTGATCTGATAATGGAAAATACTGTGCAGCAACAATTATTGAAACAACAATAATATAAAATATCAACGCAGCAATTATTGAATCAATAAAATAAAATATTGAACAGTAATTACTGTAACAATTATTGAGTAGTGCCTTCTTACGTAAGAATCAATAATTTCAAAAATACTGTGCAATACCGTGTGCTACTGTGCAATAACGCGTATTACTGTATTTTAACCACCGGGTATTCCAACAGTGTTAACGGTAACAACTACGCCGTTATTTGTAAAAACTCAAATTTGTCATTTTCTTCACCCGACAGTTATTCTGTTATGGGGCCCACAAATAGCTGCGCCGTCGTACGAATATTCTCCGACAGAAAGAATATTCCACGACCAAACGAATATTCCCCGACAACAATGATTATTTTATAACCACTTGCTTATTTTGAAAAAAAATTCATATTTCACCCATAACTTTAAACTTTTATCAATTTAACCATTTACTGAATTGTAATTATAAGAAAAATTGAATACTTTTATTTCATAAAATTCGGGGTCTTACAATCTCCCCTCCTTATGAAATTTCGTCCCCGAAATTTACGTACCTGGTATTTCAAAGAGTTGAGAATACCTTGCTTTCATTTCAGATTCCATCTTCCTTATCATCATGATTTCTCCATTGCTCATCTCCTGTATTTCAGATATCTTTCTAGAATACAGCTTCAAAACAAGGGTTAATTTAACAAATTAACATATCACATAATATCTCGATATTATGACTGACCAACAAATAAGCTTAGGTAGGACACACTAGCGAAGGATTTACTCATCTCTCCCCTCCTAGTTATATTTCCCGATCTCCGCCAAAGATCATATCCCTAAGCTCTGATACCAAATGTGACATCCCCAAAATAGGTCCATTCCACCCAACCCATTCTGAGTCGCCAAATACATGGTACAGAAAACAACTACAACTTTATTACAACAATTGTCGTGCAAAATACAACAACACATATGCTGTGAGTTTGGATACAAATATATACCAAATGTGACTCATGTTCCAACCGTGGACATCACCTCACAATAACACCTTACATAAAGGTATAGTCAAAAACTGTTTTAGAAATTAGAATCTTTGGGAAGTGCTCAAGGAAACCTTCGTACATGGGAGGCCACGCGTCTAGGTTATGATAGATATCATATGGCCACAGAATTATCCTTGGTTGACCCAATAGACCCCAAAGAAAAACGAGAAGATTACTATCATATTCTTCCTAATGGTGAGTCTTCTCTTGACTTATCATTATCTCCACTGTCTCTAATTGAGAATTATACTTCAAACAAACACCAAGATTATATAGGTAGTGCCCATAGATATACTCAGCAAGTGGATGAGCACAACCCTGTCCTATGATGACACGAGGTTGTATGTCATTAGACATCTTGTATGATAGTGACAAAACACCCTTCCAACGTTGGGTTCGCCTCACCCTATTTTCTTCACCAAATATAACTACTAAATGATGACCACCGTTCTATTCCCTTGTTACCCCCGCTCGACCCAGCTACACTCTTATTACCTGAAAGGAATTGTGAAGCAAAAGGGTGAGCACAACTAGCTCAGTAAAGAATATCATGACTAAAGATAATTAAATTATCAATAGCCTTCATCAATAATAAATCAGAGATTTAGAACATATGGTAAATGATAAAAATTTCAACCATAGTTGCAGCGGAACGAGCAATCCATTAGAAGAGTCAAATAGACTATAAAGTCTATTATCTTCTCCATGTTAAAAATCCATCAACAATGTTTTATCCCTGTAACATCAATCAACAATTCTGGTCCACAATCATATGAATAACTTATAATCATAACTGTAGTTCTAAATTCCTCCTCTCATCCAGGACGAAGATAATTTTCATCACCTATCTTTACCTGAAACATCAAAGATCATGGTTACACCAAATCACATTTCCTGTTCATAATCATACTAATAACTTCATCTTTGCACTACGTCCAAAGATATTCATTTGTATCACCAGTTGGTCATGTTTATCTCAACATCTGTTCATCTTTGCACTACTGGCCAAAGATATTCAACAACATGTCATCTTTGCACTACGGCCAAAGATATTCATCAACAATTCATCTTTGCACTACAGGCCAAAGATATTCATCAATATTTCATCTTTGCACTACAGGCCAAAGATATTAATATCTCAAAGAAATATATAATCATTTCAGAATTTATATAAACAATAATTATAACCATGTTGATCAATTCACCTTTGCACTTAAGCTAAAGATATTCAATTATAAATTCAATGGTCATGATCATACCAGTCACAATTCAACTTTGCACTACAGGCCAAAGAGAACCCTAGTCATGATCATACCAATAATCTACCCATCTTTACACTCTAGTGAAAGAGAATTTCAACATCAGGGTTATAAAAATGTTATATATGATAATAAAATCAATATAATCAATACATAGTTTTAATCTCAAGAGTAATATTCATAACTCAACTATAATTTGGTTAGAAAAAGAAACTAATTTTTATCGTGAATAGTAACTCGTGAATAGTAACTCATGAATAGTAACTCGACACAAAAAGGTAAAAATTCCAAAATAAAATCTATACCAGTATTTCGGTATAATGATATTGAAAGAATAATATTTCTTAAGCTTATAAACAATTTATTTAAATTGTTTACACTTTACTAATTAATGCATTTAATCATTCTAAAATGCCAAACTCATAAGATTTCATCATCAATAACCAAAACCCTCATCAAAAATCAGCATATACCTCATATAGGATTCTCAAGCCATAAAATCCTATTTTCCAATTTTCTTACTTCACATAACATATTTAATTCATTTACTCATAACTAGTCCATTTTCATGAAAAATACCAAATCAGTTCCAAAAATATTTCTTTTCTGGGATTTAGCATAATATAGTCCCATATTGAACATATATTTTTCTCAGAATTTTTAAAACTCATTTACTATTTTTCATATGGCCAAAACCACCGAATATTTAGACATTTATCAAAAATTGTACTTTTGTCCAAAAATTCTGAAATTTACAGAGTATACTTCTATCATACACATGTACTCCCAATAAAAATTTCATCAATTTTGGAGTTAACCACAAGGAATTATAAGCGGTTACTTTTAAAATAGTCTTTTCCGTAAAATTCATAACTCTTAATCTATACATCCAAAAATCACCATTTTTGGACACAATCAATAAAACTCATCACAATATCATTTCAAATTTTTTCATAATTTTTGAAGATCAGAAAAATTACAAAACTGAAAATCATAACAACCCTTAAAATCCATTACTATCCCTTACTATCCCTTACCTCAAAAGAGCAGTACTTCTGACTGGATATCGGATATGATGCTGAAGGAAACTTGCACTGATGAATAGTAACTCACCAAGTATCTAAAAACTCACAAAATATGCTTCATAATATAGAGAGAGAAAGAGAGAAAGCTTATGTTTTTGGTGTGATTTTCAATTCTAACTTAGCCCTCTATTTATAGGAAAATTTTGGTAGGTTTGACATGCAACCTGATGGCTTTACCTGCTACTATTCCCACCCACCACATTTGAAATATAATTCAGCACATTTCTTCACCAACCACAAGTGGGGCCCACCAATTCTAGAATTTTCCACCAAAATGATAAACTCCGAAAATTCAACAATTTCTGAGCTAGTCATCTCGTAAAATTCATAATAAATCATACGTTCATTTTTAACGGTTCAAAATTTATGGACATATACTCAACTTATATATGTATAATATATCCAAATATTACCACGATCCAACGGTCGGATTAAAAATTATAACCCCCGCAAAATATCTCAAAAACCCTGATTTTTAATACCTCCATTCCGACAAAAATACTGATAAAAACCTCAACATTAACTCCTTCATTTTTAACCACAAAAATATATCCCTCATTTATATACACATAATATAAATATTTCCTTATCATATGAATCAATAATTAATTATTCACAAATAATATTACAGAATCACATTTATGACAACCAGGCCGTTCCCAGGAAAGAGGGGGCTTTCCAATAAGAATTTCTCCTTACTGGCGCGCAATTAGATGACCAAACCTCTCCTTAGACAGAACTTTCTAGACATTGCCAATAATGTTATCTAATAATATTATTCAAATAATATGAATTATTGATATGATAATGGAAAATACTGTGCAGCAATAATTATTGAAACAACAATAATATAAAATATCAACGCAGCAATTATTGAATCAATAAAATAAAATATTGAACTGTAATTACTGTAACAATTATTGAGTAGTGCCTTCTCACGTAAGAATTAATAATTTCAAAAATAATGTGCAATACCGTGTGCTACTGTGCAACAACGCGTATTACTGTATTTTAACCACCGGGTATTCCAGCAGTGTTAACGGTAACAACTACGCCGTTATTTGTAAAAACTCAAATTTGTCATTTTCTTCACCCGACAGTTATTCTGTTATGGGGCCTACAAATAGCTGCGCCGTCGTACGAATATTCTCCGACAGAAAGAATATTCCACGACCAAACGAATATTCCCCGACAACAATGATTATTTTATAACCACTTGCTTATTTTGAAAAAAAATTCATATTTCACCCATAACTTTAAACTTTTATCAATTTAACCATTTACTGAATTGTAATTATAAGAAAAATTGAATACTTTTATTTCATAAAATTCGGGGTCTTACATTCATCACTGAACTTGGTGTTGTTCCAACCATTGTTGATCCGGTTGCTTTATACTGTGATAATAATGGAGCCATTGCACAGGCTAAGGAACCCAGATCTCACCAACGATCCAAGCATATACTTAGGCGGTACCATCTCATCCGTGAAATCATTGACAGAGGAGATGTACATATAGGAAGAGTGCCAACAGATGATAATGTTGCAGATCCACTGACCAAGGCTTTGTCGCAGCAGAAGCACGACGGTCACATTAGTTCCATGGGTATTAGATACATGAGTGATTGGCTCTAGTGCAAGTGGGAGACTGTTAGAGTTTATGCCCTAGAGGCCAATTATTTGATGTAATTGCTTAACATTTGATATTATTGTTGATTGAATAAATAAATGATTTTATTATGGCTTTAATTACTGCGTAATATAATTGTTAACATAATAAAATTCCTTAGAATAGTGATACAAATTATATAGTTTCAAGTATGTGACTTGAACATGAGATTATATAATTACAATTAATATCATTGTTCTTAAATGTCCCTAGTCAAGTATCATTGTTGATGGGACAACAATGATGCATTGAGACTAGTATGTGGATTGACTGATGACCAAATCTCGTTGGTCATAAATATATGAGATATTAAGTCAATGCATAGGTACATGTTAGAGAACAATGTACTGGACAGACCCACCATGAGAATTCTATATGAAGCATTATGCGAAGTGTCATTAGCAATTCTCATAGTGACAATGATGTAATGGTCCTCCGACCTGAAATCGCTATATTACTACACGAGAATTTATGTACTTTGATATCATCAAATGTCACCTTTAATAGGGTGGACTATAAAGGTGATTATTGGGTTCATTATGAATCGTGTGAGTAATATGAGTGATCTAGATGGAATTTAATCATCCTATATTTTATAGGTGATATCCATAGGCCTCTTGATTGAGTAGGACTATGAAATGCATGGCCATGCTCAAATAGTGATTTGTTTCATATAGTCTACTCATTGATCAAGAAAACTCAGATTAAATTATGAAGAGTATGACACATTCCATGACTCGAGTTTAATCTAGGATATTAAGGTTAAAAGGATTAAATTATATTGAAACATTGGTCACGGAAAAGGTTGCATCGAATCATCGATCTTATTATTACTTGGGTAGCAGTGATGCATTACTAGATGCCGCTCACTGTTTATAATTTTATAATATGATTTTAAAATTATTGCCAACGTAATAATAACCTATAGGGTCACACACAAAGAACGTAATTAAAAGGAAATTAATTTAAATTGTAAATATTTAAAGATATCAATGTGATTGATAGAATTTTAAATTACGAATTTAAATTAATAGGATAATTTATATATAGGTATATTAATTAAGTAAGACTTAATTAAGATATATATAAATTCGGATTTTAATAATATTAGGTTTTGATTAATTCCTCCTGACTGCTATATATATGATGTATATCAGACTTTAGGTTTTTTACGTCAAAACAAAACCCTAGCCGCTCTTAGAGAGAGACTAGAGAAAACAGTTCTGAAAATCCTCATCCTTGGTGGCTAGTACCGCGATTCCTTATTCTGCAGATTGTAGGACGATTCGCGGAGCGTTCGTGTGGATACCGTAGAGACGCAGTCGGTTTGTATTGCGTTGGAGATTCGAGGCGCAGTCGATTTCAGATTCTCGTTTTCATATTCGGTATAATATCTAAACCTCTTAATTAATTGATTTTTCGCATGGATCCTGTTTTAGGGTTTCGGAAATTGCTTTAAAATTTTAATTTCTGCTGTGCGTTTCTGTGCCGAAACCCTACAGGACACACTAGCGAAGGATTTACTCGTCTCTCCCCTCCTAGTTCTATTCCTCGATCTCCGCCAGAGATCATATCCCTAAGCTCTGATACCAACTGTGACACCCCCAAAACAGGTATACAACACCCATTCTGAGTTGTCAATAACATGGTACAGAAACAACTACAACTTTATTAATACAACATAAAAACTGTGAGTGTAAATACAAATATTGTCATTTAGACAATATCCACACTCAAATAAGTCCTCATTACAATTATTGGTACAATATTTTACAAAAAAAAATGGTGAGGACTACTAAAACAACTTCCTAGAACCTTCATTCCATACCACGACTAGTACTTGCTACATTCTCGCCTCCTGAGAAGAAAATGGAACAACAAGAAAAAGGGTGAGCTCAACTAGCCCAGTAAAGAATATTATGACTAAGATAATATACACAAATTATCGTTAGTCTTCAACAGGGAAAAATTTAATAGAATACAATAGACAACAAGTTTTAAATCAATATTCGCAGCGGAAAATAATAATTCATAGAAGAGTTACGTAGAGAATGAAATCTACGATTATCTATGAATTTAAAAGCCCATCATCAACATTTTATCCCTGTAACATCAATCAATAAATATCTTGAATCAAATAGTCATCTTTGCACTACAGGCCAAAGATATTCATCAGTTGGTCATGTTCACCTCAACACATATTCATCTTTGCACTACGGGCCAAAGATATTCATCAGAAATCATTCATCTTTGCACTACAGGCCAAAGATATTCAGTTATATCATCATTTAGGACTGAGGATGATGAAAAATATTTTAAAAGAAACGAATCCAGTGAAACAAAATAATAAATATTAAGGATTCGTATTTCAGCTATTCCATGTCCAAAAATACCTCATAAATAATCATAGTGGAGTAAAATTTAAGAATGATCAAAACATGGATACAATCAAAGCTAGTATCCAGAATAGATATTTTGGACGAAAAGAAAAAAATTTCATTTTTCGATGAATAGTAACTCGTGAATAGTAACTCATGAATAGTAACCCGACATGAAAAGTTTCAAATTTGATAAAAAGTTCAGATTAATACTTCGGCATAATGATATTGAAGAAAATAATATCATTTAAGAAGAAATAACATCCCTTACCTCAGAAAGACGGTACTTCTGACTGGAATACTAGATATAGTGCTGAAGAAAACTTGCACCGTATAGCAACACTCAAAGTATCAAATACTCACAAGAATACGCTCGATATAGAGAGAGAAATAAAGAGAAACTTGTGTTTCTGGTGTGTTTTTCAATTCTAACCTAAGCACCCTATTTATAGAAAAATGCTTAGAACACCAAAGCAGAAAATTTAATAAAATAATAATATTTCTTAAAAATATTCAAGCCCACCTCAAGACCATCTGAAATCAGCCATTCATGTCACATGCTAGACCCACTTAACAACCAAAAAACGTTTTTCTTAAAAAAAACATTTTAAACTCCAAAAATCAATTATTTCGGAACTTCGGAACTTCAATAATTCATAATAAATAGTCATTTCATCAGAAAATTTGAATCTCGCGTCTTTTTATAGGAAATTCAATTCTCTACAACTTTACAGAAGAAAGTTTTTCTAAATTCCAAACAAAAATTGACCGAAATTCACAAACGGACGATTTTACAGTCAATAATAAATTTTCGGTCAAGAATTATGTCCACCAACACACAAAACATGTGTTAATCATTTAATGCCACAAAAATACTCTTCCTCCTCATATACTCATATATCCCACATTCATTATAAAAATACCACCATCAATATATTATTAAAATAATATATTTAAATGAATTATTTTATCAGAAAAAAGATAAAATATTAATTTTCAACAATTGTCACATTAAAAATTTTCTCCATCTATATCCACATAAAATTAATATTTTCCTCATCATATAAATCAATAATTAATTATACACAAATAATATTACAGAACCACAGTACTGGCAACCAGGCCGTTCCCAGGAAAGAGGGGGCTTTCCAATAAGGATCTATTCCTTACTGGCGCGCAATTAGATGACCAAACCTCTCCTTAGACAGAACTTTCTAGACATTGCCAATAATGTTATCTAATAATATTATTCAGATAATATGAATTATTGCTCCGATAATAGAAAATATTGTGTAGTGACAATTATTGAAACAACAGTAATATAAAATATCAACGCAGCAATTATTGAATCAATAAAATACAATATTGAACAGTAATTACTGTAATAATTATTGAGTAGTACCTTCTTACGTAAGAATCAATAATTGGTGCAATACCGTGTGCTACTGTGCAACAACGCATATTACTGTGTTTTAACCACCGGGTATTCTAACAGTATTAACGGTAACAACTACGCCGTTATTTATAAACAACTTATTTTTGTCGTTTTTTTTATCCAATCGCTTTCTGTTATGGGGCCCACACAAGGCTGCGCCGTCGTACGAATATTCCCCGACAACTAGAATATTCCACGACCAAACAAATATTCTCCGACAACAATGAATATTTTAGGACCACTTGCTTATTTGAAATATTTACGCATTTTACCCATAATTAACCATATTAATCAAATCAACCCTTACTATTTCAGAATAATAAATAGAGGAAATTAAATTTTATTTATTAATAATTTGGGGTCTTACATGTCTATTTAGTAACCAGAATATAAACACATTTTTTATTGCATTTTACAGTAAAAAGCATCCAGTATAATTTGTTTATTACCAACTAAAGGCATACTTTTGTAAGAATGTAACCAATTTAGCTAACAAGTAACCATTAATATAAAAAACATAAGTAGAAGTATACATTAAAATGCTTCAGCAACCAATAATACAGTAACCAATTAATCACTGCAGTAATTAAGTTTGCATTAGTCAGTAACCAAATCAGCATGAGTCACTAAATAATATTTTTACACAGTAACCAAGTCAGCATTATAATTTTATACAGCAACCAATTCAGAATTAGTCAATAACCATTATAATGTTACACAGTAAGCAAGTCAGCATTATTCAGTAACTAATATAATATTACTTAGTAACCAAATCAGCATTAGTTAGTAACCAAGTCAGCATTAATTAGTAATATTATGCAGTAACCAAGTCAGCATTAGTCAGTAACCAAGTCAGCATTAGACAGTATAATGTTACACAGTCAGTATACTGACTTTGTTATCAAAACAGTCAGTATACTAACTTTGTTAATCAACATCAATTTTGGTTACTGTACACCATCAAAAATGTTACCAACCATATGGTTATTGGTTACTAACATTAAACAATTATATATTCCTGTAAACAATTAAATTTGTTGTATTGGTTACTGTCAGTCTCCATTGTCTGATAACTGAATAAACATTATAAAGTAATCAAATCAATATTAGACAGTAACCAAACTACATAATCTTAGTAACCAGAAAATAAACAAAATTTTTACATACAATTTTGAAGGCCTAAATGATGGAATTTGACCAAAAAAACATGCAGTTCACCAGCAAAGCTGGTGATTTTTGATCGTTGATCTGTTTTCAATGAAATTAGGCTCCGAAAACGCTAAAATCTGACTCTCCAAATTTGACAACATTATACAGTAATATGCTTCAGCAACCAATATTAGAGTAACCAATTAATCTTTGCATTAATTAAGTTTGCATTAGTCAGTAACCAATTCAGCATTGGTCAGTAACCAATTAAGTCGCATTAGTCACTAGATAATTTTACACAGTAACCAAGTCAGTATTAGTCAGTAACCATATAATGCTACACAGTATGTGTAGTAACCATTTTAAACGTGAAAAACTTAAGAAAGATTATCAATATAGGAATTCGTAGAAAACAGAGGTAACTATATGCATATGAATCACTTACCTCAGTATTCAGATTTTTATCGAAGTTGCTGCGATTTTGTTACTGAACTTCAACAATCACGGTAGTTCGATTGTTTTTGGTTACTTAACTTGAAGTTGCTGTTGATTTTGTATGCTATTTTGTGATCTCAGCGTGCCGTCGCGACGAAAAGTTTCATCTTCTCCGATCTCAGTGATGTGTCGCGCCAGAAGATTACGGTTACTGAACGGGAAGAAGTTGTTGATGCTGTATGCTATTTCCGATTTCAGAGTTGCGTCGTGACAAAGTGATTCGTCTTCTACGATTTGACAGGCGTGACAGATTTCTGCGTCTTCTCCGTCGTTGATATGTGTTCCGATTTCAAAGTTGCATGATTTTGGGACGGTTAATTGAAAAGATGAAATTTGGTAACTAACTTATAGGAGTTAATGACACGTGATTTTAGCACGTATATTGTGTATGTTTTATTTCTGTAATTATGTTTTATATGTTTTATTTTTGTAATTACTTTCTAATTGTTGTATATTAGTGTAAAGGACACTTATTTAATTGATACTAATAGTTGGACCTCCTTTCTTCTATTGTCCGTGCAATAATTCAACCACTATAGTCTATATATATCACATAATAGTTGATGCATATTCTTCATCAAACTCTTAATTAAGACACTCTCTCTATACAATTTCATATACACAAACATACATATTTATTTATTAATTCTCCATGGATTCTTTTCAAGTTCCCTCCTCCCTTAGCTGTGAATTAAGCATCTTAAGAGCTAAAAACATTGAATCCAACTCCATGGGCTGCTGCTTGTTTGTTAGATGTTATATCTCCACCGGAAAAAACAAAAGAATTCGACTAGAGAGCAAACAAATATCTCCAGAATCTAATTTGGTTTGGAACCAATCCTTCTCTCTAGATTGCTTCGGAAACAAGCAATCCATCAGCATGCTCATGCAAGGAACCGTGGTCTTCGAGCTCCGACGGAGAAACATAGTTTCGGTGTTTGGGAGAATCGGAAGGAAGTCACAGCTGTTGGGCCGAGCTGAGATTCCTTGGAAAAGCGTTTTCGAATCATCAACTATGAAAATTGAGAGATGGGTTGTGATGACATCAAAAAGTACTGGTAAATATAGGCAAGAAGATGTGAAGCCGCCGGCGGTGGAAATATCGATGAAGGTTGGAGTTCCGGCGATGCCCAAACAGAGGAAAATTAGTATCGGTAAATTGAGGAAGTGGGATGAATGTGGATGTGTGGACTGTGGGTGTACAAGTTTTGCGGATTATGAAATGTTTGCACTGGCTGCTGCTACGGACTTATCCTTTTAGGCAAAGGGGAATCTGATGATGAAGCGTTAAAGGCTTTGTTATCGATTAGATACAAGCTCAGCTCATTTTTTAAATGTAATTATTTAATTAATTCCGAGAAATGAATATTCTGTTTTTTTTTCCTTAATTCTTTTCCTTGTCAACCAACATGTTCATATATATGATCTAAGGACAGTTTGATTCACATATCAGACCTCAAATTAAAGTCTTAGTGTCAAAGGATTCGATTAACTGAATTTGTATTGCCGTAAATTAATAATAGGTATTACACTATATATGCTAATATATACTAACACGTACTTGATGTTTAATTAATTAATACACAAATTAATAATTTTAAATAAAAAACACAACACAATTTACTTTTAGTTAATGAAAAATAACGCAATTTGTTTCTCACAACGATATATATATAATTATATATATATATATATATAACAAAAAAGTAAGCTGGATATCCAGTCCCCCGTGATCCTTTCTTATATACACAACACTCTCTCTACTAAAAAAGTGCTGCTTTATTTTTGAACAGACTTAGGGTTACAATGGTCGTTTTAAAGATTTAGCCTTTCAAGATTCTCAAGGGGAATTTTAAATTGAACACAATCTTCTCAAGAATCCCATATTATACGATTATAGTTATACATATAACTTCATGTGCCCATATAGAATTGGATTAGTGTAATATATCTTGGTTTAAATTAACCCAATGTAATGGCCAATTAATATAATAACATTTTAATCTGAAGATAAGAGCAGCTAATACTTTTAAAAGTAAAAAGAAAAAAGAAAAAAGAAAAAGTAGCATCATCTTCTTTAATTCTTGACCATAAATGCACAAAAAAAACTATGGAAAATGATATTTCCACATGTTTTCTCAATTTATTTGAGTCTTCATTTAGTAAGTCATTCATAGTTTAATTTGAGAGGGTAAAAATTATTTCTTAAGTTCGTTGTGTGTGTTATTTGTAGTGCTACTATAACACACGTTGTCATTGTATAGACAAGTGCCGCTAACTCTAAGCATCATAAAAAGGGCATAATTGTCTTAAAAACATAATAGATAACCGTACTGGTATATATTAACATATTAATTTTCTGGTTTACAGCTCTGGTTCATATCCCAGCTTGTTTTTCATCTTTATTAACAAATTTTACTTGTAGTAAAGACAAATCAGTTTTCAAACATCACAGCAGCTATCAGCTATGCTCGTTGAGAATTAGGAAAATGAGTTAATTAGAAATGACTGACAAGTGATTAAGGACTAATCTTACTTTAGCAGTGTAATCCACTATATATAGTTGTATTGAATATATCTCGATCCCCGGCCGGCTCCCACTACTAAAAAATTAATTAAAAATTATAGATAGATCTGGCAATCAATATACTTGGCTCTAAATAGGACTGCTAAAAATCAAGATATATACTTGGATCCACTAAACAATATTCCTGCATATCTTTACTGTGAATTAAGTACTAATGTCATTAAAATGGATTTTTTTTGTTTCTCTTTTTTTCTCCACCAGCAAGAGGGGACACATTGTACTCATGAGTTGTTCTATTTTGTTTCCAGAAGTGAGAGCTTTGTTTTTTTTTTTTATGAAGTTTTAAAAATATTAGTATTTCTACTGGATACACTTGGCAATAATTCTAATTTAAATAATTTTTTGCGCTAAAATTAATTCAAATTGTAAAAATGAAAAAATTGATTAATTGAGAAAACTTTGTCTCACTCTCACATTCAAATCTTAGTCTTTAGAAAATCAAATTTAAGAAAAAATGAATCTCTCATTACATAAGCTCTACCTTTCAAAATTAGAGACGCATGCATTTTATTTTTAAATGCACGCATTTATAGTTAATTTGACCGTATAGTCTAAACTACTTAAATACTACGAAGCCAACATTACTATATTTCAACAAATATAAGATTGGAATTAATATATATTTTTACAAATATTAAGAATATATTTTTTAAAAACAAAATTTTTATTTAAAATTATTAATTTTTATTAAAAAAAATATCTCTAATTTTGGATCCGACTCATGAGTATTATTATATAATCTTCGGCATCTCTTAATTAATCATCTCAAATTTTCTTGATAAGTATGAATCTTGATTTTAGTTAGGGTCAAGTGTGTTTTGAAATACTATAAAATAGTATGCACATTTGTTAATTAATTGCCACTATATATACTATGCAACTCATGTGATTAGCTAGGCTCACTTTTGAGTTGTTCCTTTTATTATATAGTACAAATCGAAGATCCCCCCACTCACAAGGATTGTGTAGAGATCGACTTGGCCTATTGAGAATCAATAAGCCTTATTTAAATTAAACACAATAATATTATTATTAATTCAAGGATATATCTACCTAGTGGCTAGCTAGCTAGCTAGTTGTTTTGATTGACCATGTACAATCATGCGACTCATTTCACCCACATATATATATATATATATATAAAGCATATATTATAATACAAACCAAAATCTTTATAAAACATATATAAAATCAAACCAAAATCTTTATAAATTAAAACATAAAAGCAACGTGGGCCCATATAAAGCCTATTGTATTATACTACAAACCAAAATTAATTTTTATAAAACATAATTAAAAGCAAGGTGTGCCCGTGATACTCATTAATTAATGATTTTATTCACACTAAATTTTTTCTATATAATTGTCTGTACATAATGCAACCACTATATATAGCACACACTTCATCCATTTTCTTCATCAAATTTTAACTCACTCTCTCTCTCTATATATACATATACACACACACACACACACACACACACACACACACACATATATATATATATATATATATATATATATATATATATATAATTAATCTCCATGGATTCTTTTCCAGCTGATCCTTCCTCCCTTAGGTGTGAATTGAGAGTTATAAGAGCAAAAAACATTGAGTCCAAATCCATGGGCTGCTTGTTTGTTAGATGTTATATCTCTGCCGGGAAAAACAAAAGAATTCGACTAGAGAGCAAGGAAATATCTTCAGAATCTAATTTGGTTTGGAACCAATCCTTCTCTATAGATTGCTTCGGAACCAAGCAATCCATCAGCATGCTCATGCAAGGAACAGTTGTCTTCGAGCTCCGATGGAGAAACATAGTACCGGTGTTTGGGAGAATCGTAAAAAAGTCGCAGCTCTTGGGACGGGCTGAGATTCCTTGGAAAAGCATTTTCGAATCATCAACTATGAAAACTGATCATAGATGGGTTGTGATGAAATCAAAAGGTGCAGGTAAATGTGTGCAAGAACACGTTAAGCCGCCGCCGGCGGTGGAAATAGCGATGAAGGTTGGAGTTCCGGCGATGGAATTAGAGTTACCCAAACAGAGGAAAAGTATACGTAAATTGAGGGAGGGGAACAATGAATGTGGATGTGTGGATTGTGGGTGTAAAAGTTGTGCGGATTATGAAATGTTTGCACTGGCTGCTGCTTTGGACTCCTTTTAGACAAAGGGCCGGGTATCTGAAGCCTAGGTCCAAAAAAAAAGGGCCTTGTTGGGTCTCAATATTAGTTAGTAGGCTTTGCCAGAAAGTAAACGGGAGCTCGACCCGACCCATTCTTTTTTAATGTAATTATTTGATTAGATTTTAGAACTACTTATTTCTACTCATTTGTGTTTTTCATTGGCAAGAGCAAGACTAAATTCTTTTCCATTGTCTTTTTATTTTCCTTGTCAACCCACTTCATTTGCAAAACTATATGAATAAACCTTAAGTCATGAGATGATGAATTTTGTACCACTTCCTAAAATTTATTCAAAATCATACTCCCTAAATTCCATCATATAAGAGTAATTTAAATATTTTAAAGTCAATTTGAGATATTTATATATTAAAAATTGATGTATTTTTTAAAATTTTGAAAATAACAAATCTTATAAAGTATTATTTTTTCAGATAACTTATAATAGTTATAATTAATTAAAATTAAATAAATTACCCAATTTTGAATCTTAAACTATTTTAAGTTATTTTTTATAAGTTAAAACGACACTTGCAGTATGGAATTGATAGAATGTTTATTTGAGCGGTTTTTTGTAGTTTTTTTATGTCAAAGCTAAAAATTCATATTTAATTGATTGTTTTCTTTCCGTTTCACGAAAAGAGTTTCCTTTAAAAAAAATTTAATTTAATTTGTGAAATTCTAAAATGTATGTTTTTAAAATTTAAAATTGATAATAATACAATAGTTAATGGTGTAAACTATTTCAAAACATTTGATAAGTACAAAACTTTTATTTCAAAAATTAAAATAGTATTTATTATAACAAATTTAGAATTTTAAAAATCAATTAAAATTAAATTAAACAAGAGGAGTATTATTTAGGGTCCTTTACATTAATATACAACATTTAAAAAGTAATTACAAAAATAAAACATACACAACATAATTACAAAAATAAAACATAATCCCCTAAAATCACGTGTCATTATCAAGTCAGTTACCCAATTTCATATTTTAAATTAACCGTCCCTAAAATCATGCAACTTGACGTCGACACAACAGATCAACGACGGAGAAACAAAAATACGAAGCCGAAGCTCCTGTCGCGACTAAACTCGTAATCGGAGAAGACAATTCCAGTTGTCGCGACGCTTCTCTAAGATCGAAAATAGCATACAAAATCAACAAAGCCTTCAAGATCGGTAACCAAATACTGCAATGATTGTTAAACACACGATCAACATCAACTTCGATTAATAAATACTGAGGTATGATATTTTAAAATTTATAATCATATAGTTACCTATTGTTACTACGAATTACTATATTGGTTACCTTTCTTAAGTTTTTTGCACTTAAAATGATCACACGGTAAGAATAATGAATGTTTTGATTGCAATATGAATGTTTTTATTGCAAATTTCATGTAAAAATGCAATTGGTTACTGATTAACATTACATTAGTTACTGTCTAACTATGTCTATTCTACTGTTTAATACTGGATTGGTTAATATATATTGGTACTAACTAATGTTACATTGGTTACTGACTAATAATGATTTGGTTACTGGGATCATTACATTGGTTACTGACTAATACTGAATCGACTACTGTATACCATTGCATTGGTTACTTACTAATAATGACTTTGTTACTGTGTAACATTATAATGGTTTCTGATGAAGACTTGGTTACTGACTAATGCTGAATTGGTTACTGCTTAACATTACATTGGTTACTGTCTGACTATGTCTATAAAACTGTTTAATGCTGGATTAGTTAATGCATAATGGTACTAACTAATGTTGCATTGGTTACTAATTAATAATGATTTGGTTACTGTGTACCATTACATTGGTTATTGACTAATAATGAAATGGCTACTGTGTACCATTGCATTTGTTACTGACTAATAATGACTTTGTTACTGTGTAACATTATAATGGTTACTGAGGAAGAATTGGTTACTGCTTAGCATTACATTGGTTACTGTCCGACTATAATATGTAATTGTTACTGACTTGGTTACTGAATAATGATGGCTTGGTTACTGTGTAACATTATATTGGTTACCAGCTAACATAGATTATTGACTATTAATGAATTGGCTACTGTGTACCATTGCATTGGTTACTGACTAATAATGACTTTGTTACTGTGTAACATTGTAATGGTTACTACTGAAGACTTGGTTACTGACTAATGGTGACTTAATTACTGCTTAACATTATATTGGTTACCGTCCGACTGTATATATTACTGACTAATAATGATTTTGTTACTGTGTAACATTGCACTGGTTACTGACTAATAATTACTTTGTTACTGTGTAACATTGCATTGGTTACTGACTAATAATTACTTTGTTATTGTGTAACATTATAATGGTTACTGATGAATACTTGGTTATTGACTAATGTTAACTTGGTTACTATTTAACATTATATTGGTTACCGGCTAACATTGATTTTGTTACTTACCAATACTTATTCTGTTGACAGACAATGGAGATGATTCCAGTTGTACTTTATTTCAACGGCACATGGGCTGATAGTAACCAATACACCAAATTTGAAGTTACCGGCATACTAGTTCCATCAACTATTTCTTTCAAAGAAATGCTAACCAAAATATACAGTGCATTACGGCTAGACACAAACGCAACAACATTGTCAATCAAATTTCAAATTAGAAGCGACATTTCACCGATCAGTATATCAGACGAAGCAACCTTACAATTCTTTCTGGAAATGAGCAGAAAATCTGATGAACAAGGTAAATTCCCACTGATTGTGGATATTGAACACAGAATGGGACGCACAACGATCTTGCATAACTTGACAAATGTAGAAGAATCTACAATTTACGATGTAATGCCAATCAGATCAACACAAGGAAATTCAGCACTAGTTCGACTAGCAAGCCAATCATGCCAATTTGGAACGCAATATGTTGATCATCTTGCAATGGAAATTATTGAACAACAACTAGACAGACAACATGACAAACCATACGCAAGAGAACAATATGATGATGTAATATCGGATCCGAATGAACGTGAAGTAAAATTACATCAAACCTACACAGACAAAAAAATCCTTTCTCAAGCTATGAGGCTGCATTCAATCAGAAAAAACAGACAACACAAAGTCCAACGAACAAGTTATAGAGACTTTGTGCTAGTGTGTGTATGCGATAAAAATTGCAAATGGAAGATGAGAGCATCAAGTTTCAGAAAAACCAGTATGTTCAAGGTGAGAGAATTCAATGATATACACACTTGTTCGGTCAATGTATTATTGGGAGACCACAGACAGGTAAATAGTGAGTTGGTAAGTGAATGCATAATGCAAAAAATAACAAATTTGAAGAAAATATACACACCAACCGATATTGTTGAAGACATGATGTCAGAATATAATGTGTCTATCTCTTACCAAAAAGCATGGAGATCGAAGGAGAAAGCATTGGAAAAGGTGAGAGGAAATCCACACGACTACTCACTCATCCCATCATGGTTATACATGCTGAAGAAAACAAATCCAGGTAACACTCTAAAAACATTTATTGGTTTTACAGCATTAGACAGTAACCAATATGATGTTCAACAGTAACCAAAATATCATTACACGGTAGAATATTACCAATGTAAATTGTTTACTGATTAATATTGTATTGGTTACCTTCAGGCTACATGTTGGTTACTGAATAATGCATTGATTACCAAACATGTGGTTACCAAGCATTATTCATTAATATTATTCAGTAACCAAAATTGCATTAGTTAGTAACCAAATAAGCATTATGCAGTAAACAATAAAATATTACACAGTAACCAATACACCTTTAGACATTATGCGTGTTTAATTATTAAATCTTCAGACCATTTGTATGCAGTTATTATACATGTTTGGTTACCTTAATACGCATGTTTATTTATTAAATATAATATACAAGTTATAATCAATTAACCACATTAACGGTTAACGATTACTAGTGATTTAGATACATTATACTACTTGTAATTCTAATGATATTGCTGATTTTCATATCAGGTTCCGTCACATCCCTTGAGTTGGAAACAAATGGCCGTTTCAAGTATCTATTCTTTGCCATTGGAGCGTCAATTCAAGCATGGCACCATTGTTTTCCAATCATTGTAATCGACGGCACATTCATACAATCAACTTACGGGGGGACACTACTGATAGCAAGCACACAAGATGCAAATCGAAATATTATTCCCATTGCTTTTTCAGTTGTTGACAGCGAAAATGAAATGTCTTGGAGATGGTTTTTCGTAAATTTGAGAATTGCTTGTGGAGTTAGGGAAGGTCAATGTATTGTTTCAGACAGGCATGAAGCCATTATACAAGGACTGAATTTTGTGTTTCCGGATATCATGCATGGTTCCTGCACATATCATATACTGAAAAATATAAAAAACAAATTCAAAAAGAAAGGAGAAGAAGTTAAACAAGCTTACAACGGGGCTTGTAGAGCTTACACTGTCGAACAATTCAACAAACACATGGCTGAACTCGATGCCATTGATCCTCGAATAAGGACATATCTGGAGGAAGAGGTCAGATTAGATAAGTGCACCAGGCTCCATGGGACTGTAAGTAGATACTCAACGATGACTTCAAACACAGCCGAATCTATTAACAATGCAATCAAGTTTATCAGGGATCTTCCAGTTGCGTCAATGATTGAATGCCTACGTTGTCTGGTTCAGAGATGGTATTTCACAAATAAACAATCAGCCATATCAACATTCACAACTCTTTCCACAACGGCTGAGAGAAAGTTGCAATCTAATATCTTAAAATCAAAGATACTTAAGGTAATTAATATTTGATTTAAATTATTGCGTCCTAATTTACATTTGCAACTTACTGATTATTATTAACTTGGTTACTTAATAAGTGTAAATTAGTTACTGTCAAACATTTTATTGGTTACTGACTATTGCTAGCATGATTACTATGTAACCATATAATGGTTGCTGCCTATTGCTAAGTTGGTTACTGTGTAAAATTATACTGACTAACAGTAACTTGAATACTGACTTGGTTACACACTAATGCAAACTTACTTAATGTGCAACATTATATTGGTTACTGACTACTACTGAATTTCTTACTGTGTAATTATAAAATGGTTACTGTATAATTCTTATTTGGTTACTGTTTCACATCATACTGGTTACTAATCAATACTGACTTAGTTAATATGTAACATTATAATGTTAATGGGATTTATAATTGTTTCTTTTATATTGGTGGTTGCTTATTAACTAAAATTCTTGTTCTAGTTATTTGATTATTGTATATTTGGCATGCAACTATTAATCTGATTGTATGCATTGCGTGTTGTAGGTTGAGACATCAAATTTAGTGATTTTCACTGTTTATGACATCTCTAAACAGTATATTGTGGACATAGAACAAAAGACATGCACATGCCGTAAATTTCAGTACCATGAAATGCCTTGTCCACACGCTGCTGCTGTTATAAGCAAGAGAAATTTGAACTGTTACGATTTTTGCTCAAGAAATTACACTAAAGCAACTTTGGTCGAGACATATTCAGCTTCCATCATGCCATTAGCTGACAAAGAAAACTGGGATGTATCAGAAGAAGTAAGAAACATATGTATAAAACCACCCAACACAAGAAGACCAGCAGGAAGACCAAAAAAAGGGAGGTACAAACACGGATCTGAAATCAAAATTCAAAACAAATGCAGCAGGTGCCAAGAAAAAGGACACAACAGAAAAACATGCAATAATCCCCCGATTTTAAGACCACTAAAAAGGATCTGATATAGTGCAGTTATATTAATAGTTTAAATACATGAATGTATTATTGTTTACTTTGAGTAACCATTAAACGATTGGTTTGTACAATTTTTGATTGTGTATAGTAAACAAAATTGTTATTCATTTATATATTGATTTCTGATTTCAATGAAACATTAACAATAACAGTAATCAAATAAATACATAACAGTAACCATGACAGTTTTTAATGGTAACCACATAATTACACAACAGTAACCATAACATTTACCACCTAATAACATAACAGTAACCATACTGGTTTTTAACCAAATAATTACATAACATTAACCATAACAATGTTTAATGGTACCCATATAATTACATAACAGTAACCATCACAGTAACCACCTAAATTCTTAACAGTAACAATACCATTTTATAAAGGTAACCACAATATAAACACCCTGTATATCCAGCAACATGTAATTACCATAACATTTACCACCTAATAACATAACAGTAACCATACCAGTTTTTAACCAAATAATTACATAACAGTAACCATAACAATGTTTAATGGTATCCAAATAATTACATAACAGTAACCATCACAGTAACCACCTAATTTTATGACAGTAACCATACCAGTTTATTATGGTAACCACAACATAAACAACCTTAATATCCAGCAACCTGTAATTAAAAGGGTATTGAAGTTTATGAAACCCATGTATACTAACACATGCACACCTAACATATGACATGTCCTGATACAATATTGTAACTCTCTGGATACTATTAAATCATTAACTGGTTACCTATTTATACACGATTGGTTACCAACTTTATATTACAAAATTGTAATTGGTTAAAATTTTATACATGACAGTAACCATAACACTCACCATACCAGTTTTTAATGTAAACCAAATAATTACATAGCAGTAACCATAACAATAATTAATGGTACCCAAATAATTACATAAAAGTAACCATCACATTAACCACCTAATTTCATGACAGTATCCATACCAATTTATTATGGTAACCACAACGTAAACAACCTTTATATCCAGCAACCTGTAATTAAAAGGGTATTGAATTTTATGTAATCCATGTATACATAACACATGTACACTTAACATATTATATATGGCATAATACAATCTTGTAACTATCTGGTTACTATCAAATCATTATCTGGTTACCCCTTTATACATGATTGGTTACCAACTGTATGTTTGAAAAAAATTCAACAAACACAACTTAAAAAGAAACAAAATACCAACCAACAAACAATATCTCTTTCATTAATGCTAATAAAATCAAATATGTAATCCCATCTACATAAGATCCAATAAACATCAAAAAATCATAAACCATACACAAATGTTGTGTATAACACCAATACTTAATAAAAAAATACATAACAAAATTAATAAAGACAAAACAACAAAATCCGAACTAATCAAAATCTGGAACAAATCTTCCTGGAAATTCTCTATCAGTATCATAGCCCTCCAACTGCTTGTTCCTTGCATGCATATATAGGTTTGTGCATAACTTTTTTCGATACTGCGCAATGGAAAAAGGAATAGGAATCTGATCAAACTTCTGATGAATGACATGCTCAGCAAAACATATTGTGAACATCCCACAATCACTGTAACAACAAACAACATATAACAAAGATCAAAAATAAACTCCACCTATATATAATAATTAAAAAAATGTACACAAAATAACCCTTACCCCTCTACTTGTTCAGGAACCGTCTCAGCAAATTCCAACTCAATTATATCATCTTCGTCCTTGTTGCGATACGGGTCACTGCTGAAGTCAATGTCAGCCCTATCCTTCCAAAAACCAGACTTGCGCAATAGAATGGGAAGAATGAAGATGTACGGCTCACAAACATCAGATATTTTAGTTTGCATGGATTTCCTTTTTGGTTGTAAAGAGTTGTAAACAGTTAGACACCTACGATGCACATCAAAAGTCAACAACAACCAATGGTCCGGTGATGACATATGAATTGGGAACAACACATAGTCAACGTTCCTCCATGGTGTGTTGACATCCATAAACAGCCCACGTATGTATTCAGCAACATCACCCTCCCCAGACAGAACAATTTTGTCACAATTTTTTTTTGTATACTCATCGAAAAGAGCAGTGATCTTGCTGTGAAACCAACAATCCGTGGTCGTTACCCTTATAGGAACACTTTCGGAATGTCTTGCCATTTTACGGAAATAATACAACGCAACATTGATGTGCTGAGCCAAAAAAAAAAATAATAGGATATTAACAGTTGTTGGAAAATGCAAGTATGTGATGAATGTAACTAAATAATGTAAACATAACTATAAAAACATAAATTTTTTAAAAAAATACTCACATCGTCGTCTAACCACTGCCCAGGCGTCTTTAATTTATAGAACCACATCTTCGATGATATTGCAATTGATCCAAATACAAAAGAAGGCAAGATAATATCGTTCTTTCCAGGAAATTTGTCCGTCCTTCAGTATAATAACATAATATTAGTATACAGACTAACATTAATAATTACCGTATTAATATACACACTACTACAAATCAAACTTGCACGTTCAATAATTAACATACTAAACAACCAACTTAATTTTAAACAATACCCTGATAACCAACAAATATTAAAATCAAAACCATAATCAAATAGTAACTAACACATAACTAATAGGTAACCAAAACATAAACTAATATTAATCAGAATATAAAGTAATAGCAACCATAACATTTATTAAGTAAACACCCCATTTATTTAATATTAACATTTATTTAATATTTAACATTATGCAGTAACCAAAACAAAATTAGTCAGTAACCAATTAAGCATTATACAGTAACCAATGCAATATTACACAGTAAACAATACAGCTTTCTACATTAACCAATGACAGTAACCAAAACAGCATTATATAGCATAATGTTGCCCAGAAACCAATACAGCAAACCAAAATCAGTAAATTAAACAACAATTTAATTTTAAACATTAATCTGGTAACCAAACCATAATCACATAGTAACCGAAACATAACTATTAAGTAACCAAAACTTAATCTAATGGTAACCAGAATATAAAGTAATAGTAACCATAACATTTATTTAATAATAACCATATGTTACTACAATAATACAAACTTATTTGTTTCATAAAAAACTATAGCATTGTTAACAACAAAGAACAAACCTTTTTCTGTTGTTTATTCCAATTTTGAACCATTCTTCAAACAATGCCTCTTCAAATTTTGAGGGCATCTCCATGCATGATTTGGGGAATGCACTTAAACGTGCAAGTGTTTGACTAGCAGCACCCACTACAGTACATGATGAACCAGCCGATCCGAACTCTGCTGTATATGGAGAACGTAAAATGGCACTCTTTACAGATTCACGTACAGGTCTACCACCGGCTTTGTGAATACTCTTCTCCAATTCGTCACACTTTGCTATGTCCTGAGTGGTGAGAACCATAAAATCAAGAGCATACCTGCTTGCTGCCTCACATTTCATCCCCTTTTTCAGTTGACATAAAAAGGTAATATATACGATTAGTAACCTGAATAACGTAAACTATTAACCAACTGACTGTACAACAGCCAACAAACTTAAATGAACATGATATATTAGTAATCTGAATAACATAAACTAGTAACCAAATCATAATATAATAGTATCCAAATTACAATATAATGGTAACCAAAACATAATATCATAGTAACCAATTCAATATATGATGGTAACCAAAACATAAATAACATTTAAATAAATGATGGCACATAATTATAACACTAACCTTATCAGCATCATACACAACAATCTCTTTCCCAGTACATTGGCTTAATATGTCAAAAGACGGCATGTCATTATAATTGTCAATCTGCGCAAAATAAATAACAATTTAATAATTAAAACAAAAGACATATATCACATAACAAAAACAAACAAATATGTCTAACCTTGACATCTTCTTCATCATCATTATTTTTTTTTTCATCAGGCTCTTCAACCATAACATCACGTTCAACTTCATTAGCAATCTCAATTACATTCACATCATTATTCTCCACGAGAATTGACACATCATCACCAACTTCATTACCCAATTCAATTTCATTCACACCCTTCTTCTCAACTTCATCCAACACATCATCACCATCATTATTCTTATTCACCTTTGAACCATAATCAACAACCTCATCAACATGGACTTCCTCCACCCTAACATTAGCATCCTCATCAGCAGCATCATCAGCAACTTCACCACCTTCACCGCCTTCATCTCCTTCATCTCCTTCATCTCCTTCATCGTCATCGTGGTCATCATCATCATCATCATCATCATCATCATCATCATCATCATTATCACCACCATTGTCAGAATCGTCATCATCTGAATCACCATCAAGCTTTTTGCCCCCTACGTCTTTGATAGCACGTAACTCATCTCTAATAATAAACCTAAGATCCCTGCATAACTGAACATGTAAAAGCTGCATTTCATCTTTGATATCAGTTCGCAACTTTCCAAATTCTTTCTTCAATTCATAAACTTCTTTCTTCAATTCAGACACTTTCTTCTCCAACGGCTTAGACCGTACATCAATTGCCTCTTTCACAACAGAAATATCAACGCCAATGTTGTCAGCCTTCACTTTTTTATCTACTTTTTTTTCACCATCCTTCCCATTAAAAAAGTAAAAACCGCCCAAATCAAGCCGATCCTTCTCCTCGGCAGTGGGAATCAAACGGTTTATCCTCAGCTGAAAAATAATAAGTATACTTAAATATATCATCTAACAAACAATGTACAATTACATTGAAATAAACAGTAAAAAAAGAATCATAAACACATAATCAGTAACCAAATACATATATACATGTAACCAAATGTATAATAAGTAGTAACCAACTAAATTTATAAATGTAACCAATGTGTATATTCGGGTAACCAACAACAATGTTGTTAGTAACCTGAATGTAATCTTATCAGTAACAGTATTTGAATATTCAATCAACCAAAAACATTGTTATTATTAACATGCATAAAAAATAATCAGTAACCAAATGTGTATATAAAGGTAACTAACTACATTGTTGATAGTAAACTTCACATAATATTTTCAATTATCAATTATATAACTAAAGGTAAATCAACATACCTGTCCGGAACAAAACACTAATTCATTCAACTTGTCATTTGAAAGCGACTTCATTAACTCCTTCCATTTGAATAAACGGAGATCTGACGAATGCTCGTCATTGCATATACCCCGATTTTTGAATGTCGGAATAGTTTCAAACATAAATACTTGGAATACATACGGAAGCCCGTTCAACTTGTACAACTTGGTATAATGATCCATATAAAAATTGTATGTTGAAACACCATTCTTTCCTTTCCTATAACGCCCCTTCAAAGCATTAGACAAAGAGTACTTTGTCATCTCAAAAGCAACTTTCCCCCAAGGAAAACTACTGACATCGCCATAACACAAAAAATTAACCATTGCCTCATCAACGTAATTTTCAGAAAATGTGCACATAATGAAATTAAAGACCAAAAATATCATAGACATCTTAATAGCCTCGTCATCATCGTCAAAAACTGCCTTCCTATATATCCTACCTATACTACTACGTGTCACAGCTTCGTCACCAAAAAACTTACCAATAATCAAATTATCCATACCTTTATATGGAGTTATATCATCCTCACCCTTCCATCTCAACCCAGATATCATACAAAACTCAGGCAAACCGAACCTGACCCTTTTCTGTCCGAACAAAAACCACATTTCATCGTCATCCCTCTGGTGAACCTCCCTAACAAGAGCGTGGTGAATAATCTGGGAATACATTTGGTGCTCGCCAAACTCAAGAAAATACCCAAAACATGTTGCCTTAAATTTATCCAGCTGACTCTTATTCAATTTTTTTGCAATGATACTGGGGACTTCCATGTCGCACCAATATATCACTTTTCCGTTGAATTTTCTGTTGCATTCTTCATAATAAGGATCCCATAACTGCAAGTAAATAAAATCAGATTTAGAAAGTTAACTAACCAGTCATATGATAGTAACCAAAATAACATAAACAAGTAACCAATATAGCTTTAGTCAGAAAACAAAACATCATTAATCAGTAACCAATCTAGCATTAGACAGTAACCAAGACATCGTTACACAATATAATATTTAGACAACAGCCAACAAATCATTAGACATTAACCAAGACAATAACCAAGACAGAATTATACATTAAACATCAATTTGCAAGAAGGTAAACAATGTAAATTGGTTACTTATTAACGCTATCTTGGTTACCTTCATGCAACATGCTTGTTACTGTCTAATACATTGGTTACCAACCATGTGCTTAGCAATCATTAATCATTAACCATTCAGCATTAATCAGTAACCAATATAATGTTGCACAGTAACCAATACAGCTTTATACAATATACTGGATAGACAGTAACCAATACATCATTAGACAGTAACCAATACATCATAAGACATTGACCGAGACGTCATTATACAGTAACCAATACACACATAATACAGTAACCAATAAATCATAAGACATTAACCAATACACTCATAAGACAGTAACCAAGACATCATAAGAGTAACCAATACATCATTAGACAGTAACCAACACATTATAAGACAGTAACCAATACATCATATGACAGTAACCAAGACATCATAAGACAGTAAGCAATACATTAAAAACACAATAACCAAGACATCATTAGACGGTAACCAAGACACACAAGACTGTAACCAATAAATCATAAGACAGTAACCAAGACACTCATAAGACAATAACCAAGACATCATTAGACAGTAACCAAGACATCATAAGACAGTAACCAATACATCATAAGACAATAACAAATACACCATTAGACAGTAACCAAGACATCATAGGACGGTAACCAATACATCATAAGACAGTAACAAAGATATCATTAAATAGTAACCAAGACATCATAAAACAGTAACCAATTCAGTTTTGGTTACCTACATGCAACATGGTGGTTATTATCTAATGCATTGGTTACCAATCATGTGGTTACCAAACATTAATCATTCATATTATGGAGTAACCAATTAAGCATTGTATAGTAACCAACTAAACATTATACAATAAACATTAACAACATTTAAATTAACACACCTTTAAAATTCGTTGAGTTGGAATTATCTTCTGGATAAGCACTTGAGCTTCATTCTTCACAGTGACATCAAAATCAGAATCTAATTGCACTTCGGAATGTTTGACATCGCTATGTATCACCAAACTACTCTCATTCTTACTCGATTTATAACATACATCCTTCCCCTTTCCCTTCCCCTTGCTCTCCACAACAAATTTCTTCAATTTCTTAACGGAACTACCCTCCACAATCCTTTTCCTCTTCCCATCCTTCTTCCTTGTATCAACCATTCTATACAAAACATAAAAACAACAAAAATCAAAACAATGAATACTGCATTCTGTTAGTAAACTACTATAATATATAATACATTAAACTATTAAGAAAATACTCACTTGAAGCAATAATAAACACCAGATTCGATCAATGGAGAAGAATAACGAGTAACAACTACAATGAACCAGACGAGTAAGAACGACAACGACAATGAACTAACGAGTAACAACGACAAGGGCGAACAACTCAACGAGTATGCCGAACAACTATGATATAGACGAAGAACGAACGGACAAGTATGAAGAAGTAACAGATGATAGATGATAGAAGCAATGGTTTCAGCAAGGGTTTGGTAACTGCAGAGGGTTTGGTAACTCCGATTACGTTTAGTCGCAACAGATTGATAAAAGCAAGGGTTTCAGCATGCAAAAGAGGTTTGGTAACTGCACAGGTTATCACGCTATTCAAAAAAAATACAAATGACAAGCGGTTATCACGCTAGTTTCAAACCATTAATATTTATCTTTAATCCTAGATATATTACTATTGTAAATATATATGATAAAATATTATATTTTTGTAATTATTTTATTAATGTATGATTTTTGTAATTATTTTTATAAATGTACTATATTGTGTAATTGTTTCTATTATTTATGATGAATAATACCACTAATAGATAGATTATCTGGGCTAGAATGTCCAACCCAATGTTGTGGCCTATCTTAACCCAATTGACTCAAAATTTAAAGTTATTGGGACTGTACTTGTACTATGATTAGCTTTGAGTCTCGAGATAGTATGGGCTAAAAACTTAAAATTGGGCTGAACTTGTGTGGAGTCCTCTAGAGCTTAAGACCAACCTAAAGTTTAGAGCGTTATACATATGAATGTGTTTTGTGTGTCATACGAATGAGTTTCATTTGTTAAAAATATTTTTTTTAAAAATAAATAATTTACAAAGAGGTTGATGGTTTGTTTCTATGAACCAAATCCAAAAGGAGTTAACCCTCCATCACATAATTACCTCTCTTATACAAGGAAAAAAATAAGAAGAAAAAAGAAGAGGGTTCTATTTACAAAATTTGTAAACTTTAAAAAAATAATTTTATTTTGTTTGTCGCTAAATATAACTATGGTAATGGTATGATAATACAATTGTGGCGTTAAACTTGAAGAAATTATATCATTTAATACTATTATAAATAAAATTGAGTCTCTACTTGAGAATAATTTTTTAACAATAAAATTCTATTTGTGAAGAACAAATAACTCATACTAGACCTGGCAAACGGGCGGGCCGGACCGGGCCGGGCCGGGCCAAAAAGGCCCGGCTTTTGGTGGGTTGAAAATGGCCATCCCGTGGAGGGCGGGCCGGGCCGGCCCGCGGGCTTCGGCCATTAATTTTTTTTTTTTTTGCAAACTCTTTGTTACACCAAAAATAATAATAATAAATATTAAAAATAATAAAATAATTAATAATAAACAATAATACAAACAAACACGATTAATTAATTACATACATTAACTATATATCTCAATTATAGTTAAAATATATTAAAGATTACATTAAAAATAAATAGTTGTTGTAGTTCAGTTGGTTTGAACTCTTATTTATTTACTTACAAGTCTTGTGTTCAAGCCTCACAACCTAACACTTTATTTATTTTTTAAAAAAAAAAATTTAATGGTTGGCGGGCGGGCCAGGCCAGCCCGCGGACTTTGGGCCCGTTTGCCAGGTCTAAGCCATACCATGATAAATAGTGAAATATGAAGTCACATTATGTAAAACATAAGGAGTTAATGTTGATTCTTTCCAAAATTTCTCACATAAATTCAAGTCACAATATATCATGCTTTATATATTATAGATCTTAGCTAAAATCAAAACATATTATTTGTCAATAAATTAGTAGAAAAAAAAATTAAGAAATTATTTATTTATACTCATAAAATTTAAGATATATAACATATGGGTTCGGATATTAAGTTTACCCCTTATGTAACATACCTTGCATATCTCTCTTTAGCGACATACTAGGCGACGATTCGGTACGTAGATATAAAATCGTCGTCTTAGCTTTTAGCGACGGACTGAACCTATAGCGACGGACCGAATCGTCGCCCGGTCCGTCACTAAAAGGGGATATGCAAGGCATGTTAAATAAAGGGTAAGCTTAATGTAAGGAATTCAGTGGAACTAGAAGTGATCGAGTGATTAGCTACTGGAGCAGTGAAGTGTGTATGTAAGTAATGTTCAAAGAAAATAGAGAATTAACAGAGAAGGAGGATACCAGGAGAAAGGAGAGAAGGTAACAGAAGAAAGAGAAGGAAAACAGAAATATCATTCATCAAAAGCATGCCCCATTTCACAATGAAGTCACATTATAAAGACCTGCCTCACTACCTAGCATCAGCTCAGCAACAGACCAAAACAAAAATAAGAAGGAAAGACTAAGTTACCCTTAACAATACTAAGCCCAATCTACCCTTGACTAAACAAACCAAAAGGCAATTAAATCCCTCATTGCCATCAGCTGTTATTACTGTGACGCCCCCAGAATAGGTATACAACACCCATTCTGAGTCGCCAAATACATGGTACAGAAAGCAAACTACAACTTCAATAATACAATTGTCGTGCAAAATACGACAACACATACTGTGAGTTTAAATACAAATATTGTCTTCTAGACAATATCCACACTCAAATAAATCCTCATTACAATTATTCAAACACTATTTTACAAAAATAGTGAGGACTGCTAATACATCTTTCTAGAACCATTACTCCATACCCCGACTAGATCCTGCTATGTTCTCACCTCCTGAGAAGAAAAATGGAACAAAAAGGAAAAGGGTGAGCTCAACTAGCCCAGTAAAGAATATTATGACTAAGATAATATACAACAAATTATCGTTAGTCTTCAACAGGGAAAAATCTGATAAAATATAATCGACAACAAGTTTTAGATCAACAACTGCAGCGGAAACAACAAACCATTAGAAGAGTCAAGTAGAGAAAGAATTCTACTATCTTCTAAGATTTAAAAGTCCATCATCAATATTTTATCCCTGTAACATCAATTAATAATCATCTTTAACCAAATATTCATCTTTGCACTACAGGCCAAAGATATTCATTTGTATCATCAGTCGGTCATGTTCATCTCAACACCTGTTCATCTTTGCACTACAGGCCAAAGATATTCATCAAGTAATTATACATCTTTGCACTACAGGCCAAAGATATTCATTTGTATCATCATTTAGGACTGAGGATGATGAAAAATATCTTAAAGAGAACGAATCCAATGAGACAGAAGGACAAATAGTAGGGATTCGTATAACAGTTTATCCAAGATCAATAATACTTCATAATAATCAATTGTGAAGCAGAATTCAAAAATAAAGATCAAAACATGGATACAATCAAAGATAGTAACCATAATAGACATCTTGGACAAAAAGGGAAAATTTTATTTTTCGGTGAATAGTGCCGTATTCGTGAATAGTGCCGTATACGTGAATAGTGCCGTATACGTGAATAGTAACCCCCGACACAAAAAGTTCCAAATTTGATAAAAACTCATATCAATATTTCAGCATAATGATATTGAAGAAAATAATATCATTAAGAAGAAAATAATATCCCTTACCTCAAAATATCAGTACTTCTGGTCGGAATACCGGTATAAGGCTGAAAGAAACTTGCTCTGATGAATAGAAACTCTCAAAGTATCTAAATACTCACAAAATACACTCAATAATCTAGAGAGAGAAAGAGAGAAAACTTGTTTCTGGTGTAATTTTCAATTCTAACTTAGCCCTCTATTTATAGGAAAATTTTGGTAGGTTTGACCTGCAACCTGATGGCTTTACCTGCTACTATTCCCACCTACCACATTTGAAATATAATTCAGCACATTTCTTCACCAACCACAAGTGGGGCCCACCAATTCTAGAATTTTCCATCAAAATGATAAACTCCGAAAATTCAACAATTTCTGAACCAGTCATCTTGTAAAATTCATAATAAATCATACGTTCATTTTTAACGGTTCAAAATTTGTGGACATATACTCAACTTATATATGTATAACATATCCAAAAATTACCACGATCCAACGGTCGGATTAAAAATTATAACCCCCGCAAAATATCTCAAAAACCCTGATTTTTAATACCTCCATTCCGACAAAAATACTGATAAAAACCTCAACATTAACTCCTTCATTTTTAACCACAAAAATATATCCTCATTTATATCCACATAAAATAAATATTTTCTTATCATATGAATCAATAATTAATTATTCACAAATAATATTACAGAATCACATTTATGACAACCAGGCCGTTCCCAGGAAAGAGGGGGCTTTCCAATAAGGATTTCTCCTTACTGGCGCGCAATTAGATGACCAAACCTCTCCTTAGACAGAACTTTCTAGACATTGCCAATAATGTTATCTAATAATATTATTCAAATAATATGAATTATTGATCTGATAATGAAAAATACTGTGCAGCAACAATTATTGAAACAACAATAATATAAAATATCAACGCAGCAATTATTGAATCAATAAAATAAAATATTGAATAATAACTACTGTAACAATTATTGAGTAGTGCCTTCTTACGTAAGAATCAATAATTGGTGCAATACCGTGTGCTACTGTATTTTAACCACCGGGTATTCCAACAGTATTAACGGTAACAACTACGCCGTTATTAATAAACAACTTATACTTGTCGTTTTCTTCATCCAATCGCTTTCCGTTATGGGGCCCACACAAGGCTGCGTCGTCGTACGAATATTCCCCGACAGCAAGAATATTCCACGACCAACCGAATATTCACCGACCAAAAATAAATATTTTATAACCACTTGCTTATTTTGCAAAATTTGCACATTTCACCCATAACCAAAGTATTATATCAAATTAACCCCTTATTATTCACAATAATATTTAGAGAAAATTTGATTTTATTCATTAATAAGTTGGGGTCTTACAACCTCCCCTCCTTATGAAATTTCGTCCTCGAAATTGACGTACGTACCTGATGTTTCAAAAAGGTGAGGATACCTCGCTTTCATTTCTGATTCCAACTCCCAGGTCATTTCTTCAATAGCATGGTTTCTCCACAAAACCTTAACTTGTGGTATAACCTTCGTGCGTAGGACATGCTCTTTCCTATCCAAGATCTTAACAGGTACCTCCTCGTACGTTAAATCTTCAGCTATCTCGTCTGGTTCTAACTCAATAATGTGGTTCGGGTCTTTAACATATTTACGAAGCATAGATATGTGAAAAACATTATGAACACGAGACATGCTTGGAGGTAATGCGAGTCTATATGCCACATTTCCTATTCGCTCAAGAATCTCAAATGGACCAACAAATCTTGGATTGAGCTTTCCTCTCTTCCCAAATCTTGTAACTCCCTTCCATGGTGCAACACGTAACAATACATGATCCCCAATATTAAATTCCACGTCCTTCCGATGAAGATCCGCATAACTCTTTTGTCGATCCTGTGCCGTTTGTATACGTTGTCGAATCGTTTGGATCTTCTCTGTAGTAATGCGTACCAATTCTGGTCCCAACAATGTTGCTTCACCCACCTCGTCCCAGCATACTGGAGAACGACATTTTCTTCCATACAACGCCTCAAATGGAGCCATACCTATGCTCGCCTGATAACTGTTGTTGTAGGAGAATTCCACCAATGGTAGGTACTTATCCCAACTCCCTTTGAGATCTAAGACACAAAGTCTTAATAGATCTTCAAGAGTTTGAATAGTCCTCTCTGATTGTCCGTCCGTTTGAGGATGGTATGCTGAACTGAATCGTAAATCCGTGCCCATAGCTTTCTGCAAGCTAACCCAAAATCGTGAAGTGAATCTTGGGTCACGATCCGAAACTATGGATACTGGCATGCCATGCAATCTCACAATCTCGTTCACGTACATACTAGCAAGACGTTCAAGGGAATAAGTCTCACGTATCGGCAAGAAATGAGCGGACTTGGTTAATCTATCAACAATAACCCAAATCGCATCTATGCCTTGAGAAACCTTGGGAAGACCTGTAACAAAATCCATAGTAATGTGTTCCCACTTCCATTTCGGGATCTCAAGTGGTTGCAATGGACCCTTTGGTACTTGATGCTCCGCCTTTACACGTTGACAAGTTAAACACCTCGAGATAAACTCCGCGATCTCTCTTTTCATATTGCTCCACCAAAATGTATGTCGAAGATCGTGATACATTTTGGTACTCCCAGGATGGATTGCAAACGGTGTGTTGTGTGCCTCCATCATTATTCTATGCTTCAAGTCAAAATCGTTAGGAACACAAAGTCTGGAGTTGACTCGAAGTATTCCTTCTTCATCGATTCTTGCTTCTGGAATAGCACCTTCTTGCACTTTCTTCTTCATACGCATCAGCTCTATATCCGTAGCTTGAGCAGCTTTAACTTTATCGATTAAAGTCGGTTCTACTCGTATATTTGATATCATCATGTGGGTACTTGGAGCCTTCATCTCTATCTCCATCCTTTGCAAGTCATACAAAATGGGCCTTTGTGTTAAAAACATTGCACTCGTACCCGCATATGATCTTCTACTCAATGCGTCAGCTACTACGTTTGCTTTTCCAGGATGGTATTGGATGGTATGATCGTAATCTTTCAACAGCTCAAGCCAACGTCGTTGCCGCATGTTGAGTTCCTTTTGGGTGAAGAAATATTTGAGGCTTTTATGATCTGTATAGATCTCCACTTTCTCCCCATACAGGTAGTGTCTCCAGATCTTCAACGCAAAAACGACTGCTGCCAACTCCAAATCATGAGTAGGATAATTCCTCTCATATTCTTTGAGTTGTCGTGAGGCATAGGCTATGACTTTCCCATGTTGCATGAGAACACATCCTAACCCTTTGCCTGAAGCATCGCTGTAGATAACAAATCCATCCGAACCAGATGGTATTGTCAAAACAGGTGCCGAAATGAGTCTCCTCTTGAGTTCTTGGAAACTCTTCTCGCATTCCTCACTCCATACGAATTTTGTATCTTTCCGAGTCAGCTGAGTTAACGGAGTAGCGATTCGAGAAAATCCTTCCACAAATCTCCGATAATAACCAGCTAAGCCCAGAAAGCTACGTACTTCGGTTACCGACTTCGGTTGCTCCCAACTTTGTATGGCTTCAATCTTCGCCGGGTCGACAGATACTCCATGTTTTGACACCACGTGCCCAAGGAATGCTACTTCCTCAAGCCAGAACTCGCATTTCTTCAGTTTGGCATATAGCTTGTTTTCACGAAGCCTTTGCAGTACCAGCTTCAAATGGCGCTCATGATCTTCACGGCTTTTGGAATAGATGAGGATGTCATCAATAAAGACAACAACGAACTGATCCAAATATTCTTTGAATACACGGTTCATCATATCCATGAAGGCAGCAGGAGCATTAGTCAATCCAAAAGACATTACTAAGAATTCATAATGCCCGTACCGAGTTCTGAAGGCAGTCTTTGGAATATCCTCAGTTTTAATCTTCAGCTGATGATATCCAGAACGAAGATCGATCTTTGAAAAGAATTGTGCTCCTTGCAACTGGTCAAACAGGTCATCAATGCGAGGTAGCGGATACCTATTCTTGATGGTGACATGGTTCAATTCTCGATAGTCAATACAAAGTCGCATACTCCCGTCTTTCTTCTTTACGAATAAAACAGGAGCACCCCAAGGAGACGTACTAGGACGAATAAAACCGATGTCCAACAACTCCTGTAGTTGGACTTTTAACTCCTGAAGTTCAATAGGAGCCATTCGATATGGGGTTTTAGAAATGGGCTTTGTACCGGGTTCAAGGTCAATAAAGAATTCAATTTCTCGTTCCGGGGGTAGACCGGGAAGTTCTTCAGGAAATACATCGGAAAATTCTCTAACAATAGAAATATTATTCAAATCTGACTTGTCTTTGTTCAAATCCATAACATGGGCTAAGAAAGCTTGACATCCGTTTTTCAATAAACGAATAGCTTTGTGGCTTGATATGACAGTGACTGATTTTAGTGGTTTAGTAGTTTGAATTCGTATGACAGGTTGGTTAGGAATATGAAAACTAACAACCTTACGAAAACAATCAATTTTAGCATGATGAGTGGTTAACCAATCAATTCCTAAAATCACATCAAAAGCAAGTATCTTTAAAGAGATAAGATCAACAGGTAATGTGATAGTGCCAACTTGGATCATGCAAGATTTATAAACTGTAGATGTAACGAAGGTTTCACCCAACGGAGTTTCAACAGATAAGTTAAAGTCCAATTTCTCCGGAGTCAAGTTTAAACGTTGAGCACAAGCAGGAGAGATAAAAGAATGGGTAGAACCGGTATCTAGTAAAGTATAAACTTCGCAAGAATTCAAGATTAGCTTACCCGTGATCACCTCGTTCGGGTTTCTCGCGTTTTGGCCAGTAACGACAAACGCTCTTCCAGGAACCGCTGATTTCGCCTTATCCGGGACAGCCCTTGGAATCACCACTCCCGCTGAACTTGGTTTCGCTATAGTACAATCTCGAGCGATGTGGCCTTCCTTCCCACAGTTGTAACACACCTTGGATTGTTGTGGACAGTTTGGGCTGATATGTCCCTCTTTCCCGCATTTGTAACATCTAACTGGCGGTCGTTCTCCTCCCCTAAAATTTGTTGTTGGTGCTGGTGCTGGTGCTGATGTCTTCCCGTCATTGTTGAATCTCCTCTTTCTGAAATTTCCACTTGACTCACCTCTCCTATTATCATGGCCACGATGACCACCCGAGTGGTTACCGCCTTTGTTCGTATTTTTCCCTCCTCGTTGGTTATCATCGCTCTGATGATTGCTGTCACCGGTATGACCCTGGTTGTGGTCCCTCGGTTGAGTATACTCATTATCTCTCTCTAATAATTGGGCCCTGTTGACAACGTCTGAATACAGAGAAAATTTATGAGAGATAAGGTATTGACGAATCTCAGGTTTTAAACCTCTCAGAAACATCCGCGTCATTCGTTCCTCATTTTCGACCAAATGAGGTGCAAACCTGGATAACTCTGCAAACTTCGCCTCGTACTGGGACACCGTCATGTTGTTTTGTTCCAGTCTAATAAACTCAACCTCCTTCATATGACGAATACTTTCAGGAAAGTACTTGTCATTGAACAGTTTTTGAAATGTTTCCCAGGACATGTTGAGTGCGTCAGGCTGGGTACGCTTCACAGACTCCCACCAGTAGTCTGCCTCACCGCGGAACATAAATGTGGCGAATGGAACCTTCTGTTCCTCCGTGCATCCCAAGACATCAAATATCTTGGTAATTTGCTTGACCCACGTTTCCGCCATGATCGGATCCGGCTTTCCCTTAAATTCTGGTGGTCCCAATTCTTTGAACTGCTTAGCTGTGACAAACCGCGCGTTGTTATCATTTCCACCCGTATTCTGCACACGAGTCTCCCTCGTCTGATTTTGCATGAACTGCAAAAAGCTCCTAAACATTCCATCATTCATCGTTTGCTCGGTAACGTTGTTTACAGGAGGAATATTGCCTTCCTGTTGCACGTTCCCCTGGGTAGTGATCAAAGGTGTCTCCACGGTCTGATTTACTCCATTATTAACGTTCTCAGCTGCCATTCTTAAATACTGCCATAAAACAAGGGTTAATAGTCATGTCATATATTATCCCTATACTCTGACCGACCAAATAAACACCAAATAAACTTAGTCAGGTCATACTAGCGAAGGAATTCCCCGTCTCTCCCCTCCTAGTTCTTGTCTCACATCTCAGCCAGGGATCATATCCCTAAGCTCTGATACCAACTGTGACGCCCCCAGAATAGGTATACAACACCCATTCTGAGTCGCCAAATACATGGTACAGAAAGCAAACTACAACTTCAATAATACAATTGTCGTGCAAAATACGACAACACATACTGTGAGTTTAAATACAAATATTGTCTTCTAGACAATATCCACACTCAAATAAATCCTCATTACAATTATTCAAACACTATTTTACAGAAATAGTGAGGACTGCTAATACATCTTTCTAGAACCATCACTCCATACCCCGACTAGATCCTGCTATGTTCTCACCTCCTGAGAAGAAAAATGGAACAAAAAGGAAAAGGGTGAGCTCAACTAGCCCAGTAAAGAATATTATGACTAAGATAATATACAACAAATTATCGTTAGTCTTCAACAGGGAAAAATCTGATAAAATATAATCGACAACAAGTTTTAGATCAACAACTGCAGCGGAAACAACAAACCATTAGAAGAGTCAAGTAGAGAAAGAATTCTACTATCTTCTAAGATTTAAAAGTCCATCATCAATATTTTATCCCTGTAACATCAATTAATAATCATCTTTAACCAAATATTCATCTTTGCACTACAGGCCAAAGATATTCATTTGTATCATCAGTCGGTCATGTTCATCTCAACACCTGTTCATCTTTGCACTACAGGCCAAAGATATTCATCAAGTAATTATACATCTTTGCACTACAGGCCAAAGATATTCATTAATATCATCATTTAGGACTGAGGATGATGAAAAATATCTTAAAGAGAACGAATCCAATGAGACAGAAGGACAAATAGTAGGGATTCGTATAACAGTTTATCCAAGATCAATAATACTTCATAATAATCAATTGTGAAGCAGAATTCAAAAATAAAGATCAAAACATGGATACAATCAAAGATAGTAACCATAATAGACATCTTGGACAAAAAGGGAAAATTTTATTTTTCGGTGAATAGTGCCGTATTCGTGAATAGTGCCGTATACGTGAATAGTGCCGTATACGTGAATAGTAACCCCCGACACAAAAAGTTCCAAATTTGATAAAAACTCATATCAATATTTCAGCATAATGATATTGAAGAAAATAATATCATTAAGAAGAAAATAATATCCCTTACCTCAAAATATCAGTACTTCTGGTCGGAATACCGGTATAAGGCTGAAAGAAACTTGCTCTGATGAATAGAAACTCTCAAAGTATCTAAATACTCACAAAATACACTCAATAATCTAGAGAGAGAAAGAGAGAAAACTTGTTTCTGGTGTATTTTCAATTCTAACTTAGCCCTCTATTTATAGGAAAATTTTGGTAGGTTTGACCTGCAACCTGATGGCTTTACCTGCTACTATTCCCACCTACCACATTTGAAATATAATTCAGCACATTTCTTCACCAACCACAAGTGGGGCCCACCAATTCTAGAATTTTCCATCAAAATGATAAACTCCGAAAATTCAACAATTTCTGAACCAGTCATCTTGTAAAATTCATAATAAATCATACGTTCATTTTTAACGGTTCAAAATTTGTGGACATATACTCAACTTATATATGTATAACATATCCAAAAATTACCACGATCCAACGGTCGGATTAAAAATTATAACCCCCGCAAAATATCTCAAAAACCCTGATTTTTAATACCTCCATTCCGACAAAAATACTGATAAAAACCTCAACATTAACTCCTTCATTTTTAACCACAAAAATATATCCCTCATTTATATCCACATAAAATAAATATTTCCTTATCATATGAATCAATAATTAATTATTCACAAATAATATTACAGAATCACATTTATGACAACCAGGCCGTTCCCAGGAAAGAGGGGGCTTTCCAATAAGGATTTCTCCTTACTGGCGCGCAATTAGATGACCAAACCTCTCCTTAGACAGAACTTTCTAGACATTGCCAATAATGTTATCTAATAATATTATTCAAATAATATGAATTATTGATCTGATAATGAAAATACTGTGCAGCAACAATTATTGAAACAACAATAATATAAAATATCAACGCAGCAATTATTGAATCAATAAAATAAAATATTGAATAATAACTACTGTAACAATTATTGAGTAGTGCCTTCTTACGTAAGAATCAATAATTGGTGCAATACCGTGTGCTACTGTATTTTAACCACCGGGTATTCCAACAGTATTAACGGTAACAACTACGCCGTTATTTATAAACAACTTATACTTGTCGTTTTCTTCATCCAATCGCTTTCCGTTATGGGGCCCCCACAAGGCTGCGTCGTCGTACGAATATTCCCCGACAGCAAGAATATTCCACGACCAACCGAATATTCACCGACCAAAAATAAATATTTTATAACCACTTGCTTATTTTGTAAAATTTGCACATTTCACCCATAACCAAAGTATTATATCAAATTAACCCCTTATTATTCACAATAATATTTAAAGAAAATTTGATTTTATTCATTAATAAGTTGGGGTCTTACAATTACTACTCAAGCTTAAACTAGATCAGCTAAACCTTACAATTCTCTCCCCCATAAAAGCCACCTTGTCCTCAAGGTTGGAAATATGGAAACCTCTGATGAAGCTGCTCCCAGTCTTCCCATGTTGCCTCAGTAGGTAGGGTGTTGGACCACTGCACTAGGACCTCTGCTGCTGCAGCATTATTTTTTCTTCACCATTTTTCTGTCTAACACAAGCCATAGGTAATCCTAATAAATGTCCCTGAATACTGACTTCAGAAGAGTGGGAGAACTTGAGCAATGAAGTCCAATCATCATTTTTAACAAGGAGACATGAAATACAGGATGGATTCTTGCATTAGTAGGCAACTGAAGCTTATAAAGCTACCTGCCCAATTTTCTCTATCACAGGATAAGGCCCATAGTATTTAGGAGACAATTTTCCAATCACTAGTCTAAGATAAGGTGTCTGCTGGTAAGGTATTAATTTTCAAATACACCAAATCGCCTTCCATGAAAGACCTCTCACTTCTAGATTTATCAGCATATTATTTAATGCGAGACTAAAGCATCTATAAGATTCTTTAAAGTAATTGCAGATGATTGGCTCTCCCCGACAAGAAACTATCTGGTAGCAGGATCATGAACCCTACGAAATTGATGGAATTCAAGTAGGGAGGGTTGTAGCCATATTGGGCTTCAAATGGGGTTGTCTTTAGTCCACAATGGTAGTGTGCGTTGTACCACCCCACTCTACCAAGGAATCCACCTAGTCATCCAGCTGGCTTTGTGCAACCATACACCTCAAATAACATTCCAAGGTCTGGGTTCAATCTTTCAGTTTGGCCATCAATTTGAGGGTGGTAAGCTGAACTTAGGTGTAACTTAGTGCCTATCATCTTTAAAAAAGGGACTCTGCCATAACAGGCTTACAAAAAGTTTATCTCTATCTGGAAACAATGGTGAGTGGAAATCCTGTAACTTATAGACCTGGACAAAAACTTGGGCTATATCAGTGGCTGTGAAAGGGTGTTTTAGAGGTATGAAATGGATGGCCATATTTAGTTAGCCTATCTACTAATTACCCAGATGGTATGGAATCCAGGTGAGTTAGGTAGACCTTCAATGAGTCCATTGATATATCTTTCCAAGGAAGCTTCAGAAATAGGAAGGGCTGTAATAAACCAGTGTGGGTATAGTCTCATGTTTTTGTTTCTGACAGACATCACATTTCTCTTACCATTTTAAATAAGTAATTCCTCATGGTAGGCAAAAAAAGAACTTACTGATTCTCTCATAAGAACCTCTAATTCTAGAATGTCCCCTAAGTTGAGTCATATAACTCCTTAAGCAACCTGTTTCTAAAAACCAGGTCTGGTCCAACTACCAATCTGTCTTGAAATTTGAGTCTATTCCATTACTGAAAGAGTACCTAGGTAGGGACTGGGGATCAATTATCAGTTGAGTAATCATGTTCTTAATCCTTCATCAGCCTCCCAAGTCAATGCTAGTTCAGAAAACCAGTGTGGTACCAAACAGAGATAGCATGAACATTTATAATTAGTCTCTTCTGGCTCTTCTGCTCCCAATGGCCTAGAGAGATAGTCTGCAGCTACATTCTCTTTAACCCTTCCTATAGATGATTTCATAATCTAACCCCAATAATTTGGTTATCCATTTTTGTTGATTAGTTGTGGTCACCATTTGATCAAGCAGGTATCTCAAACTTTGGTGGTCAGTTTAAATTAAGACTTTAATTCCCCAACAAATAGTGTCTCCATTTCCCAACAGCATACACCACTGACAATAATTCCTTCTCGTAAGTAGACTAACCAAGGTGTTTGGGAGTCTATTACCTTGCTGAGATAAAGCTATAGGTCTGCTCGGCTGCATAAGTACTGCACCCAACCCATAATATGAGGCATAACTTCTAACACAAAAGGTATACTAAAGTTAGGCATAGCTAAAACTGAGCCTTAGTCATAGTCTCTTTAAGAACCAAGAAAGCCTCTGTTAATGGTCTGCTAATAGTGCCATAGTTTCTAATAAACCTCCTGTAATACCCCGAGAGACCCAGAAATCCCCTCAAGCTTTTTGATATTTGTTGGCAAGGCCATTTAACCATACACTCAATCTTTTCAAGGATCAGTTGCCACCCCATCTTGTGAAATGATATGCCCAAATACTGAACCTGTTCAGTCCCAAACTTGCATTTACTCCTTTTAGCAAAAGTTTATTATCTAGTAACAGTTGCAACGTCCATCCTTGAGGTGCTTCAAGTGATCTTCATAAGTCTTACTATACACCAATATGTCGTCAAAAAAGACAAAATAAATTTTCTAAGGTAGGGCTTGAATACCTCATTCATGAGGGATTGGAAATTTGTACAGGAGCCATTTGTGAGCCAAATGGCATGAGCAAGAATTCATCAATTGCTGGAATTGGAAACCTGTCCTTAACAGTTTGTTCATTAAGAACCTGTAATCAACACACATCCCTCTAAGAACCATCTTGCTTTTTAACCAGTAAGACAGGGAAAGCATAAGGACTGTTACTTGGTTGACAGTATTCAGCATTTCATTCCAACCAATTTTTCTATTTTCCTCCTTTTGCACATGAGGGTATCTGTAAGGACTTAAACTTACTGGTTGACTACCCTCCTTAAAGGTTTATAATGATGGGTTGTGTGACCTATTAGGTGGAAGGTGTTTAGGCTCCTAAAAAACTGTAGAGAGAATTGGTTCAGTAATTCCTTCAATTGTTTCATTCTGCTCCTTGGCCCTTCTTATCCTCAATTTCCTCCTTCAATCCTTTTGCTGCAGGCTTGTTACAATCCAAATTCTGCACCATACCAAACAGATACCCAAAATATCCATGAGTTGTGGCTTGTATAGTCCTTTTAAATTCCCCAGAATTCATACTGAAGTAAAGGTGTCACTGCATCAGATTCCCCCCTGTAACACCACTTCCCCTCCCTTTTTTGGAGATTGTTAATTGCAGCTGGCTGAAGTCAAATGTCACTAGATTGAAGCTCTGAGCCACTGAACTCCCAAAACAACATCTATACCTCCCAATGGCAGGATTCTGAAATCAGTAGTGGAATTCTTCACATGAACTGTCCACTCGAAACCCTCACATTCCTGGTAACTACTCACCTTGATGCCATGAGCCACAACGCAGTGATTGGTTTAGTATTCTGCAGTTTAGCTTTAACCCTTACTAGCAGCTGGGCGTCCAAAAGTTATTAGTACTACCACTATCTGTGACGCCCCCCAAAATAAGTATACATCACCTATTCTGTGTCACCAATACATGGTAACAGAATACAAATTCAATCTTAAATATACAACATGAGCTGCGAGTTTTAATACAAATATTGTCTTCTAGACAGTATTTAAACTCAAAAATAAGTCCTCAATACATTTATATTATCACACTGTTTCCATAGAATAGTGAGGACTACTAATGCTATCATCTGACCGTCACTCCGTTTCCCGACTAGCCCCCGCTAACGTTTCCTCATTTCTGAAAAGAACAATGAAAGCAAAAGGGTGACTCAACTAGCCCAATAAGAAATATTATGTTTAAGATAATGCAGAATAAATTATCATTAGCCTTTAACATGTTAAACTGATAAAATATAACAAACATCAAGTTTAACTGTAGCGGAACAAGCTATCCATGAAAAGAGTCAAGTAGAGAATAAAA